>JAKSZU010000017.1:14803121-15205621 GCA_026018925.1 Tupaia tana
GCATGATATTGAAGCAGCCAGGTTTAGGACTTGAACCACAGTCAGCCATGTAGGAGTCCAGCACCTTAACAACCACCCCACCTGCTGGCCCCCTTTTTTTTCTATCTTAAAATTCTATCCACTGTCTGACAACTGCTCTCAACTTAGTCTAACTCACTACTATAAATGTTTCTGCTCATCCAATCTACCCAAGCAAAGAAGGTTCTCTCTCTAAAACACAAAGCATTTCATATCACGTTAACTGACCTGAACCCGTATATACCTACATCAAAATACCTCACGATGACCTAGAAGTTGCTGTGGGATTTGCCCTAGTTCCCTCTCAGACCTAATTTCCTCCCACTTCCCGCTTTGTTTGCTAAACTGTGTCCAAACTGGCTTTACAAAATGTTCCTTAAACAAACTAAGCAAATTCCTTAGTGTGTGGTCTCATAGCCATTGCCCTCTGTGTACTCTCTACCAGCCTGAAATCCTTCTGATCGTCAAAAGCCTCACTCCCTTTCTTTGAATTAAGTTACTGTTTCCATGATCACCTCCTCAGCGAGGTCTCGCTAGGTCATTGTATCTAAACAGCATACTTTGGCACTTTGCATTGCTTCATTTCCCGCATTTTCTTTCTTTTTTGTTTTTGTGTTTTTGTTTTTTGTCAAAGGGCACATGTGCTCACTGGAGAGCAGAGAAACAGAGAGATACAGAAAGAGGGGGAGTGAGAAATCACCCCTTGCAGGGAGGATGGCCACAGCACAATCCCTTCTCCATTCTCCTTTTGGGATTTGGGCATGCAGGACACATGCCTGGCATGATTTTCAAGCTGCCAGGCCCAGGACTCGAACTGCAGTTTGCCATGTGGAAGTTCAGTGCCTTTGCTACCACACCACCTGCTGGCCCTCCCACATTTTCTTTTTAAGTTTATTCATTCTTCCTTAAGCGAACAAGAGAGAGAGAGAAGTTCCACCAAGGTCCTGATTCTGTGATCCACCCCCAGCGTTCAGGCAGCCTCAGATAACCCACAACTGTGTGCTTGGTGCCTTCAGGAAAGTCCCTGGACTTGAACCGGGAACCCTCCCAGGTGAGATTGTCTCCTAGAGCTTCATGCCTCACCCCGGAGCCACCGTGAGGCCTCTCCCTCATTTTCTTCACAGTATTTATCATATCTGATACTATATCATGCACTTTCTTATCTGGTTTCCTCCCCCATGAGAATGTCAGCTCCTTAAATACAAAGTCATAGCTTGCTTGTTCCACAGTAATTCCAGGGAATGAAAGAGTACTTCAAACAGAATAGATTAAGAATAAATGTTTGCTGAATGAATAAAACCTTCTCCCAACGAGCACACATACTGCATGCATGTTGGTAGTAATGCCAATATTACCCTATGGTTTCATAGAGATCAACTTCTAGAATTATAATCATTTTGATAACAAAACAAATACTTTAAAGTTACTTAGGAAAAATCAAGATACTCAGAGCAAAAGAGTAAGATTATTTTTAAAATAGTACTTTGCTATTTCTATATAATCCTTTGCTTTTTTTTTCATGAGTAAAAAATATTTGTTAATAACAGACTTGACTACAGAGTGATTTAACAAATTTTAACACAGAGAGAAGAGCCCTTAGGTGCTCAAGTACGGGCATCGCCTCTGGCCTCAGCCTTTCTCCTGGGGAAGCTTCCGGAAGTGAAGTCAGCCTAACCCTGATAACCACTGAGTGGACACCACCAGGCAGAAGCAGAAAAACCAGGAGCGGGAATTCTGTGCATCGGGAACTCTGAATTGGTTCCTTCCTTTTATACTCTCCATTTTGTAAGGGATATCAAGGAAATTCCTGGTGTGCTTCCCATTTGTAAATTCTAAAGGTTAGTGCACACAATATTGAATAGAACATAAGAATCCTCATTCCTCTACCAGCCTTAATAAGCTCAAGTGTTGTAGCATATTACAAGAGTAGCACTGAATGTAACAGCTTGGTATTAATGGGAGACAGAACAAAGACAAAATCTAAAACAAACAAACAAAAAACGCAAATAATCTTAGCTGTCTCAGTCTGATACTAGAGTTATCTGGAATAACTGATGAAAAATAGACTAAGCATAATTCTTTGAACCAAGAAGCAACTTCATTCTAAGAAGTCCTTATTTTTGAGTATAAGGTTATTGTTTTTATCTCATTTCCTCTTTTTTTTTTTTTAAATTCATGCTAAAGCTAGGTATTATTGTTAAGTATCGCTAATTGAACTTCACTTGACTGGATCTCTTCCCCCAGTTCCTTTCTTATATTCCTAGAATTTAGGAATTTTTCATTTCATGTAATTTGAGAACTTATGTGAACATCAGTCTAAATCTTGCTTTATGTTTTATAAAATGAGGACTAAATAAATTACTGTCCAATGTTGCTCAATTAGCTACCTGTAAAACTGGTATTTAGTTCCAAACTTTATAAATTTTAATCCAGAATACTTTTTATTATGTCCTAATATTCCCGCATGTGTTTTACACTCAGCTGAAATCTGTGTCTTCCCTCAAATACTGAAACCAACCAATTTAAATGATCCAAACCCACACATGTCCTTAATAATCAATCCTATAATTACTTTCTATTTTTTTCTTTATCCTTTAGACATCCATCCAATCATTTAACTTAATCTGACTTTTTAATAATACATTATTCTAACTAATAATCAATTATTAATTAATATTGGCACAGGGCAAAAATCTAACATAAGACAAATTGTTCTTTCATTTAACCCAGTCATGCTTTCTCTAATTATGTGGTTCTGCCATGTTAAAAGCCAATGTTCAAAAAAAATAAAATAAAATAAGTCAATGTTCAGGGTTCAGGGGCCGGCAGGTAGCATGGTGGTTAAGGGTGCTGAATTCCCATATGGTCGACCACAGTCCGAGTCCTGGACCTGGTGGCTTGCTTTCTCACTATCCCTTTTTCTCTCTTGGTCTCCCTCTGGTCAAATTAAAAAATAACAAATAGAAATTTTAAAAAAATCTTTAAAAAATTAATGTATATGTTCAGATAAAATGTTGCTCTGAATTTCACCCTCTATTGTTCTGTTTTTATTTAATTATTATTATCTATATATTCAATCACTATACATCATTTAGATTGTAAAGAGGCTTTACCCAGGATGATATACTCCTCAGACCAGCCCAGCTGAGAATACTATACACATCATCAACAGGTAATAACCATATCTGTGTCCCACAAATGTCTTACCACTCTATTTTTCCCCAAAATTTTCTTTCCTACACTCTTCATTATTCTTATAATGGGATATGATAGAAAGAAGAGTATGCCTATTAAAAAAATAATAAAGAAAGAAATTACTAAGTGAGATTAGATATTGGTTTTACATAGAGAACAACCCCTATTGTTGTGCTAGTGGTGGTGGTGGTGATAAATTTGTGCAGATCGACAGAAACTTAACCTAACCATACAAAATGTATCTGAAAACATCTATGATCAGTCACAAAAGACAATGGTTGATAGTATTTTTCAAAACATTTATATGTGTGCCCCTGATATATTTTTACTTCGAGCTCTGAGCACAAATGTTTCATGTCAAAAGCATCATTCATTTTGGACCCCTA
Source organism: Tupaia tana (assembly GCA_026018925.1). NCBI lineage: Eukaryota > Metazoa > Chordata > Mammalia > Scandentia > Tupaiidae > Tupaia > Tupaia tana. The sequence continues at coordinate 14,806,721 of JAKSZU010000017.1, forward strand.
GGTAACCCATAAGTAAGTCAAACTGACCCATTTAGACAAACTACCTTATTCACTAGGGTATGTTTACACTAGCACTACCAAGTATATTTGCTTCCTTCCTGGTGTGTGAGGTTTTTATCACAAAGAATAGTGTTATTTAAGAATCTATATTTATTGAATGTTAAATATGTGAGAAAGATTTACATCACTTGCTCTAGTAATCTAATCAATTCAGAGAGTATTAGGTGTTGCTGAGTCCTAGATTAAACTCTTACAAGAATAAGAGACAGGGAGAATATTTACTTTCCTGATTTGAAAATAAAAAAACCACCTGTATCTTACAGCATCACAAATCTCATTAAATGGCATTTTTTTCCCTGAGAATTTAAAAATATTTCATGTGGTTTACAAGTAGGACTACAAAGGAGCAGCTCAGAATGCAGTGACACCTAATGGCAAAGCTATCTTCGTTGGCCATAAATGCATTTTCTCACAAATGTATCTGTAGTAAGAGCACCTAAACATTACTGCTCACCAATATGCTGTCTATACACTGAAACGTCATGATGAGCCAATAGATACTACTTTCAAAAATTAAAATAATACTATAGGTAAAGGGGAAAATAATAAACTTCTGGATTAAAAAGTGTACTTGGAAAGTTAAAATATCCCTTTAAGATAAAATTATAATCTGATAAAAATCAACCCTAAAGATCAGAATTCAACAAAATGCATCTTCCGTTGCTCTTAACAATTTCAACTGGTTTCTACATTTGTGGTTTAATCAAAGATTAATCATCTTAATTTTTAAATCTATTTATTTATTTCGTGGGGTTGAACAGAGTCTCATCACTCCACAGTCTGCCCGCATCCCAAACCTTCCAGCCAGCCAGGATCAAGGACATTCCCAAGGGTGTGCCTGGCATGTTCAGGTCTACCCTGGACCCAAACCCCAGGCCTTCCCATACGGCTCAGTATCAACACTCCACAACAGCACCCTCTTGCCTGCACTATCACTGCTGAACCACACTAACCTTGCTTTTTATTCATATCTGAATTCAGCTTATAGAAGATATTTAGTAGATGTATGTCTCAGCTGGAATAGAAAATAAAGGTCCTTAGTGTAATGGCTCATTAGTCATGTCATAGTTGATATTTTTGATTAACACCATCTACTGTAATGTACACCCGAACTGTGCTTTAACTAACTATAAATTATTCAGGAAAAAACAGTAAACATAATACTTTCTAAAAGTTTGCATGTACTGTCATCCAAAACTTGGGGAGCAAGCAGCTACAAGTAGTAAAAGGATGATAAATATTGGAGATGGTCTTGTACAGTGCAAAGGGTCTTAGGTGACTCTGGAGGGCAACCTGCAAATCATGGAGTTGAAAAAGAAATATTCTGTTAGAAGACGCAGTGCCTGTTCTGGGCATGTTTTTACATTCTGTACTTGATAGAAGTCCTCAGTGCAGAATGAAAACTGATGCTTTAAATTTACCACCCATTATTGTTTTTAATCTGTTGATGTATTCTATTTGCCCAATTTTGCACTTTAATTCAGATGGTCTCATGATGAAAATATACTGTGAATTGTCTTAGGCTTTTCAAACACAATGTCATAGTTGATGATATGATCTCAGAGGATAATGCATCATCTGCTTATGAGAAAAAACAGGAGTAAATGCTTCTTTTCTACTCCATGTTGACATAAGGTATTTTACTATGACTGATAACAACAAAAATAGGCTGGTAATCTATGTAATATATAACTATACTCTTTGAGGGTTCCCTTGTAAAGATATATAACTGAGGATAGCTCATTTACAGTTCTGTGAGCACAGGAACTAGATAAAAAAAATGAGCATATATCAAACTGTTAAAAAACAGGAGATCCTCCATATTAGATATGAATCAAAACACAAACTGTGCAGTTGACTGGAAATGCCACCTAATCCCTGCTTAATTAAAGCGGTGCTCTAAACTCCTGTTGTGTTTAGGGAGTAAAGAGTGTGGGATGACTGATGTATGAAGAAAATAGCAGTCAGCGTGGCTAATCTCAAAGACTTTGGAGCTTTCTAGCTACATAAATCAGAGCGACTTCTGAATGGCCTCATAAAACACACTATCATTGCCATTCCACTCACGACTTTCTGGTTCTTCCTACAGCATGTAGATCATTAGGAAACTTCTAGGCAATCAAGTAATAGGGGTCTGATGAAATTACTCAATCAATGCACAGGCTCAAAGTAGAAGCATAATTCAAAATCGCATAGTTTGTACACGTCAAACGGCCTTTCTCTTATTGGGGCAAAGAAGATCACAGTGGAAATGATTTATCTGTAAACGTATGTGTGCGTATGTGTGAGTGCACGTGTCCTAAACAAACATAAGGGAACAAACATATACGTCTTCAAAGTATGATGAACAGAAACAAATTACAATGCTATACATTTTAAGAGCTACGTCTTCATTTCTATCATTATGGTTTAGCCATTATAGCACATCTCAACATTGTAGTGAACACATGTGTTTAATAAAACACATTACAGTTGAAAACCTGTCATTGACTGTATTCAACTACATGTATGAAGTAAAAACAGAGAGAATGAAGGAGAAATTTTCATACATATAATCTGGTTCAATACTAAAAGGATTCAATATTTAAAGAACCTCTTAGAGCAGTGTCTTTTTTATCTTTCCAGGTTGCCTGCACTCTGAATTGCAGCCACTTTCTGCTTGAACACATCACATGAGGCTGGGAAAACCTTTCATTTCTGCATCTAACCTTATAATCTCTGGGGTTGAAATAGTTCCTTCCATCACTTTCATCTCTCTAGTCCCAAACTAATCATTTCCCCCATAAGTCTAGTGTTCACATTAAATATTTAAATAAAGGCACTCACCTCCTTAAGAAAATGTATTTTCTTTTCTTATTCAACCAAGTATGTAAACTAATCCAATGCAAACTAACTGGCGCTTCACAATTTTAAAATAGACATTCAGTTTTGAATTTATTATTAATTTTGCTGAGTACAGATGGAAGAGTAGGGGCCTTAAACATAAGAGGTATACATAAATTAATTAGCCTTATCTTTTTGGTCATTTGAGAGCTATATTTTTCAGTATATTGTAAAGAAGAAGCTTTTGAAGCAATCAATTTGTTAGCTTCATGGCAACATTAGGCTGTCTGTAAAAGAAGCTAATCTTCTGTCTAATGTACTAATTGCATTCAGGTCAAATTAACTGAGAAGTAACTATTTCTTTTAGTAGGATATACATACTTTACATATACATCCAGATTTTTAACCTAGTTATAAATAAGTAAGCCATGTCACACTGACAGACAACAGTAAGCGAAAGAAAAATACAACAGTTGTGTTCAATTTTGAAACAAATGCCCAGACTGCACTGCAAAATAGTATTCATCTTGTGAAGGACAGCAAGAGCTGTAGGTGTTTGTAAATAATGTATATATCGTGTAGACCACAGAATAAACAGTAAAAACAAGCATTTTCCCACAAGCCTTCTCTCCTCTGGAATTAGAAACCTAAGTCAGAAACCCCTAATCAAAAAATGAATATAAAGGTATGAGGACAATGTATCTCCTTCCTGCCCCAGTCACTTACAGCGAGACAGAAATGCAAGCCGTTTCTTTAAGAGAAACATAGTTCATCTCTGAACTCTATCAGAACATTACTGAATCCCTCAAAGAGACCATAATTTTTCCCTGTAAAGTTCTGAACCCACAGGCACTGCTAGCCCTCACGCAAAAAAGGATCCAACAGGGCGAGCTATCTGCTGCTTAATTTACTTAATGCCTAAGTGCAAGGTCTTCTGAATCCTGACCTCATTACCCCTTGCACAGGCATATACATTTGTAGTGATATCAATGATAGCGAATGGCAGACATGTTTACAGACAGCCCTGAGACCAAGACAGGGAGCACCCCCCAGCTGAGGGGCTGGCCACTGTGGGCGCGCGCCAGACCTGAGCCCCTTGCTTGGGCAGGCACAACCTCCACCTGCAGCAGGTTCCCCTACTGGGAGAGTGCGAGAGCGACAGTGAGTGTGAGTGTGAGTGTGTGTGTGTGTGTGTTCCGCTGTGGAAGGGGCAGGGGGACGGAAACGGGGGAAGCTGTGACCCATCTGTCGCCTCGATTTGCAGAACGTCAAGCCGTGTGGACAGATAAAAGTCCTGTACCCAGAAAAATTCCCCAAGAAGGGGGCCCCTCTGCAGCTCAGCAAACGAACCTCGCTGGCCCTCGGACGCGAATTTCCTAAAAGGAAATCGTCGCATTAAGGCAGAGGAGGCTGCGGGCGCCGTCTCCGCTCGGCTCCCGGCTTAGGAGAGCGCAGAGTTGGAGCCCGAGCCGGAGCGCTGTGCATGATAATGACGCGCAGCCTGCGCCCGCCCCCGCCCGCCGGCCGGTCCCGGCCCGTCTGGTTGCCAATAGGTGGGGCCAGGAGCCTAGCAGAGCCGGCTCGCGGTCCTTCCCGGAGCCGCGGCGGCCCCGCCGTAGCCCCCGCGCCCTGGCTCTCCGCCGTGCGCGGCAACTCGGAGAGGCCCGTGAGGCGACGCCAGGCGAGGCGGGTGTGCGCGAGTCCGCCCGCGAGAGCGGCCTGCGCGCCGGTGCCGCGCGCCTCCCGCGAGCCCCGGGGCCGCTTGGCCGCCGCGCCAGGCCGGGCGAGCGTGTGCGAGGCGCACGGCGCCCAGTCCTCGGCGCCGCCGCCAGCCCCTCCCGCCACCGTCTCGGCGACTCCGCGCGAGGACCGCAAAGCCAGGAGGACGCCGAGACGCGAGGGAGGCCGGGGGCGCCTCCCGCACCCCCCGCCACCATCGCGCTACGCTGCGGCGAGCTCGGCCCGCTCACGTTGCAAAACCACCTGTTCGATCCGAAGGGAGCTCCCCCCCGGCCCCCACCACCCTGCTCCCCTCGCCTCACAGGTGACACCTCGTTTCCCCCCAAAGATCATTTTTAAAAAAATGGAGCAAATGTACATCCGGGAAAAAGATGGAAGGTAGAGTCAATTAAACTTCCTTTCCCCCCACACTTCGAATGCCCCCGCGCCCCCAGCACACGCGCACGGCGAGGTCAGCCCGAGACCCCCACGCTGCCAGCCCTCATCCGCGACTCGGCGCCAAACACCCCCCGGCTCAGGGTCCGAGCACCCCACATCCTTGCAGGAAGCCGAGCAAGTGTGCGGGAAGGGCAGGCGGGGGCAGTGGACTGGGGCCACCTCCAGCCAGCCTCGGCGCCGGGGGGACAGGCCAGCGAACCCACACGGAAAAGTATCCGAGAGCAGACCGACGCGTTCTTACCGATGTGAATGATCGAATCCGCATTCGCCGCGTCCCAGGTTCGAGCCCACCAGACGGACAATACCAAAAGCAAGGGGAAAACTTCCATCTCCTTCGGAGGCGATTCTCGTGGAGCAGAGATTTTCTTCCAGTGTATTTTTACAACACCAGTCCAAAGAGTTGGAGGTCACGAGAGAGTTTACCGCGGCTTTTTCTTTTTTTCCTCCGAAATTCCTGTTGCCAGAGCAAAGCCTTTTGTCGTCGCCGAGGAAGGCAGAGGGAATGAGAGAAAGAGCCCAGCCTGAGGAAACCTCCTTCGCGAAGCCGTGTCACTTGGAGGGGAATTTTGGCATCGCCAGAGTTGTTTGCAGTTTGGCTTTTTAAAAATGTATACAGCATCGGCTGTTCTCGGGCCGGCGGAGAGGCTGGAGCTCAGACCATCCCCGTCGCTGCGCGGGGGCCGCGGGTCTCCGGTCCCAGCTCCGCCGCAACTTCCAACACCCCCCCTCACGCCGGATGTACCCCTCCCGCCCCCTCCCCCAACCAAAAAGCCCCCCCACCCCCGCCCCTACGGCCCGCAGAGAATCACTTGTCCTCGGTGCCAAAATCTAAGTGGGCAGGGAAGATGAGGAGATTCCGAGCGGAGCAGCCAGATTCCAGCAGGGAGGGGAAAAAAGCCCTCTCCAAGAGGGATGGAAAAAGGGAACTTCAAGGTAATGCAGATAGTAATGCAGAGAAAATCCCCTTTCCGCGCCAGGCGGCAGCGGAGCTCGGCGCGGCGGGCCCGGGGAGCCGGTTCGCTCGGTTCGCTCGGGCGCGGTGGCGGGGGAGTTGCGCCGGGCGCGAGCAGCGGGGCCGGGCGGCGGAGGCCAGCCGCGGGCTGCAGGATGCTTTCGGGGCGATTCGCCTGGCGGGATGCAGGAAGCCGGGAGCGAGCCAGGCAGCTTCAGCACCAGCCCCACGTTGCCTAGAAATGGATCACCTAGGAGAAGGAGCGAGCCCGCGAGAGAGCGGTGCTGTCAGGCGGAGAGAGGGGGAAACCGAGAGAGGAAGAGCTTCTCTCTAATAACCACCTCCTCCCCCTATCTGCAATACAAGGGAGAAACAAAATAGTGCTCTCATTTCCCTTGGAATCTTCAACCGGGACTGAGAGAAAGGCAGGACTGTGAGAGGAAAGACGCTGAAGCCTTTCTTGTTGGTATTTTTTTTTTTTTCCCTTTTCCTTTTTCGAGGTTAAAAGCAACCCAAAAAGGCACCCCACTTATTTAACCTTGCTATTCTCCAACAGGTATCAGACTTTTTTTCTAGTCTTTGCCTGGAATTAGTCACATTGGTTGAAAACAAATTAGGGACACCTAGTCACTTAGGGAAAAAGAGACCTAGAAAGCTTTTAATGAGGTTTCAATTAAAAAGTTATAAAAAGGAGAGAACGTGCTAATTACCCCTTATACAGTGAATTTTTTTTTTCAGTCTCTAGTGTATTTTTTTAGGCAATCAGAATACAGAAAGACTCCTAAATCCTTTTTATAGGTAGAAATCTTTATCAGAATAGAAATCTTGAAATTCTCTCTCTCTCTCTCTCTATATATATATATATATATATAAATTATACATATATATATTTAAATCGACAAATGTTCAGTGAAACATTTGGTGAAAGTATTGTATTGAGTAGTTTAATAGCCTATGCAGATAAATTCAGAATGAAGTTGGTTGCTCTTCTGTGGAAAGGACTGAGAATGTACTGAATGGCAGCCCCCCTGTCCCCGGTGAGAGGATTTCTCTGCCAGCTTATTCCTTAACAGAAAATCCTGATGGTTGTGATTTCCTTTTCTCTCATGATTCACTTATATCAATCTAGACATGTTGCAGGGTGATGATTTGTTAACACAATCAGGTGACTGGTATAAGTCAGGTAGTCAAGGTCTTAATTTTGTTTCCATTATAACTGGGATCCTTTGGGATTGTTAGTACTTTGGCTATGTGGATGTCCAACTCATCAACCCTCTTTACCCTCCCTTACCTCCCAGCTTGGCAATCCCCCTCTTATTCTCACTTGAGCTCTCTCTAGCCAGGTGAACGGGGTTAACACTTCTCACCATGGTACATTTTCACCTCTGTGAAGGTGTGTACATCCATTTTGTACATTTTTTCCCCTGGAGTTCCAGAAAATGTGCTGCCATATTTTTGGTGGTGTGGAGTTCTGCATGGAAGACCCATAAGCATACTCTCCTTCGGGGCCTAGAGGGCTAGTTCTCATTTCCTATGCCCATAAAGAAGTGCCTAATCCTTTCAACTGAAATAAACTCATGGTCTTCTCCATGCACTCATAGCTTACTCTTTGTAGTAGAGTTAGGACGACTTCTGAGTTAGATCATCAGTGTCTTCAGAGTAAGGACTGGAGTTCATTCACATTTTATTCAGTACCGCATTTTACACAGAACTCTTTTACTGATTCGAATTGCATGTCCTCCTTCTGAATCTAGAACAAACCAGTGCTTTGAAGAAGCCATCCCCGACTAATTCAATTTCAATAATTTTTCTCTTTTCTTAATTTTTTGATAGGACACCTGGACTCAATATTGAGTATATGAATGCTGTTGATGCCAGTTTACATTTTAAAGGGTTCAGATATAATTTTACAGATTATATTTTGTTGATAAAAAATAATAAGTTGAAAGAAGGACTGTTATCTCCCCATAGCTTACCTCTATCATGCTACTCACAGGGGCATTTTAAAGATCGATAAGTCACTATGCATTCCGTGAAGAAAAAACATTGTGAAATAATCATTTAACATAGAAAGCACACTATACCATCATAGAATCAGAGAACTAGGACAGACTTCAAAGCATTCCCTGGCCCAATTGTGGAGATAGCTAAATACAGTCATATTTGTACTATCTCCTCTCTTGGAAATCTCTTTTAGTCTACTATGAGCAAAACACTCTTGTTATTCCCAAATTCTCCAACTCAGTGGTTTTTCAAAGGCAACTTCCTTTTGGAATCACCTGAAAAGCATTTCAAAAGTATCAGTTAAGGTTAATCTCATTAGAATCTCTGAGATTTAGGGCCCAGCCTATAATGCATTCTAAAATCTCTGTAGATGAGTCTAATTTCAGCCATGGTATGGAATCACTGTTGTCATACTTGGACAATTACATGAGAAGACCATGAAGGCACAATGCCCACTCCTGCCAATCAGAAGATACAGTAGAACCATGAGTGGTAGGTTTTTAAAAGTAATACTAGAAAGATGACCAACAGGGGGCATAATGGTTATGTTGCTGGACTCCCACATGGTCAACTGCGATTCAAGTCCCAGACCCGGAGGCTTGGAACTCACACCAGGCACATGTACGTGCATGCCCACAATCCCAAGAGAAGGATGGAGAAGGAACTGCAGCATGGCCATCCCCCCAGGAGGTGATTCCTCATTCTCTCTCTCTCTCTCTCTCTCTCTCTCTGTCTCTCCAGTGAGTGCATGCGCCCTATAGCAGAAATCTCTCTGAAAAAAAAAAAAAATAATAATAATAATACAAGAAAGCTAGTGCAAAATTAAAAAGTAACCTTGGTTTATTGATTTTTCAAATTAAGAATAAAGGTCAATCTTCACATTGTCCAAATAATGTCTGTATCAAATGAGTACTAATTCAATAGTGTTTATATGGAATATAAGTTTAAATACATTTTCTAACCATGTGTTAACTTTTTTTTTTTTTTTTTTTTTTTTTTTTTTTTTTTTTTTTTACTATTTTAGAAAGCCATATATTTTGATGTAATAGTTACCTGGATACAAAGATTTATTGTGTCTAAGTTAGAGATTAAGCTCCAGAAAGTAAAAAGCAAGCAAGCAAACAACAACAACAAAAAAAAAAAACTAGGTTCACTGGTTATGCATTTTAAATAGACTTTTTAATGAAGGTTATCTGTTGTTCTCATTAAGGCTGCTTAGCTTTAATTTGAGCATTATCATATGGAAATGGTTGATGCATCTGGCCCACTGTGCTGAAATTCAAACCTAGTAAGTTCTAGCATTTCTGGGGGAAAAATAGCCTTCATTTACTGAAGTTTTATAACAAATAATTAACTTTTTGGAATAAAAGACAAGTGAGCCATGATTTATGAATTTATTCTACCAATGTGGAGACTGTCATTTCATTCAAGCATGAGTCATAATGTGAACATTAATAATTTGAGGGAATGGTAGATATCCTGAACAGCTTTAGCAAGTAAGGTATAATAGGCATTTTGTTCACGGAAAAACAGAATTGGGGAGAAATATTAATGTGTATTTGTTGAGCAAACACAAATTCAAACTATAGACTTGTACAGTTGCGGAAGGAATGTAAGGTAGCGGAAATCCTTGGAACATGTAAATTTTTTTTTATTTTCACATGAAAATGCTAAAAATATCAATGCCTAAGTCATAAAATATCATGACAGTTATAACAGCAGTATGTCAATTTAGATTTGTCCCTTTTAAAGAACTCTTCAATCAAATTTCAATGACCTAGGAGTTTTGCTTTAGTATAAAAACCTATAAATTTTATGAGATGGCCTACTTGAAATATATGGAGAAAAGTTAGGTTTCAAAAGAATATCACAGGAAAAAAAATAGGATCGAATGTATTTCGATCGTTATTTCTAATTCTCTATATTTGCAGTATTAATCTCGTGAACAGCTTCACGAAAGAGTAAATTCATAGAACTTTTCCATGAACATGAAAGGAGAACCGTAAGAGGGTCATCTCTGGGCCTCTGTATACATAGGTAGTTGTGATGAGTGGCAGTAAAAGTATAACTGAGTTATTCATTTGTGGAAGTGAAAAACATGAATTCTCTTTGGTCAAGGGGCTGAAAGGGCAACTTTTATAGTTAGCAGATCAAAGAAGTTAGGAGATCAGTGAGATTTTAGGGGATCTCTTATTCAATGCCTGTTTTCAAGGAAAGAACAGGGACATTGAGTCCCTGGAGTTACACTGATACTTGTTGACTTGAACTTAGAAAACCTGTCTTTTAAATACTCTTCAAGAAAATCTAAAATCACTTATATGTATTTAACATGCTATAAACATATTCACATGGGATATACCTTGCCCTTTTTTCTTTTCAGGTCAACTTCACACTACTCACCACTTCTACTTTGTCAAAACATTTTGTCTGTGACACTAGTGTAAATCTTATTTGTAAGGATAGATCATATCTCCTACTTTTCCCCCTTCTTTCTTTTCCTTCTAAAATAATTTCTCAATCCCTTCCTTCTTTTTGAAGATGTCTCTCTGTCTGTGAGGCTGCCATATGTAAGGACAGTGTCATGTTATCTCTAAATCGATGAGATGTACATTTCAACCAAATTCTCCAACTTGATTGATAAATTTGAGTCTTTTACTACACTCATTTATTATGAAAGTTAATTCAAGTGTAAAACTTGGAATTTCAGAGTATTTTTACTGTTTATGTATTGGCCATGATACTGAACTTTTGAGAAAAAGATACTCCATTATATACGTATATAGGTAGATCTCTCGTAGTTACCTCATCTCTTCTGTCTGAATACAGATGTGACATTTGAAAAGGATTATTAATAAGCACAAAGCAAGCGATTGACGGAGGTCAAATAATGACTTGCAACCTGAAAGGGGTGCTTAACTGAGATTGGCCCCTCACTACATTATATCCTGTCCCCACAAGATGGCAGCCATGCTTGATGTAGATTTAATCAGCTTACTTTTTGAATGTCCGATACTGAACAGTTTACAGAGTATTATTAATTTATATGAATTAAATAGCTAATACGGAAGTGGTTGATATTGAAACTGGTTTTTCTAAGGCAATGATTTTATAAAGTTTTCTTTCTGCTAATCCTCTAGACCTTTCACAAAAAGTAGTAGCTTTCTATTAGGAGACTCTTAAAATATCTATTTTATTCACTTTTTTTCTGCTTTGACTTGTTAATGAAGAATTAGATATTAATATACACACAATAATCTTTAATAATGTGCCACTCACTCCTGTGTTTAAGGGAAACTACAACATTATTTAATGATTCAGTTTTCAGTGTAAATATTAAATATTCAAAAATAAGGTTAATTTAAAATTTTCTTTTTCTAAAGAAAAAAAATAATTTGTATATTTTGATGTAAGGTGTTATAGTTGGCCATGTAAAATAAGTAGTTTTCAATTATATGATTGATCCCTCTGTTGTGGTATATCAGTTGAGGCAAATACTACTTGAGTAAGTCAAAAGCAAAAAGAATGCATGATACAAGTTATAAGGAATATCACCATTTCTCCTATGATCCTTTCGAAAAAATATTTTTAATTGTCCTATAGTTAACTTTTAATTATGGTATTAACTATATATATGTATACGTATAGTATATACACACACACACACACACACACACACACAACACACATAACTATAGAGAGTTTTGCTACAGGATGTGTGTGTTTGCTGAAGTGACAGAAAGAGACAGAGAGACAGAAAGCAGGAAATCACTCCCCAAGGGGAATGGCCATACCTCACTCCCTTCTCCTCCATTCTCCTCTCCAAATCTTGGGCACTTACACACATGCTCCTGGTGTGAGTTTTTTAAGTCACCAGTTCTGGGACTCAAACCATACTCAACTACATGAGAGTCCAGTGATGTAACCATTACATCATCTGCGGGTCCCAATATTAACCATATTTTTAACATATGTTTCTAAACACAGAAGTGATAGGCATGGTGTGTGTTTGTGGAGTATGCTGTAGATAATACAGCAAACACTTGAAAACATTTTATAGTAGAATATGTCATGAGGAAAATGTAAACAGAAACAAAGGCTTGATCAATATTCAGTCATTTAGGATGTGTGTATATCTGCACATAGATTATACGTATGTGTGTGCATGTGTGTAAGTATTAGATAAGACATATATAATATATATATATATATATATATATATATATATTGGAGAGAATTTCAGAGGTCTAATAAAACTTTAAAAACATTTAATTTCACTTTTTTTAGTTGTGTGCACACATGACAGATACTGAAAACTATCCACAGGACTGTCACGTCATGATGCCCTCCGTTAGTCTCCTAACCCATCATTATCCTGCGTATGCACGCATGTACACAATGTTTCCAGACCAGTAGGGCCATGGTCAGCGTGTGGCTTCCAGCTCTGCTGACTGATATTCTACCAAAGATTCCACAAAGACTGAGACTAATTTCACTTCTTAATAGGTAGGTACATAATCAGCATAGACTTACATAAAATAAATTCCCTATTCCTCATGGATCCTGCAAATTGATGGCAAATTTAAGGGCTTAAGTGATTATGAATTAATGAATGAATGAATTGAATGAAAAGATAACATTTTAAATTTTAAATATTGTGTGATATTATGCATGCACCATAAGACAAGATTATCTTAACTCACTCCAAAATAAACAAACTACAGAGGTCTCAAAATGGTCTGCTCATAAGATCATTTTGCATATTTTTTTCAGTCCTATTGCTTACAACACAGGTAAAGATTATCTGTCTGGTCTAGGAAAAATGAAGGATGCTTTCAAAGAATTCTTTTAAAGATCTTAATAAAAATTACCTCAGCAACAGAAGCCCAAATATGAATCTCTGCCCAAATTTAATTTGACCTATTTAACAGTATGATTTATATAACTAAAGAGAATGCGGGGGTGGGGAGGAACACTACATTTTACATTGAATCTTAAAGAATTAATCTAATGTTTTCTAACATGAGTTATTTGTCAGCATTTTGTTTCCTTTTTTTACACTTTACTGCTTTCTCAGATTTTTAAAATAATTAAAGAGAGAGCTGAACCATATACAACATCATCAAATTTGTGAAAATGAGACAATAATAATTCATTTTTTGTTTTCGTTTGTGATAGGGTGTGTGCCCTCGCTGGAGAGTAGCAGAGAGAGAAAGTGAGAAACCACCCCTCAGTGAGGATGACAATGCTACGATACCGTCTTCTCCATTCTCTTCTTGGGATTTGGGGCATGTATACACCCCCTGTGTATCCGTCTAGCCACCAGGTCCAGAACCACACAGTGAGCCATTTGAGATCCAGCCATCTCAACTACCATCCCCGCTAGCCTGACAAGAACAATAATTTTTTAAAATACCAATGATGTTGGAAATATCTAAGTAAGCATTTTCTACAGTGGGCTCTATGAGATATTTTGTTTTGGAGGGGAAAAAAGGACAGGTTTAATGGTCACATAAGACTGCAAAATGCTAAATAGATGTTTCTTCTCTCACAGATCTGTGGAACATGCTAATATAGTAAAAACGGGGGGAAGTCCTCCAGGAAACAAATCATTAATGTGTATTTAACCCAGAATATCCCAAATGTATGTAACTATCCATTTCCCCTTTTATAGTACACAAGTAATATCCTTTTTACACGGTTGCAATCCATTTGCTAAATCTCGAAAAGAACATCTTGTTTTTTGTTTGTTTGTTTTTCCTTTTCTGTTTTCTCTCTTCTGTTTGGGGATGCTTATAGAGCCAGATTGCAAATCTGCAGGCTTCTATATCATATCTGGGGAGAGATTCTGTTTCATGTTGTAATAGGAATTTCCTATCTCTGTTTTGAATTTCTATGATGGAAGAAAAATATATCATTCAGCAATAAACATGTTTTTCTTTTAAAGTGCTTTATAAATTTCTGCTTCTGCTTAGGATGTAGAAAGACAGAGAACAATGTTGTGTCCTTAACGAAGAGAAAATACTGGATGATTTACAAAAATATAAATTTACTTCAGCCCATCAGAGAGCTACACTGGTGAGACAATAAAGTAAACAGAGTTCCAAAGAGTGGCAAACCCCGCTAGTAGGAGACAGGGTAGGAAACTAACTGCTTCATGTTAGCAGAGCACAGAGGAAGAAGGGTTATCACAGAAGCGGGTAAGAAGAAATCAGCCAAACTTTTAATGAGTTCTTAAAGGTTGGATGGGGATTAGCAGGTTTTAGAATACCTGGGAACACAGACACAGGGCGCTGTCACTCAACTAAGGACTCTTTTCAGTGGATCTTCACATTGTGCTTCTTGGAAAGAATGAAGGCAGGGAAGGACACTTAAGAACTAAAGACATTATGGACTCAACTTAATGTCCGCTTCCATGTGGACTTCTCTTTTGAAAGAAAAAAAAAATGTTTTAAGCTGCTGAAGAAGGGATAGCAAATTGTCTTGTCTTCGGAGCCCAGGCAAAGACCCAATGCATTGTGTACCAGCAAAATTCATCAGCTTCTTGGAAATGTTAAATCCTCCTTCCTGACACCAAGAATCATGTACAAATATTGTCTTGGGGAGAATGGGAGAATCAAAGATTTTTATCCCTACAGAAGTCACATGAAAACCTTTATAGGTCAGAATCTTGTAGGTCAGAGGAACATGGGAGTAAAACTATCTCTCTCCCATTTAGGATCCTTCACAGATACAAATCTGAATATGGCCATCATCAGGAAGAGAGGAACAAAAATGATAACAAAGCCCGATTTTTGGCAACTTGGGCAACGAACACGTCATCTAAAACTGAGTCTATCCCAGACCACCCAAAATCTACTCCTTGGCCCTCATCATGAGTTTAGGATTGAGGAACGAATAATAGCAGTCTACCGCTACTAGGAAGAAAAAGCTGTGGTGATACAAACTGTTTGCACAGTCATGAAACAGATCTGGAAAGCTAAGGATGGAGCAGGAAAACTAAGAAAACCTGCTATCACCATAGGCATCACTCGAATCAGGTGGTTCCAGCTGCCCACCACTTAGTGAGGGTACAATATAAAAAACAACACTCTTACATAACTCAAGTACTCACTACCAGCCAAAGTAAAAAAAAAAAAAAGAGCTGTATTCATTTGTAGCTATAAATGCTCTCCACCTCAGACTCTACTCTTCTTTAATTCATCATGTTCAGTATTTATTTACAAATTATAAGACAAACAAAGTAGCAAGAAACAAACAAACTAACCAAAGTCATTTTCTGGAGATAAAACAATCAATAGAAGCAGTTTGAGCAATTACTCATATGTTGAAACTATCAATCAAGGGCTTTATAATTACTCTGATCTAATATGTTAATGCACATAGTGGTAAAGTGAATAACATACATGAACGGGTGAGGAATTTTAACAGAAAGATGGAAATTATTAAAATGAGTGAAATAAAAATTCCTGAATCACAGCAATAAACCATAATATGCAAAATGAATTGCTTTAGTGAGACTTAAAATAGCTAATAAATTTGTGAAATTTAAATTAGTGTATATAGAGGCCAGCAGTTGGTGTGGTGATTAAGGCACTAGATTCCCATGTGGCCGATTGTGGTTTGAGTCCTGGACATGGCAGCTTGAAAATTACTCTGGGTGCATGTTTGTACATGCCCCAAATCCTGAGAAAGAATGGAAGAGAAGGGATTGTGTCATGGCCATCCTCCCAGAGGGGTGATTTCCCACTTTCCTTCTCTCTGTCTCTCTGTTTTTCTCTCTCTGGCAAACACACACACCCTATGGCAAAAACTTAAAAAAAAAAAAAAAAAAAAGGTAGGCTGATATAAACTAAGATGAAACACAAAGAGAAATAAATAAAACTCAGAGCATACAGAACTGCATGAGAATATTACATAGCCTAACGTGTACTTTGAGTCATATAGTGAATGACAGGATTAAGAGGAAGAAACACTAGAAAAAATAATGGATAATGAATTTCTAAGTTTAACTAGAGACAAGAAAAGAGAGATCCCAGAAGCTCAGAGATTTCTGAGAAGGGCCTTTTTTAAAGTAAAAAAAGCAAGCAGGTCCAGCAGGTGGCATGGTGGTTAAGGTGTTGTATTTCTACATGGGTGATTGTGGTGCAAGTCCTGAACTTGGTGGCTTGGGAATCACACCAGATGCATGTATGTGTGTTTCCAAAATCTTTTTTTAGAAGTTCTTGCTATAGGGCTCATGTACTCACCAGAAAGACAGAAAGAGATAGAGAGACAGCGAGAAATCACTGCCCTGGGGGGATGGCCATGCTGCAATCCCTTCTCCTTCATTTTCCTCTCTGGATCTTGGGCATGCATGCACAATGCACCCGGTGTGAGTTTAAGCCACTAGGTCTGGGATTCAAACCTCAGTCAACTACATGGGAATTCAGTGACATAGCCATTCCACCAATTGCTGGTTCCAGTGCCCAAAATCTTGAGAGGTGAACAAAGGAGAGGTGATGGCTGCATGGCAATCCCCCAGGACTTCTGTCTCTCTTTCTCCAGTGGGCACACATGCCCTGTGGCAAGAACCTAAAAAAGAAAGAAGAAGAAAGAAAGAAAGAACGCACGCACACAAGGAAGGAAGGAAGGAAGGAAGGAAGGAAGGAAGGAAGGAAGGAAGGAAGGAAGGAAGGGTGCACGCACTAAGACACATCATATTTATGCTACAAAAACAAACCTATACAGCCAATATTTTGAAAGCAAGCAGAGGGGAGGAGAAAAACAAAACAAAACAAATAAAAACACTGCATACACAGGAACAAAGATAAGAAATACAACGTATTTTCCACCAAAAACTATGCAAATCAAAAACAATGGAGTAACATCTGTAATACTAGAGGGAAAAAAATGAATACAGCAGTTGGATCACAAAATCCAGAAAACAAAAGTTTTTTTTTTTTTTTTTTTTTTTTTTTAGATTTTTTGCTATAGGCTGCATGAGCTTGCAAGAGAGACAGAGAAAGACAAAGAGACAGAAAGTGAAATACCCCCAAGGGTGATGGCCATGATGCAATACCTTCCTCCATTCTCCTGTTGGGATATTGTGCATGCATGCACAAGCACCCAACATGAATTTAAAGCAGCCAAGTCAGAGACTTGAACTGCATTCAACTATGTAGGATTACAGTGATGTAACCATTATGCCATCTGTTGATCCCAAAGAAGTTTTTTAAATAATGATTAAATGAAAGCTTTCCAGAAAAACAAAAGATAATAGAATTTGTTCACAGAAGATCTTCACAAGAATTTTTTAAAATTATTAAATAATGCTGATATTTACTTTTGTTGTCATTTATTATAAATTATGACGATTTCTAATTGAAATATTAGTTTGCATATTTGTAAAATACATAGTTATTTTTTATGAGATGACATGACTATAGTGTGCATGTAATGATATTGGTACAATACACATCTCCACCATTTCAATGTTTATCTTTGCTTTGTGAAAAAAACATTTGAAGTCCTTTCTTCTAGCTACTTTAAAATTATACATTGAATTGTCTTAGGCTGAAGGCATGTTACCAATTGGAAATTTGAATTTATAGAAAGAAATAAAAAGCACTGGGAATAGTAAAATAGAAGAATATAAAAGACCCTTCTTGTTCTCTTTTGTAATGTTTTCCCAAACAATTGATCAACATAAAATTGACTGAGTGCAGTAGCATCTAACTACCTAACCAGGAAGGTAGGCAGGTGGATTGTATCATGGCAAGATTCTGTCAAAAATATCTATCTCTTGCTTTCCCTCTCTCACATAAGGAAAAAAAAAAAAAAAAAGAAGAAGATATACAACTAATAAACCAAAAGTGGAGGAAAAAAGGAATAATAATATTTACTTAAACTAAAAAAGGCAAGAAAGAAGGGGATAAGAACCAATGAATGATGTAACAAAGAGAAAAAAAATTAAATCTAACCACATAAATAATTCATTAAGCATAAATTGTTTCTATTAAAAAGCTGAAATAGATTGGATAGAAAGAAAAGACTTGATTGTATGCCATCTATAAGAAACTATTTCAAATAAATAAAATTAAATAGATAAAATAATGAGGGCGAGCTACATGGCATGGTGTTTGGGGTGGCAGGATCTAACATGGCCAACTGCACAGTTCAAGTCGTAGACCTGGCATGTGTCTGCGTACCCGAAATCGCAAGAGAATGGAAAAAGGATTACAGTGTGACCATCCCACCTGAGGAATGCTTTCTCACTCCCCCCTTCCACATCTGTCTGTTTCTCTCTCTTTGAAAAGCACACATCCTTACTGCAAACTGAAAAAAAATAAAGAAATAAAAATAAAAAGATAGAGAAAGATGTATTCTACAAACAGTAATCAGAGGAAAGCTGGACTGATTGTATCAATATCAGCAAAAGTAGACTTCAGAAAAAGAATTTTTACCAGCGATAAATAGTATTACATGACGCTATAGGAATGATTCTTCAGGAATATGGAAGAAACCTGAATCTGGCAACAGAACTCCAGGATACATTTTTAAAAATACTGATACCGCTGGAAACTTTCCTCTTATTTCTGTTCTTGGTATACCCCACAAGTTTTGATATATTGCAGTTTTATTTTCATTCATTTCAAGATTTTTTAAAATTCCCCTTTGATTTCCTCTTTTACTTGTGGTTGTTCAAATATGTTATTTAATTCCCACGCACCTGTAAATATTTGTAACGTCTTGCTCTTATTGATTTCTGGTTTCATTCCACTGTGGTCAGAAAAGATAACTAGGTATGATTTTGATCTTATATTATTTAAGACATGTTTTGTGGCATAACATGTGATCTATCCTGGGGAATGTTCTGTGTTGCACAGAAAAATACATGTTCTTTTGTTGTTGAGTGAAAAGTTCTGTATATTTCTGTAAAATCCATTTGGTCTACAGTATTGTTCAAGTCTGCCTGCTCATTCACTCACTCTTTCTTTATATTTCTTTCATGAGAGAGAGGCACCCATACGAGGGACTTCATGCTGTGATCCAGCCCCAGTGTCAGCTGGCCCTGGACCCTAGGCACATACATGCCCAGTGTGATCAGGGATTTCTCCAAATGCAAACCTGAAACCGTCCTATGAGCGTCAGTGTCACAGAGCATCGTGTTACTACTATACCACCATCTAGTCCCTCTTTATTGATTTTCTATGTAGATGTTCTACTATTAAACATGGGAATATCTAAGTCTACTAATATTATAGTGCTATCAATTTATTTTTTCAAATTTGTCAATACTTGTTTTATATATAATGCTTAGGTACTCTGATGTTATGTGCACACCAGTGGAATGCGGGAAAAGCAGTAAGAAGAGAGAAGTTTGTAAAAATAAATACCTACATTTAAAAAGGAACATTGCAAATAAATAACTTGATTTTACACTTCAAGGAACTAGAAAAGTAAAAAAGAAACTAAACTCCACTTTAGCAGTAGGAAACATATAAGAAGAATGAGAGCAAAAATATGTCAGATAGAGAATTGTGAAACTAGAAAAATCAACAAAACTGAGATTTTCTTTTTTTTTTTTTTTTAAATAGACAAAATCAACAAACCCTCAGCTAGACTAAGAAAACATGAAGACTCAAGGAACCAGCAGGTGTTATAGAAGTTATGTCACTGGACTCCTACATGGCTGACTGTGGTTCAAGTCCTGGACCCAGTGGCTTGAAAATCACACCAAGCATGTGTGCATGTGTGCCCATGATCCCGGGAGGAGAATAGAGGAGAACGGATTGCGGCATGGCCATTCCCCCTGGAGGGTGATTTCTCACTTCCCTCTCACTGTCTATCTGTCTCTCTCTTTCTTTCTCTCTCTCCAAAGAGCACAATTGTCCTAAGGAAAAACCTCTAAAAAGGAAAATGAAGACTCAAATAAATATAATTAGAAATAAAAGAGGAGACATTATAATGACTGCCTCAGAAATAAAATGGAACATAGAGACTGTTATGAGTAATTATATGTCAATGAATTGTTTAAACTAGAGGAAATGGACAAATTTCTGGAAATGTAAAACCTACCAAAACCGAATCAAGAAGTAACAGCCTGAAAAAATTATTACAAAGAAATCGAAGTAGTATTCAAAACTTCTCAACAACAAGAACAAAAAAAGTCCAGGATCAGATACTTTATGGCTAAATTCTACCAAACACTCAAAGAACTATTACCATCCTTCTTAACTTTTCCCAAAAACTAGAAGTAGAGAGGGAATACTTCCAAACTCATTTAATGTAGCCAACATCACTCTAATACCAAAGCCCTACAAAGACATCACAAGTAAAGAAAATTTCTGGCTAAGATCTCTGATGACCATGCAATAAAGTTCAATAAAATACTAGCAAGTTTATTAGACACTATGATCTAACAGGATTTATCACTGGGATGCAGAGTCGTTTTAACACATGAAAACAATTATGATACAGCCCATTAACAGAATGAAAGACCTCCTTACAGATACAATAGAATATACTCAGCTTTTAAGAGGAAGATGAAAATTGTCATTTGCAAAAACACAAATGAACCCAGAAAACACTGTGTAAGTGAAATAAGCCATGCTAAGAAAGAAAATAATACATATGATCTCAGTAAGCTGTACTCAGGAAGGTCTCTGGATGTGAACCTTCCCATGTGGGTCAGTATCTCAGAGCATCATGTTTTACTGCTATGCCATCATTAGGCTCCCAAAGAAAACACTTACTCCACATCACATAAAATTTTTGCACAAAATAAGTTATAATCTAAATATAAAACCTGGAACCACACAACTTTCAGAGAAAAATATAGCGAAAATATTTGTGATTGTGGGTTTGGCAAATATTTCCTAGATACAACATCACATACATAAACATTAGAACAAAAAGGAGAGCGAGAGGGAAATTTGACCATACTAAAATTAAAATATTCTCCTCCTTGAAAGAGACATTTAAAAATTAAAAGAAAAATGAAAAGGCAAGGCATCTCTGAAGAAAACATATAAAGAATCTTTGTTGTGATTAGATAATGATGTTTTCAAATTGAAGCCAAAAATCCCTACATGCATATGTGTCCTCTGTGCTTCTCAAGCTGCCAGGTCTGGGACTTGAACCACGATTGCCTATGGGGGAGTCCAGCACCTTAACCACCACGCCACCTGCTGTCTACAAACCCCCTAATGTTTAAAATAGGAAAAAAAATGACAAAATCCAGTATCCATTTATGATTATAACTATCAGTAAACTGGGAATAAAGAACTTTCTCAACATGGTAATGGAACACTGAAAAAAAAAAAATACAGGTAACATCATACTGAATTTTGAGTCTGAGAAATTAGAAGAAACTTTCCTGCTAAGGTAAAGAAGAACAAAGCAGGTGTGTCATTTCTCACTACTTCTTTTCAACATTGTATAAGAAGGTCTAGATAATGCAATATGAAAAGGAAAAAAAAAAGCTGTAAAGTCTGGGAAGGAAGGAAAAAACTGTTTGTATATAATGTGAATGTGTATGGAGAAAATCTGAAAGAATCAACAAAAAGCCTTCTGGAACTAATAAACAATTATAGTGAGGTTGCGGGATACAGATTTTAAATTCTGTTTACCAAGTACTATTTAAAAACCTAATATGAACTCGATTAGGATTGGATTGTATCTATAATTCATTTCGGGAAGAATTGACAATTTTATAATAATCTTTTAACAACAAGGTATATCTCCCTTAATTTAGGTCTTTAAAATTTTTTAACTACTATTTAGCTTATTTAGTAGTAATATAATTATTTGAGTTTCTCTTTAAGATTTTTTTTCTTTTTTTGGAGAGGTTTTTTCACTATAGGGTGCATGAGCTCGCCAGAAAGACAGAGAGAGACAGAGAGATAGAAAGCGAGAAATCACACCCCCAAGGAAGATGGCCACGCCACAATCCCTTCTCCTCCATTCTTCTCTTGGGATCTTGGGCACACACACCCATGCGCCCGGTGTGAGTTTAAGCCACCAGGTCTGGGTCTTGAACCATGGTCCACTACATGGGAGTCCAGCAACATAGCCATTATACTAACCACTGGTCCCTTTAAGATTTTTTTAAACACTATTCAATTCTTTAATAGTAATAGGACTATTTAGGGTTTTTTATTTGTTCTTACATCAGCTTGATTAAATTTTAATTCAAGGAATTTTCCCTTAAAATATATATATATATATATATATATATATATATATATATATATATATGTGTGTGTGTGTGTATATATATATATATATATATATATAAATGCCAACAGCTTTCCTATATACCAATATTGAACACATGGAATTTTAAATTAAATACACAATACCATTTCAATTAGCATCCCCTTAAAATTAAATATTTAGGTATAAATCCTATAAAATGTATATAAGTTCTGTATAAGAGAAACTACAAAATCTGATTAAATAAATCAAAGAACCAAAAAAAGGGAGAGTTATTCTAGGTTCATGGATAAGAAGACTTTAATGATATTAAGATATTATTTCTTTACAACTTAATCTACAGATTAAATATAATCCCAATCAATACCCCAGCAAGTTATTTTGTGAATATTGACAATTATAAAGATCATACAGAGAGGAAAATACCCATGGTTGTTAATACCTTATTAAAGAAGATGAAAAAAGTCAGAGGACTGACATTATTTAACTTTTTTTTTTTCTTTTTCTGGAGAGGTTTTTGCTATAGGGTGCGTGCATTCGCCAGACAGGCAGAGAGAGACAGAGAGATAGAAAGCAAGAAATCACCCCCCCCCCCCCCCAGGGGGGATGGCCACTCCGCAATCCCTTCTCCTCCATTCTCCTCTCGGGATCTTGGGCACTCACGCACACGCGCCCGGCGTGAGTTTAAGCCACCAGGTCTGGGACACGAACCGCGGTCAACTACATGGGAGTCCAGCGACATAGCCATTATGCTAACTGCTGGTCCCAACATTATTTAACTTTAAGACTAACTAGAAAGCTATAATACAGGAGATACACATTTACTATAAGCTATATACACATCAAGAAAGTGTGATATTGGCAATAATAATAATAATGAACTCAACATAACAGAAAAGAAAGTCCAGAAATAGACCCACATATTACAGTCAACCAATCTTTGACTGCAAAAGATTGAGAACACCAAATGTTGGCAAGGATGTAAAACAACAGCAATTGTTATTCATTGATAATGGGAGTTTAAAATGGTGTATTGTTCTGAAAAACATGTATGTGTGTGTATATGTATATATTTACATATATATTCATATATAATATAATATATAATTATGTTTATTATATATAATTCTAAATATGAATTATATAATATATTATATAAATATATAGTTTAATATTATATATAATATATAATAAATATATAATGATATATATAATATAGAACATTATGAATACATATGATATATTATAACATATAATATTTTATGGATATGCTATATTTATATACAATATAAATGTATAATGCATATCTATTATATGTTATGAATATTATATATAATGTATTATAAATAATAAATATATTGTACATAATATATTATATAAATGGATATGTCTATCAATAATATATAATATATTATAAAAATTATATATGATATTGATATATTATAAATATATTATCTTTGTATATAATATATGGTATATAATTATATATATTACATAAAATATATTGTATATATTTAAACTTCTTAAATATATATATGAAGGTAATGCAGTGGAGAAAAGATTGACTTTTCAACAAATAGTGTTGTAATAATAGGACTTCCATGTGCAAAAAAAGTGAATCTAGACCGAGCTGTGGTGGCACACGTGATAGAATGATGCTATGTGATTTTGGGCCTCATGGGAGGTGTGGAAAAACACAATAGGGTAGTCATGGTAATATGTATCTGTAATCCTAGCTAAGTGGAAAGCGGAGAGATCACAGCATGGTAAGATTCTATTACGTGTAACTCTCCTCTTCTCTCTTTTTGTTTATTTTTGTTTATCTTCCTCTCTCTGTCTAATTTAATTAAAAAATAATAATCTGGACAAAACTTTAAAGTAAACAAAATACTTTTCAGTATGTGAATGGGTAAATAATTGTGTTACATCTAATGCTATTGGGTATTACTTGGTACTAAAAATAAATGGGACATCCAGATATAAATAAAAAACTTGGATGAAACTGAATGCATATTACTAGGTGAAGGAAATCTATCTGAAAAGGCTACATACTGTAGCAAATATGTGACATTCTGGAAGAGACAAAACTATGGAGAATGCAAAACGAGTGGGTGCCAGGGATTCGTGAGGAGGGAGGAATAAATAGAGCACGGAGGACTTTTAGGACACTCTAAATGGCAGATACATATCTTTATTCATTTGTCCAAGCTCGTAGAATGTACAACATCTAGTGGTAAACTATGGACTTTGGTGATAATGATGTCTCATTGTAGGTTTATCAGTTATTACAAATATACCACCATGATGGTGGGTTTTGATAGTGGGGGAGGCTGTGCCTGTGTGGGGTAAAGGGTATATAATAATTCTCTAACTTCTGCTCAGTTTTGTGATTAACCTAAAATTGCTCTAAAAAAATAGTCTATCAATTTAAAAAGGCCAAAATGGGGCCAGCAGGTGGCATGGTGGTTAAGGTGCTGGAATTCCCACATGGCCAACCATGGTTCAAGTCCCAGACCTAGAGGCTTGCTTTCTCACTCTCCCTCTCTCTCTGTCTTTCTCTAGCAAAACTCAAGTGAAAGAATAATAAATAAATTAGATTAATTAATTTTAAAAAAAGGTCAAAATGTTTGAGATACTTTATCAGAGAGATGAGTGACAAGCCCTTGAAAAGATATTTAGCTTTGTCATTAGAGAAATGAAAATTAAAACAACGATTAAATATTTCTGAACACCTTTGAGAATAGCTCAACTTTAAAGAAAAAAGAAAGTGCGGACTAGGATGTGGAGTAAGTGAATATACCACATACTGTTGGTAAGAAGGCAAATGGAGAAGCCACTTGCAATACATTTTGCCATTTCTTCTTTAAACATCCAATTATCACTCCTATAAATTAACTAAAGAGAACTAAAAGCACGTGTCCAAAATTAGACCTCTGTGTGAATACTTAAAACTACTTTATTTTTGTTGGCTAAAATCTGGAAACAATTAAAATATTCAAACACCAATGAAAAGATAAACTATTGTACAACCACTGAAGTTAATGCTACTCAACCATAAAAGCAAACAAACCTTCAATATATGCAACAATATGAATAAACCTCAAGAACATGAACAGAGGGAACCAGCACTTAGCGTAATGGCTATGTCACTGGACTCCCACGTAGTCAACCACGGTTCGTGTCCCGGACCCGGTGGCTTAAAACTCAAGCTGGGCGCGTGTGCGTGCGTGCCCAAGATCCTGAGAGGAGAATGGAGGAGAAGGGATTGCGGCATGACTGTCCCCCCTGGGGAGTGATTTCTCGCTTTCTGTCTCTATGTCTCTCTCTGTCTGTCTGGCGAGCGCACGCGCCCTATAGCAAAAACCTCTCCAAAAAAAAAAAATAATAATAATAATAATAAAAAAAAACATGAACAGAGAGAAGCCAAACAGATATGCCTTATGATCTGCTGACATTAAGGAAAACTCAAAACTATGGAAACAGAATCAGGAAAAGATTATCTACAAAGGAGCATATAAGATCTTTCAAGGAAAATGGAAACATACTTTCAGTGGGATGGTTATGCAAGTGTACACATTCGTAAAGCTATCAAACTGTACACAGAAATGATGACTATTTCTGCATGTAAGTTATACCAATAAAAACCTAACTTTTAAAATGAAATATAGGGGACCAGCAGATGGCATAATGGTTATGTTGACCTTTATACTTCATGTAGTGAACTACAGTTAGAATCCCAAACCCTGTGGCTTAAAACTCATGCCGCGTGCGTGTGTGTGCATGCCTAAAATCCCAAAAGGAGAATGGAAGAGAAGGGATTGGAGCATGACCATCTCCCCTGGGGCGTGATTTCTCGTTTTCTGTTTCTCTGTCTCTGTCTCTCTAGCAAGTGCACGCGCCCTTAACAGAAACAAACCAACCAAAAATAAATAAAATAAAAAACTTCTCTTAAAAAAATGGAGTATAGCTCATGAAAACTTATGCCTTATTCATCAACTATAACACTCCAAAAACTTGGGAGTGAGGAAAATGCCAAGTCAATTCAATAAACACCTGGCATATTCCAACTAGATCAACAAATACTGCTTCAAATGTAAGTCTGATTGATTGGTTTTATTCTCTTAATAATTTTGATTGATATATCTTCTGTATTTAATAGTTAATTTGATCTAATTTTCCACTTTGAAAAAAAAAGAAAAAAATACCTTAGAGACAAAAAGAAACAGAAAGATAGAGAAATAGAAAGGAGGCATCCTCAACAAGGTCTTCATGGCACAATCCACCCCTATTCTTAGCCAGCCAGGGTCACAGGCTAGTGCATGTGCCCAGCGTGTGCTGGTAGACCTTAGGATCCAAACCTGCAACCTTCCTGTGTGGCCTCTTAGTTTCAATGCTTCTGCGCAACCACCACTGGCCTAATTGTTTACTTTTAAATGACTTGAAAGGACACTATATAAAAGTAATCTGAATTTTCTAGTAACAAACATTGTCCTCCCCACTTTCCTAAACCTAAAGCTTCAGCAAATGAAATGAAACATGTAACAAAACTATTTAAGTCCAATAATTATTTTTTAAACAATTAATTTTATTTATTATATATATTTTTAAATTTGTTATAAGGCGCATGCCTTCACCAGAGAAAGACAGGGAGTGAGAGAGAAAGGGAAAGTGAGAAAGCAAGCCACCAGGTCCAAGACTCAAACTGCAGTAGGCCATGTGGGGGTACAACGCCTTAACCAGCATGCCAAATGCTGGCCCTGGTCTCTTAATTATTAATAACTAAGTTTAAACACCGTCACAACTTTACTGAGTATTTTAATGTGTTCATAGTGAATAAATTCTTTCCATTCTTTTCCTATTTTAAGTTAGCAACATCCCAGGAGCTATCAGAAGAGAGAAAAAAATTAAATGTTAACCATCATCCAGTTTTATTCCTGTTCAAATCATTAATCCTTCACACACATTTTGAAATAACAAACCTCACCAGTAATTTCAGGCCTGTAGAAGTAAGTGCTAGGTGAAAATAGCAATTTATACTTTACTCAGAGTAAACACTCATCAAAAACAGGTATGCATCGTCATTCATGGAAGTTGCTAAGTTTCAGAAAGGACAACTTGGGAGTGACTTATTAAATGCTTATTATCAACACATGCATACATGTATTCAATTATGATCATGTGGTCATATCCTCCCAGTTGTTCAAAATTGAATTCTTTCCATGATTCAGTTGAAAAGCTCCCATAGCATCAAAATATTTAATGAATGTTAGTGCTGTAACCTGCCTGAAACATCATAGTCTGATGCATTAAACATAATTTCTTTTTCTCAGAATTTGGATCCATATTTTTATTATGACAAACAGCATCATTATAGTTGACATTTTCCCTATTGCACAATATTTCTAATATAAATTAAGAAAAAATCACTAGTTCTGATGATATGAGGAGGTAAAAACTGACATGATAAATTATAATTTTTTAAAACAAATTTAATAAGGCAGATATTGTTTATGCAGTATCCATAGTAAAGAAGCAATTTTTTTCCTTGTTGAGATGATTAAATTTTAAAACTTACATTTTTCAACTCCCCCCAGAGAAATATCCTTAGAGTCTTAGAAAATGATATACTTTAATTATTAGTCCTCAGCTATATGGAATAAACTAAATGCATTTTAAAATATAATTTTAGAAAATAAACATTATTCAGATCAAAAAGGAACTTAAAATGATATTGCGATTATAACCTTTATGCCTACCTGGCTTATAAGATTTTTCTTTAGTAAAATTTAAATCTTTTTCATTTTGGTTCATATAATTTCAAATTGAGATAATTATTCAATAAAGAGATGTTATTTCTCAAGTATTTGGAGATGTATCCATTTAGTGCACAGTAATTGCACCTACTTCTGTTTTTTTCAGGCCATCAAATGGTGGTTAACAAAAACTACAGTATTTAAGTGGTTCTTACTCATACGTTTGATCAGTTGCTGTAATTTAAAAAAAGTGACTTTCCACAGTTGAGAACTGATAATCAAAGTAAATTAATTTAGTATGCAATGAACAGATTTCCTATTCTGTGAGATACATTTTTTTTTTCTTTTTTTGGAGAGGTTTTTTTTTTTGCTTTTAGGGCGCGTGCGCTCGCCAGACAGAGAGAGACAGAGAGACAGAAAGCAGGAAATCACCCCCCAGGGGGGATGGCCACGCCGCAATCCCTTCTCCTCCACTCTCCTCTCGGGATCTTGGGCACGCACGCACACGCGCCCGGCGTGAGTTTAAGCCACCGGGTCCGGGACTCGAACCGCGGTCAACTACGTGGGAGTCCAGCGACATAGCCATTACGCTAACTGCTGGTCCCGAGATACATTTTTCTTCTCCCTTCTAATTAAAGCAAAACTTCGCTGTTTTGGTGTTTCTCAACATACAAGAATAAAATCACAAATAATAATTAATAAATATAATGGGTCCACACTTAGAAGTCAACTGATTCATAAAATAATCATTTCATAGGAAAAAGAAGATTAAAAGTTATTAATGAGATGATGAATAATTAGGTTGTTGGGCATTGTATGATAACCAAAAAATCAAGAAGTATAATGAGGAACATCTAAACCCAAATATAAATGCTGTTACCTACTTGGAAAAATAAAATATCTTTGAAAATCTAGGTAAAATGAAATGCTTACGAATCTAGAAATGTAATTTTTAAAGCAAAGTATTCACCTAAATTTTGTGATGAATTATCTGTTAAAGCAATTAACAATGTTGATGACTTCACTATTTTCTATCTCTGTTCATCTCAAGACTTAAAATTGTCTGGAAAAAAAAGAGAGATGCACAAAGATTTTATTTCATGGTAAAAATAAATTGAAATTTCTTCCTTTCCAAGAAAGGAAAGAGCATTCTTATCAATTGTATTGAGAAATTGTCAGTGAAAAGAGGTCTGAGATTTCTGTTTCCTATCTGCAGTCTACAGGCTGAAGTCATAAGTAACATTAAGAAAAGGGAATATGAAATCTATAGGAAGAACCCTTGTTACAACTTGGAAAGTTTCTATTTGTCTTTATCTTTTTTCCCCATATAAACTGGCAATGGCAACTGGAACACCACACAGTATTTAAGAGATGTTAATTTATATATAATACATAAAATTATATATAATCTATAATAATTTATATAATATATAATTTAATGTATATATTATATATAATTTATATATTATATATTATAACATATAATTTATTAGTAGTATATTATTATATAATATTATATATAATTTATTGTTATATATAATTTATTATATATCATATATAATTTATATATATTTAATTTATATATTATAATTTATAATTATATATAATATATATTTCATATATATATTATATATATTATATATATACATTTTATATATATAATATATATATATTTTGTGCCTAACTTTCTTCTCATTTACAGAATTTCTGCAATAAAATATTCTATGTCAGTTGTAAGAAGTTCTGTTACATGTCTTCTATGCTGATTCATACAATATGAAATCTCTAAGTTCTGAATGCTCCCAAACACACACATGATGTGCACACACAGACACACATAGTTTCTTATTTTAATTTAAAATTTTGATTTTTCTTGCACCTCTCCCATTCTATTTTACCTAATAATCTTCTGTGGTCTGTCCTCAAATTTTAATAAGAAAAAAGAAATTTACTCATTAGATTTCACTGCTCCAGTAATATGAGTTAGAGATTCGGAAAATTTTCTGTACATGTTAGTGTTATCAAATGAATAAATATTTTAAGCCTAGTGGGAGACAGCAATATCACTGCTGATAGAAAGAGGGTGTTAACAATACTGAAAAAGGAAAGATTAAAATGTATCCTGTGGAGTTCACATGGAATTGGAGCTATCGGTAGGAATATCTTTTAAAAATTACAGATTGATAGATATTGAAAAATATTTGCTTTCTAACTCTATTAATTTAGAGGCCCTGAAAGCAACAACACAGGAGTAACCATGAGACCTTGGTTTCTAAGTGCTATTCTTCAGTAAAAGGACTCTGAGCTTCTTAATTTTTGGGTGGACCGGGAAATGTTCCCTCAGCAGACCTGGGTTGCTCTAAGCCTATACGTTCACAAGAATGGCCTGTCCTCAGGACTGGGCCTTGGCCTGCTCCTCAGACTTTATATATGAGCCCTTGGAATACTCTGCCTGAGAACAGTGTTTTGCTGAGGCTTCCTGTCAGGTTCTGTTTCTAGGACAGGCGTATTTGCATGTTTAGGTCAACCACAGAAGTACAAATGGGTGGTGGATGGTCCTATAAGGTACACATGGGCTATGCCATGTAGTGAAGTGTGTAGTAGGCCCTACCATCTATGTCTGTGTGAGGACACTATATGATGTGTCAGGATACGTTTCTGCAAACATTCCCAGTCCTTCTGTGATGCATGACTCCGTATTATTTGGGGCATTAGGGATGGGCAGGCTGAAGCCCTAGGAGCTGAAGTCAGCTGGAAGTACGTGCCTGACCCCAATAATACCCCCAACTCGCTGAGATAAATGTCCCTGTAAGGCCGCCTTCTGTGTATGCCACATGTTGCTTCTGGGAGGACTACGTGGGCCCCTGTGTGTGTCCACTGGGGCAACACAACTAGAAACCTGCATCTTTTCCCTTTGCTGATTTTATTCTACATCCTTTCCCTGTAATAAGCCATAGTCTAATTCTAAATAATTTCCTATGATCACGTTTGAGAGGTGAGAGTTGAGCTAAGAATGAACAAATATAAATGAACCAGGATTTTCTGAACACAAAAATAAAGGTGTACTGCCCCCTAGTTTGGTGCTAATTGGTACCTCTGAGCTCAGTAAGGGCTGAGAACCCAGCCCTGCTGCACCTAGGCCTCTCCACAGACTGTGCAGACACAACCAGGCGCCGTGGAGAAAATCGCTAGGAACATGGCGCAGCCTTAGAGAAATGGCAACATGGATGTACATGACTGGACTGAAGACTGCTCTGGACAAGTGTCTCCAGAAAGGTTTCTGCTTCTTCCTTTTAGAAGGGAGGGATTATAGCTGTTAGTTTATACTGTTCCGCCATTGTGTTTTGGTACATGGGGGTCAGATAACTTCTTTAGTTCACAATGTTCATATTGAAAGGATTAGATCTCAAAGAGTTGTATTAAAGTGAGAGGGGGGAGAGCAACATGTACGTAATTGAGTCATCAGTGACGTACAAGTTTAAGAAAATACCTTACACTATTCTTGCAATATTTTTGTGAATTTGGAATTAGATTAAAATGCAATATAAAAACAGTAAGTTGAGCAGAGGGGGTTATACCTCACTCCCCAATTCTATTGTCTCCAGTCTCTGATTTCTCTTGCCCCTCTCAAATCCTAATTCCTCATGAACTCATCTCCTTGATCCAGCTCTAGCTGCTTCACTGTTTCCTCGTCTCTGAAAATTATGATATTATTATAAATATTAATTCATATAATTCAACATTAAAGGACACGTTGTCTCTCTTAATTTAATAAATAGCATATATCTTTTCTAATCAGGGAACATGAAATGGCTCAGTGGTTGAAATGAGGATTCTGGGTTTACACTCCCATACACCCCAACATCATCCTCTACCCTGCTCTATGACCCTGAGAAATTATTCGACCTCTCTGCCTTTCAGTTCACTCACTTATAATGTGGAGATAATACTGATAATTTTATCTTCTTCACTGGGTAGCTGTGAGTGTAAAATAAGATAAGAAATGTTTAAAAGGTCTATGATTGCTCAATAAATGTTAGCTACTATCATTATTTCCATTACCTCAACTTTAAGCTCTTTGAGAATAAAGATACTCTCTTAGACTTTCAATTCTTCAGAGAACCTATCAGAGTTCTGATTACTTAATTGTATTCAATAAATGACTGATTGATCAGTGAAATGATTTTTATTTTCTAAATCTGTAATAAATGCAAAATGTAATATATCACATCTATTTATATAAAATGATTTTGTGTAATAAAGAGTCAAATAAAGCAATTTTTGTAGAAAAATAATTGAAAAGAATTGAGTAAGGTCTGGGTCTCCTACAACGATGTTATGTTGTCTGTTATGTAGAATATATGTAATCAAATTTTACCTGTTTTTATGAAAAATGATTTACATAAGTAAATATATTTTGAGATGTGATGTGGAAACTTTAGACACAAAATTATCCTTAAATAAAAAGTACATTTTTCTATCACTAATATATTTAATCTTCCTGTATAGAAACTTGTCCTTTCCCACTTTCACAGTATACAACTCTGAAACACAAAAGTCACTTCTTAACCCTGCTGAAATGTCTAGGTGCAATTACATATATTTCCTTTTCAGGCCAAGGGTCACAGGTATTCCATCTATTGCTTCACTATTCACTCTTTGCTCTGTATTCTGCCTGCCTCACAGAAACTACTGAAAATGCATTTTGAAGGATAGCTAGGCTTTTCTTTGTTATTTTTATCATAAGTCTTAAGCCATGAAAACCTTAAATATAGAATTTGAATTTAAGGCTTGTAGCAGTAGTTCTTTGACTTCAGCATGCCTTAGAATGACTTGGGGAGTTAATTAAAAATTCTGATTTATGAAATCCTAACTCCAAAGATTCTGATTCAATTGCATTGGGGTGGGGCCAGGAATATAAATTTTTCACAAAAACCCCTGGTGGTTTTGAGGATGGAGGACTTTTTTGGAAGAGACACCACCTTAAAATTGAATAAAGCACAAGGGAGACAAGACCTTTCCTAACTCAAAAAAAAAAAAAAAATTCTCTCCTTTTAGCATATTTGATGCTATTTATTTTTGTTCTCTTTTCTTGCCTGTATTCTTCTCTCACTTCTTGACTATACCATTGTTTTAGGGACTAGTCCTAAGTCTGGTGTTCTTTGTATTTGGATATTTTTCATATTCACTGATTGAATTATAATATTTATACACAGTTCTCCAGAATCTGTATCTTCTACTTCTCCATAAATCCTCATCTGTATCTTTAACTGGCCTTTGGCAATTTAAACATTTTAAGTTAATCAAATCGGTTCACTTCTTCCTGAAAATGGGACTAAATTCCACTTTCTTTTTTTTTCTGCTCAGTTTCTCATCATTGGTCTTCAAATGCAGTTCATGTACTTTTCAAAATACCACTGACTAGCTGTGAATGAGTTTTATTTACTACGAGATGGCAGATATTAAAAAGAGAATCCCAAGACACACAGAAGTAAAGGAACAGGTGAGTAGTTGAAAGAAATCCGGAAACAAAGAGGAAAGAAAAATGGTATTGGAAGTGGACAGGATCTAATTTTTAGAACTACAGTAAAGAAATAGACATTTTATCAAAGCGAAATAAGGGAAAGTTTATTTTATCAAACTATGGTTCATTCAGTCATTTAATTTTCCAGCAAATATTATTGAATATCTACTCTATTTCAGATATCATCCAACAGACTGGGACTGTAGCAGTGGACAAAAGAGTCTATGCTCTTAGGAAGTTTAAATTCTGAAAAAGAAAAACAAAACCCAAATCGGCAGAATAATTTTGTGAAAACATTGTGAAGACAATAAAAGGGAATATGTTATAAAGGAAATGGATGGGGGCTGACCAGGTATAACAAATAGTTTACTACATGTTCACATACATGTACACACACACGCCTAGACAGAGAAAAAAAAACCACGATGCCACTGTTTGATATGAATATAATAGGTGATTTTAGTTTGTCTTTGGTGTTTCCTTATTTTCAGTTTTCCTGAATGAAACTACATTAATTTACAGCAAACAAAACCACATAAAAACTTTTTTCTTTGTGTCACTTAATGTAAAATTTAAGAAGGCATATAATAAAAATGAGGGATCAAATAAAAGCAAGACTAAATTATCATCACTGTTTTACTTTACAGAAATTATACAGTGAATGGGTCCACACTGACAGTAACCAGAACTTAAAATGGCCTATGAGCAAAAACATGCAAAAATATATCAGTATAAACATGATATATCTTCATCCCTTCAATATCTTTAAAGGCATTACTAATGCTCAGTTAGTACTGATTTGGAATGGTGTAGGTTATTTATAATCTTACTGATTTGAGTTCACATGCTCTACTTTAAAAAATGACTAACAATGTCTTTCGTATATGAAAATTTGAGAGGCAAAAGTGTCACTAGATATTCAAGTAAATTACAGAAGATTGGATGACCACTTATATTAATCAGGATGCCGAATAAAAGTATAAGATCATTGATTAGAGGAAAGCCTGGAGAGTACGTTCATCTTAATTCTATTCATCTCAAATTTAGCCAGTTAATAAGGCAATAATATGAATTTACATCTGAACTCTTAAGCAAAAATTATAGTTCCTTCTTTCCTTATTATTCTCTTTGCTTCAATGATGGCAAAACTGATGCATTTGTAAAAAAAAAAAATATGATACTTTAGAAAAAAATACATCTTGGGTTTTCAGACAACCTCAGAGTTTAAATTTGATATACTAGTGACAGACGCTTTGGCCTCAAGCAAACCACTTAATATTTCTGAGTTACTGTTTTCTTCTCCTATCTTCTATAATGTGTGAATTTGGGTCGATAATTTCTAAGTCTCTTTCCTATTGCATTCTTTGTGTCTATGAAGAATCAAGTTTAGCACAGTACACCAATGAGTCTATAGAAAATAGCATTTGAAGCATAGGCAAAGAAACAAATGGTGGGCATGCTTAGAGCAATCATCGAAAATTATTGTTTTCTTCTCTCAACTTACCATGGAAGAACTAGTGAGCATCACTGAACAAATTAAATGACTAAGAAAACAAGAGAAATTAAGAATGATTAACATTAAAGTGATACTGAGTGATGACCAATGTTTAACTAGTGAGTTGATTTTTTCTTTTGCTCTACCAATATAAATGCCACTCTAATAAACTGTAAAAGCAATATCCACACTCAGTAAAATAAACCTAAAAATCTACTTGAAATATTTAGGGGAAACCAAAGAATAAGACTTTCTTAAAAATCAAACAGATTTTTCTTAAAAGGTGGAGTTATTAATCTTTTATGATTGCACAATGTCTCCAATTTTGAGATGTGAACAACTCACATTGGAAACAAACGCAAGAAAAAGAAAATTCCCATCAAACAGCACAATCTGTCTGCCCCTTACTTATTTACATATACGAGGCTTAAGAAGAGAAATAGTAGTTCAAAGAGTCATTGAATACTATGTACTACCGAGGCAGGCACTGAAATATTAACAAGTCTACCACCTTGGGGCACAAATAATTATGCTGTTAATATTCTGTGTAGACTGAAAAATGCAAATCTATTATATGTTTATCTATCCCTCTCCTCTCCTCCTCACTTTTTCATTTTCATATGACTTTCATATTAACTAGGGAGGCAAAAATACATTTAAATAAAGTAATATATTTAAATTCCTTGTTATTAAAAACCAACTCAAAGTGCATAGAAAAGACAATTCAATTACAGTATGTCTTATGTCTCATGAAGGCAGAATTGAATTGGAGAATCATCGAATGTATGAATCCAGATTTTTTTTCAGTAGATTTACCTCACTGTTTTCATGGAGGGTCAGTGAGTGGCAAAAGCATAGCAGTTAATATTGTGCCAACCCAATTCAGTCCTGCTTTTTGTAGGTGATTTCTTATAAGAGAGTACTAGTGTGAAAGGTTATTTTACAATAGCTGCAATAATCTGATGAAAGGTTGCAGGAACAATTCAATGAAGGGTGGCAGAAATTAATATAAATATAAATAAAATCAAGGAGTGGCAAGGAGCAGGAATTGCCCTCTCTCTCTAATACCAAAGTAAAATCTGTGTCTATACCATTGGACAATTTGCACAGCCATGTTTATTGCAGGACTATTCATAATTGCTAAGACATGCAACCAAGCAAATGCCCACAAATAGATGAATGGATTGAAAAGGTGTGGCACATATACACTACAGAGTGCTACCCAGCCATCCAAAACAATGAAAACCTGGCATTTGATAGAAAGTGGATAAATATGGAAGATTTACTGCTAAGCGAAGTAAGCCAGACTATCAAAGAGAGGCATTACATGTCCCTACTTACTGGGTTGTCAGAGAAGTTGTGACATATTTTTCTATGCAAAAATGAGTCTTGACTTTTCTGATGGCCCAATATATACCAAATGTCTGCCCTCTATGGCAGAAACTGAAATATTAGAAGGCATGAAAACATGGAGAGAAAGTGTAGATTTTAGAAGCAGTGTGGGAGGAGGGTGGAAAATGGGGGAAATTGAGAGGGAGGGAATCAAGGGGAAAAAGAAAAGTAAAATATTTAAGGGACACAAAAGTGAAAAATTATTTTTTGATGACAATGTATATGGTAATAAATTTGACTGGACTGATATACAGTGTATTCATGCTGGGAAAACTCTTTTGTATGTGGTAATGATGTACAGTGCTTAAATGTAAAAAAATAATACTAAAAGAAGATGCATCTCAAATGTTACTTGATCCTAATGAAGCCATGTGTTACCTTCATTTCATTTATATAGCTGACTTTCCAATACATTCTTCTGTGAACTAGCTTTGTGAATTAGATAAGGCACTTATCTCCCTTCTGGGTTTTCGGTATCCTGGTTATCTCATATATAATAGAAGATAAGAAGACCATAATTTTTTTTAGTACTACATGTAGAAACATATAAACTTAGAACAAAGCATATATTACCATGGTATGTGTTAACTATAATTATTATAATTTCTGCTTGCTATATAATTTATGCATTACTATAGTGTATGTATAATAGGACCATAGGATTTTGGGAGATTAACTATGAAAGACTGTGTACCCATGCTGCATAACATGTGTAGTTATAATTATTGTATTTTTTAGTATATATAACAAAAGCATAGGATTTTTTAAGACTAAATATATAAACATGAAAACACTGGGAACCAGCAGTTAGCGTAATGGCTATGTCGCTGGACTCCCACGTAGTCGACCGCGGTTCGCGACTCGGACCCGGTGGCTTACAACTCACGCCGGGCGCGTGTGCGTGCGTGCCCAAGATCTCGAGAGGAGAATGGAGGAGAAGGGATTGCGGCGTGACCATCCCCCCTGGGGGGTGATTTCTCGCTTTCTGTCTCTATGTCTCTCTCTGTCTGTCTGGCGAGCGCACGCGCCCTATAGCGAAAAACCTCTCCAAAAAAAATAATAATAATAAAAAAATTAAAAAAATAAAAAATAAATAAAAACTAAAAAAAAGAGAAGAAAAGAAAACACTTAATATAATCCACACATTAAGCATAATATGTGTTCACTATAGTCATTGTAATTTGTATGTGTTATATTATTTATCATATTACTATATAATAGTACCGTATTACATAATGTACTTTTTGATGTATATTATTACTATATATCATAGTATTAAACTACTATTTTATCATATAGAATTATTATTTATACAGTAGCAAGTAGAAAGTTTTTTTAGATATATTATTTGAATTATAACCTACATATGGAACAATAAATAAATCATAAGCAAATGAAACAGGTATGCTTTAACAAAGTGAACATGTTTGTATAAACAGTGGCCATATCAAGAAAGAAAATATTATCAGAACTCTAAAAACTCCTCTGTACTCACTATTCAACAGTGGGTGTTTTAAGCATACCACTACCTGACTCAAAACATCTATACTAGTTTTACTTTTTTTGAGAGAGAGAGATTTAAGGTGTGTGCACTCAGCAGAGAGACAGAGAGACAGAAATTGAGAAGACACCCCTCAAGAAAGGATGGCCATACCTTAATCTCATCGCCTCTATTTTCCTCTCAGGATTCTGGGCATGCATGTGCATGTGTGTTTGAAGCTGCTGGGTCCGGGACTCAATCCACAGTTGATTATGTGGGAATTCAGTGATGTAAACATTACACCATCTGCTGGTCCCAGTTTTATGTGTTATTGAACTTTGTATAAATGGAAAGTTTTCTTGTATGACTGTCTTCATTTGCTTTACATTTTGTTTGTAAGATTCTTCTACATGTTGCATGTACTAGTAGCTCATTCATTTTCACTGCCAAATACTGTTGCACTATATGAACAAACTACAATTAATTCTTTTTATTCTGCTACAGTGGATAAGATTGCAAAGATAATATTTATTAGAGGAGGCTATTTGTTTTGGAAGTTTATCCATTTTTTTTATCAGCTTGACATCCCCTCTATTTTACTTTCTATGATTTACTAAAGTAAATAGTGACTGATCAAACATTTTACTGCATTTATTGAGGTGATCATAAGATTTTCCTGTTTTTCTTTCAAGGTGATTCATTTGGTCACCATGTAATTAAGAAATTCAAGAGAAAATAAGAAAAACTTTTCTTCTGTGAGTATAACAGGTATACATCATAAATATGGTAAAATAAACTTGATAATGATTTAAGGAAAATGATTGCTTATATTGATTTTGAAAATAAGATCCACTGGAAAATTAATCTACTGATTAATAATTTCTATCTGTAGATGGAAGAATAATTCTAAATAAGGTGGTTGAGTGATTCTATGTAGTTCAGTATTTGTGACTTTGAAAGAAAGATAAAATCATGGCCGTAATCTACAAACAGAAAGAACTGATCTGTACGGTACATAAAACATTAATTTTTTTCCTTATCTGAGACCAACTATACCACAAAAGGAAAGTATATGCTACCAATAAAATATCTAGTTCTAAGCCGTAATTTAAGGACAGTTTTATTATGCCCACCTAAATTCAGAAGCGAATATGATGTTAACTTTTTGCTTTGGGATTATGAAAGCCGGAAGGAGTTCTCGATCAGAAAAAAAGTGTACGCAAAGTAGATTCAGACGTTTCTTTGCAGAACATGATTGATACATTTGACAAGCTGATGAGATTTAAATTTCCTCTTTTGTTCTTTACATTTTTTCCTAGGACATATCATTGCTCTAACCCAATTAGCTTTTCTCCCTGCCTAATGTGATAGTTTTTAAAGCACTAGGTGGGGAGTACTTTATTCATGCTAGTCATCCTATTTACTATGTACCAAGCAACATGCTGAGCATTGAGGACATCTCAAAGAAAATTCCCACCCTCACGGAGACACAGAGTTTCCATTCCAGTGCATTTGCATCCTAACACTCAGAATGTGGATTTCAATTGTAGAAAAATAATTTTTAAGAGGACTGTAGTGCTTTATTTTTAAATTAAAAAAAATTGCAATAGGGTTGGTGCACTTGCTGGAGAGAGAGAGAAAGAGAGAGAGAGAGAGAATAAAGTGAGAATGTACCTCTACCCAGGGGGGATGACAACACACAATTCCTTCTGCTCCATCCTCCTCTTGGGATTTTGGACACATACATACACGAGCCTGGCCTGTTTTTCAAGTCACCGGGTCTGGAACTTGAAGGGGAGAGTAGAACCTGTGGGATCCAGACACCTTAGACACCATGCCACCCTTCTGGTTCCAGATTTTAATGCTTTTAAATCAGGAGTCAAAGGAAAATTTTAAGGAGAATCTTTGAAGATCAATTATAAAATTATTAATTTTTTTTAACAGAAAGGAATGAAATCTGATGTGGTTTCTTTTTCTTTTGGAGAGTTTTTGTTTGTTTGTTTGTTTTTTTGTTTTTTTGTTTTTTTGTTTAGGGCGCTTGTGCTTGCCAGACAGACAGAGAAAGATAGAGAGACAGAAAGTGAGAAATCACCCCCCAGAGGTGATGGCCACGCTGAAATCCCTTCTCCTCCATTCTCCTCTCGGGATCTTGGGCACGCACGCACACGCGCCCGGCGTGAGTTTAAGCCACTGGGTCCGGGACTTGAACCACAGTCGACTACGTGGGAGTCCAGCGACATAGCCATTACGCTAACTGCTGGTCCCCTGATGTGGTTTCTAAGAGTCAAATGTAAAGTAATGTTACATAGTGTTTAGTAGGAAAATATCTGGTGACAGCTCACCAAGATTAAAGGTAATGGGTATTGTGACATTAATTATCAAATGCTTTCTAGTTTCGTAAAGTCATATCTAAGAAGTGAGTGATAGAAGTCACAATATCCCTAAAACAACACACACGATTGACAAATATCAAAGGAAACTTACCCAAATTGATGCTTTTGTCTTTCTGGGCCACCCCCTAATAAAAAAAAATAAAACCTTATTATTTACGACATATGTCATTACTTTATGGCATATATTGTTTCTTTGACAGAGTAGACATATGGCCATATCTAGATTTAGTTTAATATTTTAATAAAGCATTTTATAAAAATGAAATCTACCAGTTTGTATTCTTGCTATACATTTCTTCTTGAATCTCACATTTTGAAACTGATGGATGTCTTATCTATGAAAATGAAAGAAAAACTATGCCTTTAAAATATAAAAATAGTTCTGGTAAACTCAAGATAAATTTGGCAGTTCATTTCAAAAAATACATAAAGATCTATCTATAAAAATACAGTGTCAAATATTTTTATTCATTTGTCTATAAGTTCTTTTTTAGTAACTTATATTTCCATGAAGAAGTCTTAGTATGAATTCCCCAAGCCTTCCCTTATTCCAAAAGCTTGGCAAAGAAATATTTTATTGTGATATGATTTGAAGCTCTATTTTGATACAGAGCAGTCAAATATCAGATTTATGAGATCTATTAGATTCAGACCACTTTTTTACTTTGATCTATTATTTTTCTTTACAACATGTAACTTGGAAATAAAGATATCTTCTATGCCTCAATAGAATATTGTATTAAGCTATGCAGAATGTCTAGAGACAATTCTGTTTAAAAAGACCACTGGTTATGAGATAGACAATGTTGAAATGCAACTGTTTTAATGATTTACTGCCTAGAATCTTATTTTGCCTAGATGTTCCAGACATGAATGGGCTTCTTCTGTGTAAGATTTCTTAGATGGCTGGAATTTATACTCTAACATCGGGAACACTGCCTAACCTAACAAGGCACTCAAAAGCCCTGGAGAAGTAGTGCTTAGAGATTTGTACCTTCTTTGAATATCCATTTCACATAGTTACTGATTCTTAAGAATGTGGCATTCATACAATTTCTTGGACACTGTACCCATAAAACAATCTACTTCAGAACTGCATCTACACCATAGAATGTAAAGGTACCACTGTTTTTTGTTTTTTAGGGTTTTCTTTTTTTTGTGAGAGATTTTTGTTATAGGGTACATGGGCTCACCAGAGAGACAGAGACAGAGACAGAGACAAAGGAAGAACTCATACCCCAGGGGGAAGGTCACTCCACAATTCTTTCTCCTCCATTCTCCTCTTGAGATTTTGGGCACACATGCACATGTGCCCGGCATGTGTTTCAAATTGCCATGTCCAGGACTCAAACTTCGGTCAGCCATGTGGGTGTCCAGTGCCTTAACCACTATACTTCCTGCTAGCCCCAAGGCACCACTGTTTTTAGGAAAGAAAAATAAAGGATATAAGTTAACATTTTCCTTAGTCCCACCATATGGTGGCATAAATACTAAATTTCTGCAAGAACAATTACTAATGAGAAACAATAGAAGCATCGTTTTCCTACCATACATGTTTATTAAAAGATATAATTTCTTACCCAATTTGTGTAAAAAAATCAGTAGAATATTTGAACTTCGAACTTGTATACTGTGTAAACTTTAATATTTGATTTATCACAGATATTATGAGAATTTTAAGGCATGCTTCTAGTCCAGTTAATTTCACCTGGGGGATCCTATCTATGGCTTGTCTTCTCTTGATTTTCTTCTGGTACGATAAATGGGAAGTAGATTCTTCTTCACATCTGGCCAGTTAGGCCTGCGCATGGGGCTCCATGCTGCTTTACTGTAAAACCAACTTACTATGAAAACTGTGGGATTCTTTAACCCGTATAACTAAAGTGATGGTGACACATTCAGGTACAATCAGGAAAAAAGTTCTCATTCAGACCTTGATACTTGTTTAGTTTAGAAACAAAGCAAAACACCACCACACCCCACAAGAGCAGCTGTCCTATCAGAGACAGGAACCTGTGCAGACACCATCAGTGACCTTATGGAGGGTTTGGTGGAAGCCTTTCCTTCATTAGCTACAGTTCTTAATAAATCTTTCCAGTTGATGATATCTCAACATCCTATTTCTCAATCTGTTTTTTTTTCCTTTGCTAGAGGTTGCATATGCTTGTCAGTGGCAAAGAGAATGGGAGAGGGCAAAAGATTGTGGCCATATCACAATCTCTGTTCCTCCATTTCTCCCTCCTTTTGGGATTCTGAGCATACACACACACACACACACACACACACACACACACACACACACCCAGTGTGTTTCAAACTGTCGGGCTTAGGATTCAAACCTTGCAGTTAGCCATGTGGGATCCAGCTCCCTTAATCACAAGGCAATGAGGCTGGCCCCTATTTTTCCATCTTTATATTACAACAGAATTAAAAGAGGAAATATCTTGCTTTTTCTTTTCTTCTTCACCCAAGACTTTGTGACACCCACCTTCTAGTTAGCATATGAATAACTGAATCGCTAATATTCTGAAATGCTATTTTACTGAATTACATATTTCATAATCTCTATCAACTTTCATGAAAACATTTAAATGAACTTATTATAGAAATTTTTAAAAAATAAGGAACAAAATTTACATGTTCTTTCAACCTTTTTTTAAAAAGAATTACTTTAATTTTATTCATCATCGTTATTATTATTTTTAATTTGACCAGAAATAGAGAGAGAAAGAAAGAGTGGGAAAGCAAGCCTCCAGGTCCAGGACTTAAACCACGGTCAGCCATGTGGGAGTCCAGCACCTTAAACACCATGCCACCTGATGGCCCCTCAATCTGTTTGTTTTTTATTTTTTTTCCAAAAAAGAATAGATTCAAACAATTTGGTCTTTGAGCATGTGTGCTTATACCTATGTGTGCCAAGTTTCTTTATAGCTGCCAGTTTAAGTACTACATTAAGAATGAATAATAATATGCTTGGGTAAGCCAGTGGTACAGATGAAAGCTTAAGACATTTGATTCCACATGGCAAACTGTGTGTTTTGAGTTGGGACCTGGCAGCTTGAAAAACACACCAGGAGCATGTACGTGGGCTCCCCAAATCCTGAACGGAGAATGGAGAAGGGATTGTGGGGTGACCATCCCTTGGTCACTTCAGCTCTTGCTTTCTCTCTCTCCAGTAGTGCAAGTGCTCCTTTGCACATGAAAAAAGAAAAACAAAACACTATCAGTTTCCAACTCTAATAAACATGAAGTTAAAATGTTTTCCTCCCTATAGGAGGTGATTTTGTTACTTGGCTTCTGAGACCATCAATGTATTGAATAGTTGCAGTTTTTTAGTTATATTTCTGAAAGGTTATAAATAGTTTCCAGGATGGGGGCCAAAATTGCAAGTGCTATTTAGAAAACTTCCTGACATCTAAGAACAAATACTTAGTTTCCTTATTGTCTTAGTTTGAGTTCCTTCAAAAGTAGACATGAGATAAAAACTAGGATGCAGATATTTTAATACATGACTCAAAAATAAATGCAATGGAATAGGGAAAGTGATACCAGAAGAGAGGAAAAAGTCAATATAAGGTGTGTTAATGAGTGTGTCATTGGGACTCAATGTCGCTGAGTACCCTCTGAGAAACTGTTGCAGATGCCTATGGATAATCCCGTTGAGGTATGGTGACACCTATGCTGTATTTGTTCTCCACAGTCACGAGCGAACTCAGAAGTGATACAAGAAAATATAGGGTGCTTTATCAATAACATTGGCTACTGTCCATCTCTTGCATTCTCAGTTATGGCGGTGAGCAGGATTAATTTCAATCTGTCACTGGCATTTCAAAGTGGAGACTGTACTCTATTTCTAAAATAAGACCATTAAATGAGAGGGTTAATGAAATCTATCTGCCGCTAAACATAGAGGGCATAATTAATATTTAGCACCTTCTTTCTCTGTCTTCCATCTTTGAGTCCATCACCTACTGAGCATTTCTACTATTTTAGGTTCATTGCTTATGGCAGATGGACTGTCATTCCTGAGGTTTTAGGCCTCTGGATACTTTACTGTTATCAGTCCATGATTGCTGTAAATGCTCATTTA
This sequence comes from Tupaia tana, assembly GCA_026018925.1. Lineage (NCBI taxonomy): Eukaryota > Metazoa > Chordata > Mammalia > Scandentia > Tupaiidae > Tupaia > Tupaia tana. The sequence goes on from JAKSZU010000017.1 coordinate 14,851,061, forward strand.
TACGCATCAAAAGAATAAAAGCATTAGGAGATACCCCAGCAATTTTCCAGCCACATTCCCCCAAGCGCTCATTTTGTCAGAATGACTCTCGTACCTCACTTCAGTAGTCAGGAGAATATACCTCTCAGCTCTCTTACTACAGATACTTTATTGTTGGAGTTCTGACGGTTAGCCCTGTTTCCCATGGACAATTCCTAGCCAATAATGAATCATGGAAGGGATACAAAGGCAGATTCATTTCTATGGGGTGCAGGACTCCTCTGATAAGCAACCTTAACTCCAAGACTTCCTCACTGCCTTGCCATGTTCTATTAAAATTTGATGCTTCCATCCAATTATCCTTCCTCTCTCCTTTATCTGAGGTTGGATTTTTTTCATACCCTGATAGCATTCCAAGTTTTCTCCTCACTTTTTCCTATGTTCCCCTATAGATAATGCCATATTAAATCTCTGATCTGGCCTGACCTGTCTTTGTGTCTGTTTCTTGGAGAATCTAGTACCACACAAGGGAAAACAGGACGGGAAACTACAGAAGATTCCACAGCAAAGGAGGGGATGGCTGTTTGAGGCTGGAGCATAGAAGATTGACCTCAGTTGTGAACATCTCCAAAGGGCCATCTCCCGCCAGAACTCCCTCTGCCACTTTTGCAGCCTAATCATAATTTAACGGCACCCTCTTCCAACCCTGCTTTGTCTCTGCTTTTTCTGGTATGGATCCTTATAGCACTCTTCAGTAACCCCTTGAATGGCGATCTTGTTTGGGAGATGCCCAACCTATGACTGTGTAATAAAAACATTCTTCTGGGGCTGGCAAGTGGTGTGGTAGTTAAGGTTGCTGGACTCTCACATGGCCGACTGTGGTTCAATCCAGGACCTGGTGGCTTTCTCTCCCCCCCCCCCCCCCCCCCACTCTGGTCAAATTAAAATAAATAAAGAAAGAAAGAAAGAAAGAAAGAAAGTTAAATTTAAAAAGAGAAACATTCTTCTCTATCCCAGCTATGATGTTTTCTATGAAGTTTACATTGTTTACAAAGACTATTTTTTTAAAAAAAATTTTTAGCCATAGGGCACGTGTACTCACCAGAGAGAGACAAAAAGAAGCAGCAAGAGGGAAAACCAGAAATCATTCCCCCTGGGGGGATGTCCACACTGTGACCATCTCTTCTCCAATTTCCCTGCTGGGATTTAGGTCATGTATGTCCAGTGTGATTTTCAAGCTACCAGGTCCAGCACGTGAACCATGATCAGCTATGTAGAAGTCCATCCTCTTTACCACACCATCTGCTGGCCCTTAGATTTTATATGTATGAGAGGAATTCATAAAAATGAAATTAAATGGAATTAAAGTATGAATTTATTTTGGTGCAAATAAAATTGAAATTCATGGTTACTGTTTTACATAACATGGATTTTTTTATGAACTATTTTAAGACCTCTCATACATGCAAGTTAAAAAGAAGTACAAAAGTATAGTATCTATTAAAAGTCTTATATCACTAGACAATAATTTTGATGTACATTTTTGACTGGAATGCAAGTTTATTTAAATTATTTTATTTTATTTATTATCATTATTATTATTATTATTATTATTATTTTCATTTGACCAGAGAGAGACAAAGAGCGAGAGAAAGGGAAAGCAAGAAAGCAAGCCACAAGGTCTGGGACCTGAACTGCGGTCAGTCACATGGGAGTACAGTGCCGTAACCACCATGCCACCTGCTGGCCCCTGAAAGCAAGTTTAAAATTTTATATTTATTGGTGTGTGGGAGCAAAACTGATGAGGCACAGTAAAAGAATTAGAAGGGGTTAGCTATGTAAATCAAGGTGGAATAGAAAGTGATGTGGACGGTGTGTAGAGAGTAATTTGAAAGAAGGTACACCACAATTTAATTTACTGCTGTAAAGTAGAGCTTAAGAATTTATTGTGATTGGACCAGCAGTTAGCGTAATGGCTATGTCACTGGACTCCCACGTAGTCCACTGCGGTTCGAGTCCCGGACGCGGTGGCTTAACCTCATGCCGGGTACGTGTGCGTACGTGCCCAAGATCCCGAGAGGAGAATGGAGGAGAAGGGATTGCGGCGTGGCCATCCCCCCTGGGGGGTGATTTCTCGCTTTCTATCTCTCTGTCTCTCTCTGCCTGTCTGGTGAGTGCACACGCCCTATAGCAAAGACCTCTCCAAAAAAAAAAAAAAAAAAGAATTTATTGTGATATAAGGAGACAAACTGGATTATTTTGTGTGAAGAAAAGAATAACAAATAACCTTGACAGTGTTGATTAATGATCTTGAGTCTTGGGTTGTTGGTAAACCCAGTTAAGTGGGGAGACAAAATTATGTGAGAAAAGAATATAAATTGGATATAAAATATACAATTAGAAAAAACTTTCTCTCTTTCTTTCTGAATATATAATTATTCAATTTTACACGGCCATGATCTCTGAATATAAAAAGAGAAAATTATAAGATATTATTAAGACTTAAAACATAAGCTAGAACCTAAATAGGGCCCAACCTTTCAGAAAAGCATGAGCATTTGTCTTATACCTCAGCACACTAACAACTTTCTGATAGAATTAAGTAGCTTCTTGAGTCATAACTGATGGATTGTGTACCTTGGCACCTTTCCAAGTTTAGTGATTCTAAGGATTTAAGGCATATGGCAAAGAGAAGGGTCATTACCAGTGATTTATTTTATTTTCCAGTGTTAAAGATTTTAAATATGAGTCTTATATGATGATCACAGATAAAAGAGTTTTTTTCAACATATATATAAGTGAGGTTAAACAAACTTATCTAAATAAACATTATGAGAACAAAAATTGGGTAGCAGGTCTCATAATAGTAACATTGCTGGACTCCCATATGACCGAGTGCAGTTTAAATTCTGGGCCCCGTGGCTTGAAAATCACTTTGTGTGTGTGTGTGCGTGCCCAAGATCCCAGGAGGAGAATGGAGGAGAAGGGATTATGGCATGGCTATCCTCTCTGGGTAGGGGTGATTTCTCACTCTCCCATTCACTGTCTCTGTCTCTCCCTGACAAGTACACACACTTTGAGGCAAAAACCTCCTAAAACAAAACAAAACAAAAATAAAGGAGAAGAATAAAAATTACAGAGTACAGAATTGAAATAAGCTCAGTGAGATAGTTAGTATCCTGTAGGACAATAACACTATAATCTTTTGGGTCATATTTACCAGGAAAAATATTTCTACCAGACAAGTTCTACCAGTTAGTATATAACGTTCAAGAGTCTGGAGTCTTAATTTCACAGTAAAAGTCTAGGTCAAACAAAAGTTTTGTTTTCCTGGAAAATGAAATATTCTTTGGGTAACAGTTAATGTACAATATGATATTGAAGTGATCTGCTCTTAGATCATTTCCAACTTTCAGGTACTTTCTCTTATTTGTAATTCTCACATCGATGTTTAAAATGTGATTTAAAATAAATTTTGTGAGGTCAGATGGTGGTGGAATAGAAAAGCACGACACTCTCAAAGGCTGACCCACACTGCAAGGTTCAGGTTTTCTTCTGGAAATCTCCCTGTGTAACCTGGGCAGATGTGTGCCCACGGTGGGGACTGACTGTGGCCAGAAATGGATTGTGGCAGTAAGACTGTTGACAGCATTGCATCTCTTGCTTCCTCTCTTTCTCTGGGCTTATCTCACTCACAGAAGAAAGAAAGAAACTTAAAAAAGAATTCTTGTATATATGTTTGTGTAGTTTAGAGTATAAAAAGAGTAAATAATTTTAAGTATTTGAATTTGAGCCAGTGTTTGTGAGTAAATTTATTCATAGAAAGTTAAAGACCTATTTAAAAGTAAATGAATTTACAAATCCTGTGGCAAAAATATTTCTTTAAGTTGAACTAAGAATTTAAAAGTGAAACGAGAACATGTATTGAGATATTTATGTAAATATTATGTAACCTGAGTCTTACGTGTGGTCTAGACCCCAATGTGCCTTTCTGTCTGCTGTTCTCTCTTTTTTCTTGCCAAGAGCCCACAACTTTGTTGAGAAATTCAAAGAAATTGTTTGCAGGGAAGTTGAGTTTCTCCCTAAGCCCAGAGAAAGCATAAACATTGGTTCAAGTCATCAATGTTATCCCCCTTCCTTTTTGCTAATGATGGCTTTAGGGATGGCCAATGAGATGCGGGATAAGAGTTGTTAGAAAAGTCCTCTGCCCCAATCGAAATAAGGCTAACGGGAAAATGCCCTTTGTCTTTTACAACTGGGATCTGTGAGGCCTTTGAATAGCAACCCTTTGGCCCTTAGGCAGAGAAGCTTCAGGTTGAAAGTACACTTGCACAGGATGGCAAAACAGAAAGTTCTAAGGATCTGAATTCTTGCGGAAGTCATTATGCTAACCTTCTGACCTGCTGCTATGAAAATAATACTCTTGTTCATGTCAATTTACTGGTCTCTTACTTACAAGTATTAAAAGTGATGCCAAGAATTAAAAAAAAAAATACAAAGCATATTAAAAGAGAAAAATATGAGATATTGTCATTCTATAAAATATTAAAATAAATGTAGCATAACATTGTTGAATCCACTTAATTTTCATTATTTTTTTCCCAATAAAGGCAGTTATTTGGCTAGCTCTACTGAATAAAAGTAATACAGGAGGAAAAGTCACTGTTTGGAGTTACTATCCAGTTATACATATAACCTAGATAAGTCATGTCAATAAAGTTCAATTGTTACTTAATGAAATGTTGGCACATGATTCTTTATGCATGAACCCGATCATTATTCAATGCTTTACTTAGTTTTGTTGCATTTTTCCCTTCAAGTAGTTGGGAAATTTGAGACCTTGGCTTGTGTTTTAGTTTTTTATTTCTCTTCGTTAAGTGAAGACTTGACCTTAACCTCTGTTTCTAAATGCAGCATTGTTTTATCTTTCCGTGGCTACTAACCATGATTTTACTTATTGAAAGAAAATATAACCCTAGGGAAAAAAGAGAAGAACAAAATTGAGACAAAGCAAAGTTCAGAGGATGGAATTTAAGGGCCAAGATGGTTAACAATTAGTATGGTTGTTGTGGTTTCTGAATGCTTATTCAATGTTCTCTCTCTCTTTTTTTTTTTTTTTTTTTTTCTTTTTTTGGAGAGGTTTTTGCTATAGGGCGCGTGCGCTCGCCAGACAGACAGAGAGAGACAGAGAGATAGAAAGCAGGAAATCACCCCCCAGGGGGGATGGCCACGCCGCAATCCCTTCTCCTCCATTCTCCTCTCGGGATCTTGGGCACGCACGCACACGCGCCCGGCGTGAGTTTAAGCCGCCGGGTCCGGGACTCGAACCGCGGTCGACTACGTGGGAGTCCAGCGACATAGCCATTACGCTAACTGCTGGTCCCTCTCTCTCTTTTTTTAAAAGAAGCATTTTATCTTATTTATTATTATCATTTTTTTTTTATTATTTGACCAGAGAAAGAAAGAAGGTGAGAAAGCAAACCACTAGGTCTGGGACTTGAATCGCAGTCGGACATGCGGGAGTCCACTTCCTTAACTCTATGGTACCTGGTAGCTGGCCCATTTTAAGAGTAATTCTCTCACGCTTAGTTTCTGAAATGAGAAGTGACAGCAACACTTTGTTCTAAGGCAAGAGAACTGTTTCTTGTCTTTCCACAAAACAGTTGTTACCAGTGCCATTATTGTCATCATTCTCATCATCACCTAAACCATTAAAAATACCTCTAACTTCAGTGAAATTTGTACTAAGTGCTATATCTCTAATCTCTTTTCAAGTATCTCTTTTATTACTTTGATTAACAAACGAAACAATTCCTGGACCAGCACATGGCATAATGGTTATGTTGATGAACTCCCACATAGTCGACCACGGTTCAATTCCCAGAACAGGCAGCTTGAAACTCACGTTGATCATGTTTGTGTGCGTGCCCCAAATCCTGAGAGGTCAATGGAGGAGAAGGGATTGTGACGTGGCCACCCCCCTTAGGGAATGATTTCTCACTTTCTGTCTCTGTCTCTCCGGCAAGTGCATGCAGCCTATACTAAAAATCACTCTCAAAACAAACAAGTTTCTTCTGACCTTTATTATCTTATATTCTATACAGAAGCAAAATTTATTTTTTCCTATTTGTAAAATATACTCACACTGACATTTAGTAGAAGTTAGCTGCAGAAACACTAGCCTTAAATATTTTGATTGCTAAATATTATAAGGTAATATTATATTAATGTTGGCTTACTCTTTTTAGTTCTGCTGGGAAGAGAATTGGTAGTTTGTTATTTTAGAGGTGTTTAATTTGCAATGGAGGAAAATAGTCAAGGAGAGGGGAGGTTGTAATACACTTATCTGTATGTATCTTCTTGTTAGCTGTGATGAAATATTAGAACAACAAGACCGACGTAATTATTTAAATGTATGATCATAAATCATTCAGAACAGCACAGCATCCAGCGGGCTAAGCATCAAGTGAGGAATTATTCTTATTTGGGAGTGATTCATTTTAACAAGAAGGTAAATTGGAAGCTACTCCAGGGAGTGGTAGGGTCACCTGCTCAGCTCTGGAAGGCTCCAGTCTTCTCTCAGGAGGAAGCCTGCAGACATACAACTCTACTGTGAAAATTTCTTGAACCAACATAAATGTATTTCATGACCTTAGATTTCTTTTGCTAATTAGACATCCAATAATTAAATCAATTCAGTTCCTTTCAGATCCCTACTTTAAAAGTTAGCACCTAGAATTATTAATAGTGTTAATTGTGTTAATGGAAATAAACTTTGCATGAATAATAAAATTCCACAAAAATTACATATTTGTTTATAAATTATATGTAACCCTTCACCCAATAGTTCTCTAAGCAAAATATTAACTGGTCCCCAAACTGTGTTGAGCTTTATTTTTTTTTTAATAAGATGGTGGAGAATTTGAAATGAAAGATAGCATACAGAATGAATGTCTAGTGTCTAAGTTCCTAAGTAGGAATAGGCACTAATATTTGCATTTATTCATCCCTATGAGATAGACATATTTTCCATATTAATAGGCTGAGGTGTGGAATAATCTGTTTTAGGTCGCTTAATAGAACTAGACCATCAGTTTGGAAGTTTGCTACTCTATTACATGGACTTACCAAATCATCCCATAAGGAAGGGCCAGGCCATAGGAAAAAGGATTCTTTCTTCCTCAAACATCAATGTATTTTCTTGTTGATCTAGTACCGTTTTTGTTGAAATGCCAGCCCAAAGAAAAATTCTTTATCAGGTGTGACTTACATTTGGAAAAAATCACTAACTTAATTCTCTTAAAATTGATCATAGTATGAGTTACTCAATAGAAAAGATTAAATTTTATCTGATAGGATTTATGGTATCATTCAACATGATGAGTCCAAGAAACACCTGTAAAACCATTGCTACCAAATATAAAACAAGTTTAAGAGATCCATGGGACCGTGTCCTTCTAACACCCTCACAATATTCTTTAATCCTTATATGTTATTTTAAAATATGAAATCCACATTTTCCCTCTTATTCAAAGTGGGATTTGAAGCTGCCCTGAAGCAACAGGATGGTCACTGTCTGGAAGAATAGGCACAGAACTTTCATGGCAATCCACTTTTAAAACTTACTACGACAGAAGCATACTTGGAGAGAAGTGGTGAAATGCACAAAGATACCCATTCACTCACTGACACCAGGAAACTGCTCTGTTGCAGACTTCTCCAATCGGTGGCCATGTGCACATCTGTGTGCCAGTCTGTGTGCACCTTTAGGACAGTGGTGTAATCACAATCAGGCTGTAGGACTGGAATAGGTGAGAGCGGTTCGCCCTAATAAACTTTAGCGATTTTACTGTAGCTTGAAGCTAAATAACTTCAGCACTGATGCTGGGGCAGTCAAAACAAATTTATCTAATTTCGAATGGATTTTTTTAAGAACTTGGTAGCTCTGTGTTGGACAGCTGCTTTCACCTCTCTGAATGTCAATTAATTCATTCATGAGATAGGTGTAAAACTACCTTCTACCCAGCGCTCTTGTGAGAATATTTTTGATATAAACAATTCTTATGGTGGAACAAATTATTCTTCTGCTATTGAAGTGATATAAAATGTTTAATAAGGGACCAGCAGGTGGCGTGGTGGTTAAGACACTGGACATTCCCACATGGCTGACCATAGTTTGAGTCCTGAACCTGGTGGCTTAGTAGATAACTCAAAAAGGGAACAAAAGTATTAAGAGCGAACTTTGGGGCAGATTGTGGAGTTCTTCATAGAAGCCAAGATCTACAGGAAACTAACTGGCTACTAGACTTGTTGAGTCATAGGGTGACAAATTTAACTGGAAATGACATCCCTGATAGATAGGAGGAGAAAATTCTAAAGGAGAAAGGAGTTCAATTAGAAAGCTCTTACTGTGGTGAATGTGGGTCTAGATTGCAGGATTTAACTTTACTGTCTCTTAGACAGGGACTAGTCTCTCAAGACTTCATTTTCTCCATCTAAAAAGTAAAGGCATTTATGTTACTTAGCTCTGTAATTCTATATGACTTCCAAAATACTGAGACTATGACTTCTATAAAACATGGACTTTAATTTGAATCATGACCATCCAAAGAAAATGGAAGACAAGAATGTAAAATGAAATGTAAAAGCAAGCAAACAATAGCAAAAAAGAAAAACAACAATGACAACAAAAAACATATATCCAAAACTGCAGAACTTGCTACTTACTGAGTCTATGCTGTTGCCATTTCACAAGATATTTCAGAGGAAGGACTTAACTACCAAATGACTGCAATTACAAGCGATGTTTCTGAAATGTCCACCTTTTCCTTTTTTTTTTTTTCCAGTTTTCTTCTTTTTTAATATCATGTTTCTTCCCAAACATTTGTTCTGAAATAAAAACCAATTTTGGAAAAATCTAAAAGTTTGCCTTTGGGCTGCAACGAGTAATACAGCAGAATTTTTCAGAAGTTTATAACTAGAAAAAGGGTGAAAGGAAAAAAAAAAAAAAAACTTACATCCTTACCTAGTACTCCTGGGGATTTCAAGCAATATAAAATAATGTTATAAAGGAACAGCAGAAGTATTTATAAAAGTTACAGACCGTGTTTTTTGAGGAAAGATGACTCACAGTATTACAATATTTCCTTTATTTCAAATGAATTCTTTCTCCCTCAGAATCCATGTAACTAAATATGCTTGTATGCTTCTGTTTAACAACTATAAACATAAATGCAGACAAGGAAAACACATACCCTTTTACATAAATGTAGCATCTCTAATATTTGAAATCATTTTGGTCAAGGCATATCAGTTCATAAGCAAATAGAATTTCTTTTTCATTGTGGGAATGAAGTAAGTTTGGAATGCATGAGTGAATGAAGAATTAAGATCAGTTTTTAAAGTTTGTTTAGAAGTTTTTGCTTTAGAGCGTGTATGCTTGCCAGAGAGAGACACACACACAGAGTCAGTGACGGGAGAGGGAAAGTGATAAATCCCCCAGGGGGGGTGGCCATGCCGCAATCCCTTCTCCTCCATTCCAAGACTCTGGGTATGCATGTACATGCACTGGCATAATTTTTTTTTTCTTTTTTTGGAGAGGTTTTTTGCTATAGGGCACGCGCGCTCGCCAGACAGAGAGAGACAGAGAGAGACAGAGAGACAGAAAGCAGGAAATCACCCCCCAAGGGGGATGGTCACACCGCAATCCCTTCTCCTCCATTCTCTTCTTGGGATCTTGGGCACATATGCACACGTGCCCGGCGTAAGTTTAAGCCACCGGGTCCGGGACTCGAACCGCGGTCTACTATGTGGGAGTCCAGCGACATAACCATTACGCTAACTGCTGGTCCCAATGATGGCATAATTTTCAAGCCACTGGTTCTGGGACCTGAACTGCATCAGTCATGTGGGAGTCCAGTCACATAACTGCTACCCCATCTGCTGGCCCTGAAGACCCATGTTTTAAGTTGGTCTTGCTCCCAGGCTCAGGGAGGAGAGCATTCAGGGAGTGTGTGAGTGGGGGTGTGGTAGCTTCTTCTTTTGCCATCACCTGCACATCTGAGGACAAGCCATGGGGATACGGAATTGTTTAAGAGTTATCTTTAGAAACAAAGAATAGTTTCTTTAATATGTGGTATTTCCCAGTTACTCTGTTTCTAACTTTAAACTGACTAGAACATTAAAAGATAACTTTGACTGATCGAAGCTTGCTGTGCAGAGCTTGATACCTCTGTCATTTTGCCAAATTTTGAGAAAGAATTATATGCTTTTCTCTTTCTCCCCTTTGCTGATTCATTCTGGCAATATCAGTATCAGATATTTTTTGTCTTTTAAAATCTAAGTGTCTGGGGACCAGCAGATGGCATAATGGTCACATCGCTGGACTCCCTTGTAGTTGATCAAGGATCGAGTCCCAGACCCCATGGCTTAAAACACGTGCTGGGCGCATGTGTGTGTACGTGCATGCCCCAAATCCTGAGAGGTGACTGGAGCAGAAGAGACTGCAGCGTGGTCATCCCCCCTGGGTGGTGATTTCTCGCTTTCTGTCTCTTTGGCTCTGTCTGTCTCTCTGGTGAACACATGCACCCTATAGCAAAAATCTCTCTTAAAAAAAGAAAAAATAAATAAATAAAAGAAAAGAAAACCTAGGCATTTAGTAAAATTGTGGAATTCAGGGCCATTCCACTTTTCCCACTAATACATTGACTGAATCCCTGGTGGGTGCCAAGCACTGTAAATAGAGGGAAAAGTGTGCTCGCTTCAGCAGCACATATACTAAAATTGGAACAATAGAGGGAAAAGACAGGGTCCTGCTCTCAGTGGGCACTGCGTGGAAACCTCAAATCTGAGAGACCTTGTGCATAATGTCTGCTTGTTCTAAAGAAGCCACCCAGAGGCCCAGGAGACAAAGACTTTGGTTTATTTGACTTTTGGAGGCATTGATGGTGGCTGGTTGATGAGAAGTCTGTGCATCCATGCCATGCGTCTGTGGCAAGTGGCTTTATAGCCTCCAGATCAAATGGCTTGGGCAGTTGTAGACTTTCATTCCCCTTGGACCCTTACAGAATTTTACTATCAGCTCATTATTTTCTCCCTGCTCAGCCACCTGCACTCTGCAACTCATTCCTGAAGAAGCTACTGTTCTTCAGAGATTAAAGCTGCCCAAAGCCGCTCCCTGGAGGAGAGGGTAGAGGGAAGCCAGAACTTGGGGGAAGTGGGATAGGCCCTGTCTGGACTATACCCCACAGCAGGGATACATTCCAAAGGCTGAGACTCAATCCAAGAAGGAATGTTGTTGATGAAATCATGAAATCAGAAATTAAGTAGAATTAAAAATAGCTACTGGGACCAGCAGTTAGCATAATGGCTAACTGCTGGACTGCCATGTAGTCGACTGTGGTTCAAGTCCTGGACCCAGTGGCTTAAACTCATGCCCAGTGCATGCCTGAGAAGAGAACAGAGGAGAAAGGATTGTGGTGTGGCCATCCCCCCTGGGGGGTGATTTCTCGCTTTCTGTCTGTCTTTCTCTGTCTTTCTGGTGAGCGCACAGACCCTATAGCAAAAACCTCTCCAAAAAAAAGTAACTACTAAGGTGCTATTCTTTTAAAAATATGTAATCATGGGTGTGCGTGTATGTGTCTGTGTATATTTCAGATAAATAATTCTTCTAGTTAGTGAAATAAATGAAGAGTTTTACTGCTACATGTATGCCCCAAAGAAATATGTATATATTTAAAAAAATTTTTATAATGTACACATAGAAACTCTTCAATGTCATTCCTTTCTTTTCTCTTTCACTGCTCTATTCTCCTTTCTTCCTCCTTTCTTTAAGTGTAGATACCAGAGGTTGCATAGGAAGAGAGTGAGTGCTAGAGTCTGGGTGTGAGGGGCAAAGGAAAGAAACATTTAACGGACAAAGGAATGTAAAAATGTTTGTTGAAAAAACTTGTGTAGGTTGTGCTCTATAAAAATTTTTTTAAAAATGACTCTAGTCAATAAATATAAATAATGAAATGTTGGAGCAGATGTTGTCTTTTTATAATAAGAAATACAGTGTTTTAAAACTATTTACCCAAAACTTAATTTAAACCAATTTAAAGTACCCTTTTTTGAAATAGAAGAATGCTTACAAATCAATAAAAATGACAGACACAACTCAGTAGAAAACACAGGAAAGATATTGAAGTAGGTACCTCACAGAAGATGTTCAAATGCTTGAAAAGATATTTTAAAAATTAAAATATGATCAGCCTTATCGCATACTTGGGAAATGCAAATTAAAACCACATGTGCTATGTCTATACTGCCAGAAGAATGGCTAATTTATACACAATATCAAGTAGAATAAGTCGAAGTAGTGGGGCGCTGCTGGGAGTCTTGTAAGCTGCTGGTGGGAGCTTGTATGTGTGTAATTACTTAGAAAAACAGGCGGTTTGGATAACAGCCGCGTGTGCCACACCCATCACCCAGAACTCCACACTTCATTCTACTCTGCAACAGGTCTTTGTACGAATGTGAACTAAAATATGACTACAGAGATGTGTCAACAGCACTGTTCACAATAGCCCACACTTGCAAACAACTCAAATGTATAAAAATAATTGCTGACTCTTCTAACAATAAATACTGTATGTAACAATAGAAAGGTGTGAACTACAGCTATTTGCAATAGCATGGATAAATCTCACAATTAGAATATTCATCAAATAAATCAGACAAAATAAAATAGGTACTGTATGAGTCCATGAATAAAAGTTCAAGTCAGGTAAATCCAGTCGATGGTGATAGATGATACCACTTTGGGGAGCAGGGAGGAGAGGGTGTGTAGGATGAATGGGTTACTGGAGGCATTTAACGGGGCTGGTAACTCTGGGGTATGTTTTTTGTAAAAATTCATAAAGTTGTACACTTACAGTTTATTATATTTTTAAAAAATTTAAAATGGACCCTTCTAAATGTCATTCTGTGAGAACGAAGCAGATTCTTCATAGTAACTTATAAACTATTTCTAATCTCATTACTCTTAATATTTATAAACATCTTTTTTTAAAAAAAAGAAATGGTCAGATAGGTATCTAGAATATGAATAACAAACATTTTTTTATGTGGAGAGACAAACAGGCCTAGATGAGTACTGCAGAGAGAACATTTCAGAAGTGACAAGTTGGCTATACTACGGATTAATATGCTTAAAGCCACTGAAATTGTCTCCAGCAGCTTAGGGCCTTGGGGTGTCGGTGGCAGGAGGCCTGGCCACCTCCTGAATAGCTTCTCTTTCGGGCATCAGAGGCCCAGTGTTTTCTCAGAGCATGGTTTAAATCCCTGTATGCACATGGGTATGTGTAAGAGACGTGTGTTCTACCCATGTACATGTGAATATGTAGCATCTTTTTTTGTTTTAAAGGCAATAGAAAAAAATTAGGCACAGCAGATGGCATAGCAGTTATGCTACCTGACTCCTGTATGACTGGCGGCAGTTCTAGTCCCAGACACGGGAGTATCAAAATCACACTGGGTATGTGTGCACGTGTGCCCAAAATCTCGGGAGGAGAATGGAAGAGAAGGGTTTGCAGTGTGACCATCCCCCCCGGGGGGGGGGGTGATTTCTCACTTTCCTTCTCACTCATCATCTCTGTCTCTGTTTCTCTCTCTCTGGCAAGCACACATACCCTAAGGCAAAAACCTCTAAAAAAAAAAGATACTAGAGGAACCTGTGAATAGTCTCAATAGTTTAACACACTCCTACAAACTATTGGAACAAAGGATTTATGCCTATGAAGCAAGCATGGTTGTATTCGCAAATAACAAATATAAGAAATTTTCATAAAAATGTTTTAATGTTTTAAGATTATGTTTGTCCTCAGAAATCCAGAGTTCATGGGAAGAGTTAAATGGAGTCTCAACTGGAAAATTAAGCATAATATTGACTTTCTAAAATATAATATAAAAAAGTGTTGATAATAGGGGTCAACAGGTGGCATGGTGGTCAAGGTGCTAGACTCCCACTTGGTGGACCATGGTTTGAGTCCTGGACCTGGCAGCTGAAAAATCACCCTGGATGTGTCTGTTTTCATGGCCACCTGCTCACTCTGGGGTGTAATTTATCATTTCCTCTCTCTCTGTCTCCCTCTGGTAAGCTCACACACCCTATGGCAAAAGCCTTTAAAAAAAAAAAAAGGTCAATAATAAATTATTATTATGTTTTAACTTAGCTTTTTTATTGTTACTATTTCTTTTAAGAATTATTTATTTAATTTTATTTATTCATTCAATCATTTTCATTTGACCAGAGAAAGAAAGACACACAGAGAGAAGGAAAGTGAGAAAGCAAATCACCAGATCTGGGACTCGAACCGTAGTCAGTCATGTGGGAGTGTCCAGTGTCTTAACCACCACACCACCTGCCAGCCCAATACTGTTATCATTTTTAAGAATTTTTTACCATAGAGTGTGTGTGCTTGCCAGAGAGACAGAGAGACAGACACAGTGAGAGGGAAAGTAAGAAATCGCCCCCACTGCCACCCCCAGGGAAGATGGCCACACTGCCATCCCTTCTCCGCCATTCTCCTCCTAGGATCTTTAGGATCTTGGGTACGCATGCACATGTGCCTGGCATGAGTTTCAAGCCACCAGGCCCAGGACTAGAACTATGGCAGTCCAGCGATGTAATCACTATGCCATCTGCTGGCCCCAAGTTATCAGCTTTTGAAAAAGTTTATTTATTTCCTCTGTGAGTGAGGAAGACAGAGCAACAGAGAGAGAGAACAAATAGAGCACTCAACAGGGTCTTGATTCTACAATCCACTTCCAGCTTCAGCTGGACGCAGATCATGGGCACACACTCTCTGGTGTATGCAGGAGGGCCTCTGGATTTGAACTAGTAGCCTTTCCATGTGGAATTGCCTCACAGAGCATTGCATTTTACTGCTGTTCCACCATCTATCAAAAATAAATTAATATCGCATATGAAGGACTAGTTGTAGACTTTGTACATTCTCAATAAATATATGTTGACTGAGTGAGTGAACGAATGAGTGATGTATGGCTATCGAAATCTAACGCTGACTTTAAAAAGGCTTCTAGGTAGCAGCTCACCCATGTTCTTCGCACCAAACTGCCTCGTTTTCTTAAAAAGCAACTCTTCCTTCTCCTGGTTCCAGATGTTCTGGTGATATTGACCACTCCTTTTCATTTTTGGTTTATTAGATAACTAACCAAAAATAAAAAACAACAGCATATAATGAAGTTCTTTGTCATACAATGAGAAAAGGAAGCGAGGGCAAGTATTTGAACACAAATGGATTATATTTTAAATTTTGCAATCACCAAAATACAACTGCAAAGGCATGGTCGGTAACTTTGAAATGGAAATGATTACTGAAATGCACTTCTAAAACCAAAGTTGAAAGAAAATTCCTCTTTAGCTTAACTAATTAGCAGCTCCTCCCTAGAGTAATGTATTTGGTGGTTTCTTTAAACTTCAATGTCACCCTTTTAAGGTGACATAACTGATAATGTACACACTTTACTACACATCAGTGCTTGTTTTAGCGATCAGCACTCAAAAGAACAAACAGCCAACATTAGCATGATGTAGGAAGTTATTTTTTTTTTTTTTAGAAATGCTTTAAATAAAAATGCCTCATTTTCATGTAGCTATTTGCACTTTTTGAAAAAGTTTCTTTTGTGAGACAGACACACAGACACTCCCACACACACCTACACACTCAAATACCCCCAACAGCATCTACTGCTGCAATTGATCTTCCCTTCAGCCTTCCCAGCTGGGGTCACTGGTCTTCAGGAACTGAATGTGTTCAGGTTGATACTGGAGCCAAACCCAGGTCTTCCATCTGACTTTTAGAATTGCAGAACAGCATGCTACTTTTGCACCACTGCAGCTCTTTGCATTTTTAATCACATTCAGGTTTATTTTATTTTCTTAACCACCATTTTAGGGACCAGGTTTACTCTCTCTCATTTCTACATAAGGACATAAAGGATCAGATAAACTTGGTGGCCGTTTCAAGGTATCTCTTATGAATATTAAATAATATTAAACATAATAAATAAGGGACCAGCAGATGGTATAATGGTTATGTCGCTGGACTCCCATGTAGTCTACCACAGTTCGAGTCCCAGACACAGTGGCTTAAAACTCATATGTGCACACATACCCAGAATCCTGAGAGGAGAATGGAGGAGTAGAGATTGCAGTGGGCCATCGCTCCTGGGGTTTGATTTATCTTTTTCTGTCTCTCTCTCTAGTGAACACAAGCACCCTGTAGCAAAAGGCAAAAGTCTCTTTTAAATATAAAAGTCTTTTTAATTCTGAAAAACAAGCACTAGGTATTGGTTTTTGGATTTCTAGCCCAAGACTTATTTTTCCATAATGCTTTATCAGTTCTGGTGGTTTTAATAACATGGTACCAAGCTAATTTTTGTATATGTCATTTTAAATTGTATAAGTATCCTGAACTTCAAAGGCATAATCATGACCTAAATAATTTGAATAATGGAGATGTTAGCTAGCAAATTTAGGTGGATAACATAAATAAATACATTTTAAAATCTATAGAAGTCATTACTTAGAGCTCTTAAATGGACAAAGCCCTAACATTTGCTGATTAAATGATCAGCTCAGCCAGGGACCAGAGTGAAACTCTGTCGTTGGGCTAGCAACAGAGAATCTTGCACTTTTTGCAGTGTTCAGAGGAAACAAAGGCCAGGGACATATAAAGAAGGGCCAATAGTCCCTTTCAACATATCTTAGTAACTTGAGTTATAAAGACCACTTTTATTTGTCCTGTTATGAATATACAGGTCTGATAGAGATTTCATTTATTGGTCTAATTTTTTGAGTACCTGCTATTGGCCTGGCACCAGGCCCAGTGCTGTGAGCACAAAGAATAAAGTACAGTGTGGTCCTTAATTAGCTCATAATCTCCAGGTGGGAAGAAACATGTAAAGTCCAATATTTACAGTTCAATATAACAAGCGCTCTAATAGCAGTTTATAAAAATGCCATGGGAACCCAGGGGATTAACTTTGCAGCTGAGTCGTGGAGATGTGCAAATCTTAATAAGTAGATAGCATTAGAGTGAAGACTGTAGGATTAATACATCTCCAGGCAGAGAAGACAAAAGACGCTATTGTAGATAAGGAGAGTGGCTTATATATTGCCACAGCTTGGAGTACTCCTGGAAAAGGGGGAGTCTCGTGTGTGGCTGGTGCTTAGCTCATGCTATTGAGACAACAAGAGTAGAATACAAACATGGATATATAGCTTATTGTAAAGATCCATACATGTAATGCCAAAGAATGCACACTTCTCTGTAGGTAAAGGGATTTGGGGAGAGCTGCTAGGTAAGAATTATGTTTCAGGAAAACAACTAGAGGCAATGCAGAGGATGTGCTGAAAAGTAAGATGGACTCTTACCATTAGATGTGTTCAATTTATAGGGTCTAAAGATACACTACCCTAAATGCTTTTTTATTTCGTATCAGAATGAAAATGGTAATCCTTCATCTCAAGATCAGCAAAGAGCTTTAAGGCTTAATGAGAAGGGTAAGCACTGAGATGATATTATACCTCTGAGGGGGATACAGTATGGCGAGAAAGAGCAATTGCTCTGGATTAGATACATACCCAGAGCTATCTTTTTCTATTTATATGGCTGGTGCAAGTGAGTAAACTCTCCATGTACGGGTTCTTATATTTAAAATGGAGAAAATAGTAGTATTTTCTCAGTATGGCTATTTTGAAGATGAAATGCATTATTACAGGAAGATAATTACCTGGCACTTGGTGCTCAATAACTTTATCTATAATTATTTCACTAGAACAGTGGTTTACAACTGGAGGCAATTTTGTCCCCAAGGTGACACTTGGCCATGTCTGGAGACATTTTATTTTGAGTTGCCACAACTGGAAGGCAGATACTACTATTTGAGTGGATAGACTCCAGGTATGCATCTAAACCTACAGTACATGGGACAGCTTGTCACAGCAAAGAATTATCAAGCTTAATATATCATTTGTGCCAAGATTGAGAAACCTTGTAGTAGCAAATGCTAATTTTTCTGCTTGGGTCACAGATGTACCCTTTTAATCAATTAAGTGGGAAACAATAGGCTGATTTCCTGAATTACATTAGTTTAAAACAAAAAGGAAAAATTCTCCACTCATTTCATTACTCACAGTATTTTGCTGGAAGCAACGGTTTTCCATTTTATTGGAGTGTGGGAATCTCACAGAATATTTCGGAGATCGGTGTACCTGGGCTTGATACAAAGCAACAAATGATTTGTGCAGAAAATATAATGCCCAACCACACATGACACTACCCCCTCCAACTGCTGCTTACCCGCTTTGACACTAGGCACCAAGGCCTGGGCACTTTCCCATAGACGTCTCAGGCACACCAATTGGCTTTGCCATGTGCTTGGCAGACGACGCGACGTGATCTCTCCCAGATGGCCACCATAAATATTCTTACTTGCTTGTCCAAGCCTCATGTGAGTGCATCTGACAGAACAGGGTAACATGAAAACTAGCTGCAAGGGAATCTGGGAAATTATAGTTTTAAATAATCTAGTTATCTTAAATGGATCATTTATCTTAGATTGGGTAATCTGATCTAATCTAGTTGTCCTCCATTATGGATGGGCGCAATCTCAAATTCCATTGGTGCCCAGCTTATATTCTAAATGAAGGGTGTTGGGGCAACTCCATGGCATTCTTTCCTTGGGTTCCAAGGCCACCGAACCAACAGGATTTATAATCCTAGACTGCAACACTGCAATACATTCATCTCACACCTGTACATAAAGGCAGTGTCCTGCTTCAGAATGCTAGGGTGGGTCACCAATTACAGCATTTAGGGAGTAAAAGGAAGTTAAGTGCACACTGTTCTGAGAAATCTATAGGGACTGGAACCTGGTCTCTATTATCAGGACATCTTCAGAGGCAATAATATTACCTGTACTAAAGATGCTCATACTGTTGTTGAATTAAAAACTGGAAACAAGAAGGTAGTGAGTTGCATGTTTGTTATTAGATTTTTGCCATAGGGTGAGTGAGCTCACTGGAGAAAGACAGTGAGAAGGAAAATGAGAAAGCACCCCTTCCCTAAAAGGGATGGCTATACTGCCACCCCTTTTCTTACATTCTCCTCATGAGGCTTTGGGCACACATGCACATGTGCCCAGGTGTGTTATTCAGGCTACTGGGTCTAGGATGTGAACCACATGGTCATGTGGGATCCAGCTCCTTAACCACCAGACCACCTGCTGGCTCTGCATGTTCTATTTTACATTTAGGAATAGCTGAATGTTGAGTCTATCTATTCACAAAAGAAAGAAGTGGAATTCTAGTTGCAATTAACAAACAATAATTAACAACACTAAATGCTGCTGTAGACTAAGGCAGCTAAGAAACAGATGCCAAGTAGACTAGTTAGCTTTACAAATGTGTCAGAATCTTCTTCCAACACACAAGGGAAAACAAAAAGCATAAGCCAATGAGATGCAGTTATAATTCTGAAGGTGGAAATTTGGGAGTTAGGACAGTTCGTACAGGTTGGATTCTAATTTCCTGGTAAAGTAAGGAGCTGGCTGTCTGCCAAGAGTAAGTGGGCACGGTAGGGGCATAGGGCTTAAGAAATATGGACAAGGTTTCAAATAATCACTAAGGGAAATGAAAAGGTTGTTGATTAGTATTAAGTAAAAGGATTGCCAAACAGAAATGAGGGGCCAGCTGAGGTTGAAAATAAAATTTGTAATGGAGACACTCAGTTCAGTTCAGTAATTTTTCCGTAAGAGCATTTGGCCACCTGGGAGCCAAAGGAGAGAAAATAGATGTTCAGGTTGGAGACTGGTGAGACAGGTGAGGCAGATGGTCAAGAGAGTGATGGATGGGAAGGTGCTACTTAGAGTGGATTTGAAATGATGGATCATGGGGCTCAGTATGAGTAAGGAAGGAAGGTCTGCCAGGAGGGACTCTCGGAGTTAGAGAACAATGAGGGGCTGAGTGGCCAGAGGTTTCAGTGAAGTGAAAGAGTAAGTTTATCTGGAGTAAGAGATTGAGAGAGAGGGAAGAGTCAGAGGTTGGGGCGAGATGGAGAATTTCAGCATTCCATTTCCGGAGGTGTAGCATTCATCATTATCAGCACAACTTTACTAAATGGGAAATGAGCACACGGTTGGTTCCACTTTTCCAGGTCAGAGATTCCATTCCTATTGCTCATCTTCTTCAAGAAAAACAGGAGTAGATATGCGGTGGGTTAGCAAGCAGAATGCTTTACTAAATAAAATTGTAAAGCAAGGGCAAAATAAGGAACAAGTCATTTCAATCTCCTTTCTCTCTGTGATTAGAAACTGAGAACTTTGTCCACCTGCTGTCAAGCTTTTCCTCCCTTGCCCTAATTCACTCTTCCGACATACTAGTTGTTCCCTTGGCCTGCTTTTTCATAGTGTGCTAGATTTTTAGATTTTTTTTTTTTTTTTTGTATTGTCAGTTACAGGATGTTTTCTCCTCCCTTAAACAACACAACCTCTTTTTCCTTAATCTTTCTAAACTACACATGAGTAAGCTTTTCAGAGTTGCTTTTGGATCCTAATGCACATTTCTTGGCTTCTATAGTCCAGAATAAGCTAAAACTTGTCAGTGTTTTCATGTAATGGTGTCACTCTATAAATAAACATTTTCAAATTTCAGAATGAATTGCTATAGCTGGACAAGGTCAATAATATGTTAGGAACTTCTATAAAGGAAAAATTAATAAAAAAAAATATTGGGATCCTGGATCCTAATAAATAGCACTGTGCCTGGAAAAGAATTAGGGTGAATGAAAATACTAACCTTATTTCTTTAGCTCATAATTTCCTAACCAAACTGAAAAGTTTAGAACTTATTGCCATAAGGATAAGAGGTTAAGCAGACTCAGATTCTAGTAGAAACATACACCTCCAAGTGTTGAAATGGTCACACAGTGACTGGCTGCATTTGCACAATAATGTCATTTACCTCGCTGTGGCTAATGCCAGAGACAGTTAAAGTCAATCTCCATATCTTAGCTAATGATGTAACACTGGAAAAAGAAAGGTAATTGCCCAGTGGAATCTGGCTGAAACTGTTTTTTAATCTTCTGTATATTTCAGTTCTGCACTTTAGGAAGTATTTAGGATAATTTGAGAACACCCAAATGAGTACAGAAAGGATTCAAAAGATGGAGGAAATGATATGTGATACAGAAATTAAAAAAAAAAAAAAAAAAACACCTTAACTTATATACTCTAGAAAAGAGAAAGCTGAAGTGAGCCATGTTCATAATCTATAAATAATACCTCCTGGGTAAAATATAATGAAAGAAGGGAATTATTCATAGTCTCAGAAGACACAAGGACAAAGAGCAATGACTAGAAGCTAAAGAAAGCAAAATATAGGTTAGATATTAGGAACATGGTATGAAAGGTGGCCTATTCCTGTTAGGCTGAGGTGAATAACATCCTTTTTGTCCTACAACATAATAATTATCTGAGAGATGAAACAGTCTCCTAGAAAATATACTTTCCTTTTTAATTTGTATTTTTTTTTCTCATCAATGTTACATCTTTTAGAACCACTTTAACTTGAAAATTAACCAGCAGGACAATTCTCATTGAAAAAATAAACACAGAAACAGATCACCCACATAAATGGGGGGAAAAAAAAACAAACAGAAAGGCACTTGGAAGGATATAAGCAAAATTTCCACCAATATCAAAACCATGTCATGCATGTCACAGATTTAGTACTATGTGAAAACTAAGAGTATTGGGAAGATACATTAAAAAAAAAATCACTCTGCCAAATCTCATAAAACTGGATGAGGTGAAACAAAAAGTACTGTGTTTCTTCAAGAGAGGTGTATCTTCTAGAAAAATCTGGAGAGGATTTAACAAATGGGGTATGATCATTGCGTGGAAATTTGGGGAATGTATTTGGAGTCAGAGAAATCCAGGTTTGAATCCCTCCTCTGGCAGTTACTTCATGTCCTTGGATATAACCTCCTTGTATTCTAATACCTTCTCTGTAAAACAAGATATATAGACATACAGATATGCTATAGGGTCAGTGCAACTATTAAAGTCCCTAAGATAATGTGGGCAGAGTGTTCCACACAGCAGCTTAGTAGCTGGTAGTGTTCCATGAATTGCCGTCGTTGGAATGACTGTGCTGGGAAATGGTAGAGAAAGAGGAGTCATAAGCAGTGAACACACACAGCAATGCGATCAGCTACCAGAACAAACTCCTTTTTGCTCTTACTTCTTTCCATTTCCTCTTCTCTTAGCCATTCATTTGCATTCTGGAGGCAAATCTAATTGTTAAGTGGAAACCATCTGTTTGGCAGAAAATCTCTCTCAATAGCAAAATCCATCAGAATCCCATCAAAATCTTTTTACCAAGTAAAGCAAAATAAAAAGTAAGATTTCACTTATGAGAATGTGCTTTTATTAATCACATTGAGTTTTGATAATAGAGGGCTTGATATTCCCTACTAAGGCCAATCAGAAGGTTCCTAATTAGTAAATTAGCCATAACTGAGAACTCACTGGAGTTTTGAAATAACAAGTAAAATAACATTGTTATATTTAGAGCATATGAAATATTTTCTTCACATAAAGCAAAAATAACTATAAGATTGTTGTTCTATAAGAAGATATTGTAGCAAGCATCACCTAAAGGAATATCTCATTGAAATGGGGACCCTACATCATGATTGAGCATCCTCTTGATTTAAAATGATCTCTTAATTTGGTCTTTGCTTGAATTACCTTTCTGTAGTCATGATATCATCCTACTTACTTTCCAGAAACAAACTCGGTGGCTGGGTGGACAAGAAACAAACTGCTATGAAATTCTCTTAAAATCCATGACTCCCACCCTAAACAGTAGAATTTCATGTCCAAAATTGTTTAGTGGATTCACATTAGAGAATGTTTAAATTGATTCTTTTATTAAATACTCCTTTAAAATGTTGGCATTGAGTTTAACTCTAAAAAGTTTCTAGAACATATGTCAAAGTAGAAAATAGCCAAGAAAGAAAGAAAGTAACAGAAAAACCTACAGTTGTAGCTTTCTGACTGTTATAGGAAAAAATATGCTTAAATCAGGTGCAGGAAGGACAAATCATAAGAACAATAGGTAGATTTGATTACCATTAAATTAGTACTCCAGTTTAATAGAAGCATCACTAGATACTATTACTAGATCCAAAGGTCTCCTATAAATCAATTAAATAAGACAAGAAAATCACTATGAAATGGGCATATGATATAGACTGAAAGTCAAACAACTAAGAAGTGACTAAGGAGATGCTTCGACTTAAAGCAACAACAACAAAATACTGTTTATTCCCAACATATTGGCTAACCATTGAATAATAGATAAAGATGAGCATTATCAGGATTGGGGAAACCCCGGTGAATGACACTTTGGACCAAAGTAGGCACTGCAGGGCTATCTGGCAGCTTGGTTTTGTACTAAACGTATCAAGTCTCCATTAAGTGTATAAAGCCCCCATGGCTATGCAATTTCACTTGGAAAATATCCCAGAGATTTCTTCAGATAATATTATCAGGGACACTCAGGAAGACTTCATCACAGCCTTGTGGTAGCTGGCAATTTTATGCAATAGAATTGTACATTTCAGGGGGGTTACTTTGTGAAGAAGATAAATAAATAGCTAGATAGATATCCAGTAAAATGAATGTCATAAAAACATAGTACTGAGTAGAAAAACATAGAGCAAGACAGATATAAGTATATTGCACAATGAAATTTACTCAAAGTGGAAAACCTGAATGAAAAACAATTCCGTATTACTCACATCTATATTTCTACACAGCGATACAGACGATTTAAAGGATTTATGATAAATAAATTAGAGCTGTCTTTGCTGAGAATGGGAAGATGCTAGATGGAGACAAAAACAAAGAAGGAAAAAAGATTTAAAAAAAAAACAAGCAAAAAAATACATAAGTAAATAAAAAGGACTTTAAATAGCCAAGTGACAGTTATATTTTAGAAAATGAGGGATATATTAACTCAAGATTCAGTGCCTGAGGCTCAAAAAATGTAAAAATCATAAAAAGAAGAACAAGAAAAATGAGAAAAATTATAGAAAATATATACTAAAATGTATATTGCCACCTACAGTTATTTAATACAGTTTTATTTTAGTCTTCATATGTAGCACAATATGTTAAAACTGTTGATAAAATAAAAACCCAGAAATGATAGGAAGTTTTTTAAATTGCTGAAAGTATTGTAGTTTGAGGCTTTAAAAGGTATCCTGGATAAGTTTTGGATATCTTCCCAACTCTCAATAGTACCTTATCTCTGACAAGGGCCACATCCCCCTGCCTCTCCCTTCCATCCTATTTGCCTCATTAACTGAAGTAAGATTCTGGCAGCCAAACCATTCCCAGCGGGTCAATGGGATTCTATCTCTTATATGTAGGGAACTGGGATCCAGAGAAAAGGACAATCTCTATTTGGTCAGGAACTGAGGGGAGGTGACCTACTGAACTTCTTAAGGGTTATAACAAATTAATATTTTTGATCACCATAATTATTTTCTAGCATCATGCTATTTATTAGGATAAATAACTCCACGTTTTGGTTACTTTGTGCTTGGTAAAATTTTCTAAACAGTTCTATTTTTGGGCGAATATTCACATGTTTACTGTTTCACATTGTTTTCTTTTTTTTTTTTCAAATATGATTCAATAATTTTGTGGTTAAAATGTCTATTTTTAAACTTAGTCAACTGTACAAAGTTAGAAGGTGCAGAGGTACAGAGAAGGAAAATGGGAAGAATTACTCTCTTGGCTCTTTGTCCCAGCTGGCAGCAGGACCAGTTCTTCCCAAATTTTCCAGCATTCTTCCAATTAATCGCATATTTGAAAAAAAAAAATCTTAAATGAATTTGCACTGATTTCTGTAATTCTCAACTTAATGAGATTTGGGTAACATTGTATAGACTCCCACACTTTACCGCCATCTTACCATACTTCCTCTTATCTTCAACACTATCACGTCTGATCAAGTCTAAATGCCCTGCTCTGGGGTCTTTTTTGGGTCCTTGGTCTTTTATTTTCAACGGTTCCCATGGCAGTTTTCTACAGCTCATGAACATTTATTTGAGACAGCAAACAAATCAAAGTGCCTGCCTCAGAAGGAAAAATAAAAAGCTGAGAGGAGTCATTGGTTCATACAATTCAAAATCCCATAGATCTCAATGAGAATAGTTGAACCCAAGTGCTGACATACACTCATCAGCAAAGAGACGCTCTTTGCTGTGGAGTCTGACTTCCTGTGTATTGGTTTCTCTGTCAGGCAAACTATGGTGGCAGAGAGAGCCACAGGGATTATGATATTATATTGTTATTTCGTGATAGTGAGCAGACATCAATTGTCTCTTTCCTAACTATTCCCACAATTCCCAGTGGGTTGATATAATAGGTGTTCCTAAACTTTATGGAAAATGAGTATCATGAAAAAACTGTATATGAATTTCAAAATTTCTTTTGCACTGAAATTAAGTGCAATTTTTTTAGACAGATTTTAATAACTTTTTTAGAAAGATTTTGCTATAGAGTACATGTGCTTACTGGAGAGAGACAGAGAGAGGATGAGAGTGAGAAAACACTACGCTGAAGGGGTGACCAGGCCACAATCCCTTCTCCTCCATTCTCTCAGGATTTTGGACATATCTCCAGTGCAATTTTTCAATTCGCCAGGTCTGGGACTTGAACTATGCAGCTGGCCATGTGGGATCCAGCCTCCTTAACCACTGGCTGGCCCAACTTTTGCACCAAAAGGAGTTCATACTTTAGATACATTTCATTTTCTATGAACTTTTTGAAGCACCAGTACACCTGTCGAGTGATTATTTCCAAAATAATTATAGTGACTCTGATTGTCTCGTCTTGGCCTTGACACTACTTCTGAAGCCGGGTGTGTTGGGAATAATGTCACGTTAAAACACATTGACTCGGAAAAGCAGGAGGTGGTTCTCTAAGGAGAATCAGAAAGTACTACAAGAAAAGGGGCAATGGATGCTGAGAAGAAGAAAATTATGCCAAGGCTAACTGAATCGATAATTTCATCTCTCACTTACTATGGTTTTATAAATTCACACTGGAGAAATCTCTTCTTGTCTCCAGAGAAAGTAATAAAACCCAGTTCAAATCTTAAATTTCTATTAGGCTGCATAAATATATCACAAAAGTGTTCCATGACTTGTCATAGGAGTACCTTTTTAAGGGAAAGAAAATAACATAATCATGAGGAGTAGTACAGTTTTTTTTTTTCCTCTTTCCAGGAAGTATGGGGAAAATAATAAAAACTTTAAAAAAATTCCCCCTATTTTTGACTCCTCAATTGCTAGTATTTTTATACTGAACATTTAAGCAGTCATGAAGGAAAAAAATAAAAGAAGACTAACACTTCAAACTTTCCAATTGAATACAACACTTTTCAGCATCAATGTGATTCTAAACTCTTAGTTATATATTACAATCTCCAGAAAAAAATTTTAATAAAGAATGATTCCTTTAGTTTTATTAATTATTACTACTATTATTTTAATTTGCCATAGGGCACATACATTCACTAGAGAGCAACAGAAGGAAAGTAGAGAAGAAAGGTAAGAAAGCCAGTTCCCTGGTCTGGGACTCAAACCACGTTGGACAATGTGGGAATCTAGCACCCTACCCACCATGGCACATGCTGGCTCCCAATTCTGACCATCTTTTACCGTATATTCATGTGTGAGCTCCAGCTTCAACAACTTCCAAAGAGGTTTACATTACACTGATAACTTATAGCATCAAAAAAATCACTCAAAAGTTATAAACAAACAAGATTATTAGCTGTTTTTTAATTCATTCTTAGCTTGACATTTTTTTCCTTTGGTTTTCCTTTTTATTTCTAATGTGTTAAGAACACTTAACATGAGATCTACCCTTAGCAAAATTTTAAGTGGACACTATTGCACTGTTAATTATAGGCACTCTGTTATTCAGTAGATACCCAGAACATACTTATTTTTCTTAATTGAAACTTCATACCCATTGCACAAGGGACAGAAGTTAATTTGTAGACTTTTAACATGAAAATACAAATAATTTACATGCAATAGAAAAGATAACTCTGGGGACCAGCAGTTGGCGTAATAGCTATGTCGCTGGACTCTCAGGTAGTTGACCTCGGTTTGAGTCCGGGACCTGGTGGCTGAAACTCACACCAGACATGTGTGCGTGCGTACTCAAGATCCCGGGAGGAGAATGGAGAAGGAATTGCAGCGTGGCATCACCCCTGGGGGGTGATTTCTCACTTTCTGTCTCTCTCTGTCTTTCTGGTGAGCGCATGCGCCCTATAGCAAAAACCTCTAAAAAAAAAAAAAAAAAAGAAAAGAAAAGAAAGGATAACTCTAAAGATTCCAAAGATTAAAGTTGTGTGCACTGGAATCATGTTTGCTTTACTAGCATTGCCTGTAAATACCCAGCATTTCACATGGTCTTTGGTTTTTACAAATTATTATTATTTTTATTAATTACGTTACATTTTGACACTATTTTTTGTCTTAAAGAGATTTTTGTTATAGGGCACATGTGCTTGCTGGAGAGACAGAGAGACAGAAAGAGAGAAATCACCCTCCATGGGGATGGCCATGCTGCATCCCTTCTTTCTCCGTTCACCTCTCAGGACAGGGCACTCATGTACACGCCCCTGGTGTGCTTTAAGCTGCTGGGTCCAGGACCTGAACTGTGTTCAGTTATGTGGAGGTCCAGCAATGTAACCATTGTGCAATCTGCTGGTCCATTTTGACACATTTTTAATATTTTAATATTTTTACAAGAGTCATGATAATTTTATCTTTTTGAAAAGTTAAAAAAAAACATAGCTCATTTACCATATACCAATTTCTATTTATGGGTTTTTGGTCTAATAAAGAACTTTATTTATTTGTTTACTATGATTTCAAGCTTACATAAAATGGGTGTGGGCTCTGGTATGATTTCAAAGGCATGTATGCAGTGTAGAATAATCAAATTAAGGATATACACATATTTATCTTGTTTTAATACTGCATATTACATTATGTAGTACACATTTATTAATACTCCTACTAGTGTTTCTTGAAATATGTATTAAATTGTTCATGTTTTAGGTCTGTTGATCTTATTTTTGATTGATCGATCCCCTAAATTCACCTTCATAATTGTAAAACCTAAAAAAAAAAGCAAATTACATCCTAGCTTTCTTTATTTTCCTCTTTAATATACTAGAGTTTTGGGTTAAACTTGAGTCAGTTAGACCAGGTATTTCCTCATACAAGGGAAAGAAAAACAACAGTCAAATGTTTTGTCAGTATTAAGTTGTTGCAATAACAAAACATTTAATGTAAACTTTCAAAATTTCTTCTGCAATATTTGAAGAAGGCCGTGCTAATATATTTATGTACCTTTCTCCTGTGTTTACTTCCATGGGTATGAGGAAAAAGCTGAAAGAAAGGCAAGTACAGCATGCCACCTGCACTTCTAGATAAGAGAACATTTCATTTCCAAAAAAAAAGAAAAAGAAATATACATATGTATATATATATATATATATATATATATATATATACACACACACACAAACATATATACACACACATATTTACATACACATACACACAAACGCTTATATTTGTGTATGTACTAAGAAAGGTTTTTTTTTTTACATTTAAAATTACATTCTGCAGGTTGTTTGCTATCTTCTTAAAACATCCCATAATGATACATCTGCCCCACTCAAGAGACTCCTTCCTTCCCACCAGCACTGGCCTTCCCTGTGATACTGGCATCCGTAGGAACTAGCAAACCACACGATGTCAGATAAAAACCTTTGTTGGAGTATTTAGAAATTCAATTTATTTATTTTTCTCTGTGTTTCACTAATTTTCGAAGTATCTTTTTATCCTATTCTTTTTATAACTTTGTTCATATTAGATTGCCTTTATATAATTTTCTTTTCTTCTCTGCATTATATAGTACAAAGGAGAAAATGCTACTACAACTTTGTCATAAGCCATATCGCACATGGTAGTGATCTTTATACCCGAAGCATGTTGGAGTTGAAACATATTATACTGAAATGTAGGGAAAAAAAAACCTCAGGGAAAATTCTGGAGAAATAGGTCCAGTGCTCAGCTGAATGTCTTGGTTATTATGCCCAGTTCACTTTTTCACAGGATGCATAAAACATCCCGGTTGAGGGACCAGCAGTTAGTGTAATGGCTATGTCGCTGGACTCCCACATAGTCGACTGCGGTTCGAGTCCCGGACCCGGCGGCTTAAACTCACGCCGGGCGCGTGTGCGTGCGTGCCCAAGATCCCGAGAGGAGAATGGAGGAGAAGGGATTGCGGCGTGGCCATCCCCCCTGGGGGGTGATTTCCTGCTTTCTATCTCTCTGTCTCTGTCTGTCTGGCGAGTGCACGCGCCCTATAGCAAAAACCTCTCCAAAAAAAGAAAAAAAAACAAAAAAAAACAAAAAAAAAAACATCCCGGTTGAAATGAATCAAAAACGTTTAATATGGATTAAAAATAAAGTATTTTCCCCAAGTTCTTTCCCTTAAAATTAGCATATTCAGAGAATACATTGATGTATTTCTATTATATGAGGAAGATAATTCAGGATTTTTTTTTAATGCTTGATACTTCTAGTAGCATTGCAAATGTACAAATAGGGGAACTAAATTGGTAACCATGCAAGCTTCCCCCTTCAAAGACTTTATGGTTTTCTTTATTCTGATTACTTTCTGATAAATTCAAAGAGACATTTATGCAGTTGAAATTAGCTGTTATTTCTTATTAAATAAGGGTACAAATAAAATGTGATTTAGAGATGTATTTTATCATTTGAATTATGGCTTTATTTCATTTTTAATATTTTCTCATGTCTTCATCTTCTGTTTACTATTCTTTGTCTTTCTTCCTCATATTCTGCATGACAGTGTCTTAATGCTGCTTAGCATTTGGCATAAAATTTATGCTATATTATATACAAATTATTTACTATATATTAAATTTGTTTTTCTCTTAAGGTTTTGCTGTAGGTCATGTGTTTTCACCAGACAGGAGAGACAGACAGAGAAAAGACAGTGACAGGGAAAGTGGGAAGGGAGAAATTCCATTCTCACCTCTCCACTCCCCAGAGGGATGGCCATGCCACAATCCCTTCTCTGTTATCTTTCTGGGATTTAGGGCATGCAAATTTTCAAGCTGCCAGGTCCAGGACTCAACCTGCCACTGGACACATGGAGGTCCAATGTCTTAACCACTATTTCACCTGCTGACTTCTAAAAATATTTCTTACATTCCAATAAATCTTAACTCACTACTGAGCTTATGCATAAATGGGGAATTAGGGAGGGCTCTTTCTTGCCCTTCTCTTTAACAAGGTTTGACTTGGAACAATTCAACCTATGATGTGGTATAACTTTTTGAGTAGATTACTCCTGGAAAGAGATTTCAAGCGTCCTCCATATTATCACTGAGTTATAGAAATAATTGCAGCTGGTAATTATTTAGCA
The DNA here is from genome assembly GCA_026018925.1 of Tupaia tana. Classification (NCBI taxonomy): domain Eukaryota; kingdom Metazoa; phylum Chordata; class Mammalia; order Scandentia; family Tupaiidae; genus Tupaia; species Tupaia tana. Next base: position 14,881,670 of record JAKSZU010000017.1, read on the forward strand.
CTTTGATATGCCATAACTCAACGGAAGTGTAGGCAAAATATTTGCTTGTAGGCCCGCTGTTGTGGCACAGTCAGTAGAAGGACACTGGAGGCACAGGCTCAGTTCCAAGGTAAACCTGAATACCTAGGGCAGGTCCTCATGCACATATGATCCAGGCAGAACAGGAGGCTGGGAGAAGGACTGCAGTGTGGCAAGACCTATCAAGGTAACTACCGCTCTCTCTTCCTTACTCAAACATGAAGAGATTGGTTTAAAAAAAAAAGAAGAGTTTCTTACACAAATGCACAAGAAAGCACTCAAATATTTAGCAGAATTTCTGTAGGGCTGATACTAATGTGTGGACTAGATAGTCACCAAAATAACAAAATCTGAATTTCTGCTCATGATGACAATTTCATCCTCTCTTATCTTTCTAAACTTTCACTTTACTCTTTTGATTTGAGAAGGTATGTTCTATCTTTGAAGTTCCAAAGGTAAAGTTTCCTGTGTGGCATTTATACTAGAAGGTAAGCCTCACGAGGGACTCTGTGTAAATATTCTGCTCTAATGATTGCCATCCATCACGTAAAGGCATTCAATACCTGTGCTTTATTTTTTTCATTTAAGTGATTAAATAGAAGAAGAATGAGTAAATTCACACATTGTAATGCAATTATTACAGTTAGCATTGAGATTCATAAGGGGAATATATCTAGACGATAAAAGGCATTATAAACACATTTGTCCTATCTTACAAATTTGCCTAGAGTAGGTTCTGAACATATATATAAGTGTGTGTGTGTGTGTGTGTGTGTGTGTGTATACATATACAATTTTGGTAGAAGAAAAAATGAGCAGAAGCTATGTGTATGAGTAGGTACATAGGTTTTTCCATCTGAACTACAGATCTATCAGATATTAAGTCCAAAATAAACTATGCTTTGGTTTTAAAAGTTTTATTTTTTTAAGAGAGATTTTTCTATGGGGCACATGCATTCACCAGAGACAGAGAGACAGAAAGCGAGAAAGCCATACCATAATCCCTTCTCCTCCATTCTCTTCTCGGGATTTTAGGCATGCATACACACACACCTAGCATGAGTTTTAAGCCATGTACTTGTAAAAGTTTTTAAAATTTTCCTCCATGAGTGAGTGAGACAGAGAGAGAGAGAGAGAAACAAAGAGACAAAGAGACAGCACCTGTGAGTCAGACTTGCAGAGCATCACTTATTACCACCACACCATTATCAGACCTTGGAACTGTGCTTTGTATGAAAAATTCATGCTATTGGCCTAGCAACAGATAAGTATGTGTTTTAAAAGATATAAACTTAAACTGGGCCATCAGGTGATGTGGTGGTTAAGGCACTGGACTCCCATCTGGTCAACCGTGGTTCGAGTCCTGGACCTGGCAGCTTGCTTTCTGTCTCTCTCTCTCTGTATCTATATGGTCAAATTCAAACAAATAAATAAATTTAATTTAATTAAAAAAACCCTTAAACCACCAATTTCAGTTTTTTTTTAATGTTCATTAACCTATAACAGATATTTGCAAAATATTTGGTTAAGGTAATCATATGGGTTGGAGTATTACTGATTCATTATAAGAATAACATGATATATTTGGGAAGTATGAGGTTTCTGGAGGGTTATTTTATTTATTTACATTTTTGTTATAGGACATGAGTACTCACTGGAGAGTGACAGAGAGAGAAAGAGAGGGAAAGTGAGAAACCACCGTCCAGGGAGCATGACCACACTGCAATCCCTTCTCATTCATTCTCCTTTTGGGATTTTGGGCATGCACATGCACACATGCTGGTGTGTTTTCAAGCCACTGTTCCAAGACTCCAACCATGCAGTCAGTCATATGAGATCCAATGCCTTAACCATGTCACCTGTTGGCTCAGGATTTTATTATTTTCATATACCTTCTTGAGTTTTGGATAACAGTGCATATGTGCTATTGATTCAATAAATGTTCTCTGTAAATGTGAAAGTCTTAATTCAATAACTTACGTTTTGTTACACATTTTGGGAATACTTCATCAGATTTTTCTTATAAAACAGCAATGTTTTCTATTTCAAAGCTCAGCCTTATTCTGTAAATTTTTTTATTATTATTCAGTATCCCCATATCACTTCTTTGTACCTCATGTGCACATGAGGAAATAAGGGTGACTGTATAGTAAGTATTAAGTCTTTACCAGTTTTCGAAATGTAAAAGTCATTTTGGTGAAGATTTTGCTTCACATATATGTATGTGCATATTTATATACATATATATATGTATATATAATGTATATATATGTAGACATATATATAAATAGGCATCTCATATATATAACATATATTTACAGATTACCATATAATACATAACTAGGCATATAATGAAATGTATCACAATACAATCAGTGTATATTTCTTATTATATATTATTTTGTATAAAATATCACACAAATATGAACACATATTGAGGTGATACTCAACTCTAGCTGAATTTAAAGCTTGTTACTTTATAATATGTATTTTGCTTAATTAGTTTGGGTGGCTACGTTTATTGTAGGTAGATTTAATGTCACATAATATGACATTGAACATTAAATTTATGGGGCAATTTACATGTGAACTTTAAGAGGAGATCAAATAAGCCATAAAATGAAAATACTACGTATTTTATTACCTGTAATTACTTAAGAAATTGGCTGAGAAGAATGAAAATTGCTCATTGGTGTCAAATGCTGAGCTGTCAAAAAAGAATAAAATATGATTTAGAGGACAGTTTTCAGATTATCCAAATATAAAAAATTAGGGTGAAAATAGAGTGTGAATGTTAAGTATACAATGTTGCATCTACACAATATATTTGGGCAAGTAATGTCTCTTGGCGCAGAAGGCCACAGGCAACAGACCCTTGACAGCTGGCTTGCCATATTCATCACATAGAAAAACTGCTGATCGTATTTCGGATTTTCACCTGTATACACACACACACACACACATTCACACACACACAGAGAAGTATTGGTTGTCATCCAGAGCAGCATCTTTGAAAAAGATAGGTCACTTGATTTCCCCCAAGGAAAAATTTCATAAAAACATTTCTTTTAAACTCTTACTTTTGGGCTCTATTTTTGACATCATTGTCCTGTCAAGTTTGAATCAAAAGTTCTATTTTATTATGGCTAGTCTTCCAGCTTTAGGCTGACATACTGATTGTAATTCACACCTTTCAACTAGTGAAGAGAGGGAGAGAAATCTTTGAAATGAAATGGTTTCATAAAAGTACTACAGAAGTGCAAATGGTTTACATGTCACATACTGTTTATGTAATTTCACCAGGATTCATACTTCTATTCATGTTGGTAACAAGAATTTTAAGTTAAATGTATTAGTGAATAATGGAATAAATTCTATGAACCAGTAATAATTATTACTTGAACTCTTGCTTCCTGGAGATTTAAAGATGAAACTTTCTCAAGGCACTTTCAATACACAAATGCAACAAAAATTAAATGTCAATATTATTGACTCATAAAAATTGACTATGGGGGCCAGGTTGTGGCCTGGTTATTAAGAAGTTTGGATTCTTTGTGGCTGACTGTATGGTTTGAGTTTCAGTCCCAATGGCTTGAAAAACATACAAGGAGACACTAGAAACATTAGGAATTGTCAAGTAAAATAACCTCTATTAGAAAAACATAAAACTGTATTCTTAATTTTAATTTAATTTAATTTAAATTCCTATATAGAGAGAGAAGTTTTTTTTTTTTTTTTTTTTTTTTTTTTTTTTTTTTTTTTTTTTAGTACAATAATCTCCCTTATGCAAAAATTCAAACTCCCAATGGATGACTGAAACTAAGTGGTATGGGACACTATACATACTGTGTGTGTTTAACCTAATAACCAAGATTGCTATTAAGTGACTTAGAGGCAGGAGACAATAGCAGAGTGGATACATTGGGAAAAGAGATGAATCACCTCTTGAGTGGGATGAAGAGGTATGGTATAATGTTTCATTAAGCTACTCAGAATTGTTTATTTCTGGAATTTTCCATTTTATATTTAGGATCGTGATTGAATCTGGGTAGCTGAAATCTCTGAGTGCAAAACAGTGGACAAGGGTGAACCATTGTATATGCAAGAAATCACCCTATGAAAAATGAGAAAAGACATTGGGAATCAAAATTAGAACCAGCATTATGGTACTTTCCTTGACGTGGTTAGTTACATCACTGTTAAGTTTTACTTCATTTAGACAGTTAATACAAAGGGACTTCAGATAGTTTGTGGAAAATGGAATATTTCACAGTACAAGTCTATTTTGCTGCAAAAAAAATGCATGCATGAATTTTTTATAGCAGATACTTTCTGTGAACATTTTGAAGAACTCTCCTACAAATCAATGATTGAAATTCATGCATAAATTCTTCATAATAGGTACTTTCCATGATCATTTCGAAGAACTCTCCTACAAATGAATGATTAGTTTAAATTGATTGGTCGATTGAGATTCACTGTAATGTCAATAAATTGCATGTGATTAGAAAAAGTATAAAGCCATCCTTTATAATTTGTGGAACATCCATGTTTTTGTTTCTATTTCATGTAAAATAATTTCTAAATATTTCTCTATACCACAGCAGGGATGGTGTCTGTTCCTACTTACTGATCAAGTACATTGGACTTCCTGGATTGCCAGGGAGAATGGGATATAATGAGGATTACAATTCAGTGGAGGATTTTTAAAACCTAAGGAATAGACAATGTTCCCATTTAATCAAGATTTGGTTTTTAATCGATCTGGGGATAAGAGCACAAACTCCTTTGTTTGCTGTTCCATGTCTTTAAATAGTCTAGTGGGAGGAAACCATCAAAGTGTATTGTGTAAATGTGGAATTAACAAGGCAAAACTAAAGACACTTAGGTTTGCATCATAAATTGTGGCTATTGACTAAATTGTCTAGAGGAAGGGAAGTCTGCCTTTCTGGTTATCTCAGAACTTACCCTTTTCCATTTCCCAATTGGAAAATGTTGACTCGACTTTGTCACATATTTCATGCCCATCAAATGAACGCATTGGCTTACTTAAGATGAAAACAAAGTGAATATATTGGTAGAAACTGTTCTCATGTATATAAAAATTTAGAATCCCACGTGAATGACATTTCCTTCTGAAAGAAATCTGTTTGAGTATTTATGTCAACTTTGTCTACACAGAAGTCTATTTGTCTATGTAGAAACAAAATGATTATAAAATTTATACTACTCTGGAGATAGAAGAATATGGTTTTCGGAGAAAAATACTTAAAAAGCAAATTTTCTTCATAAGATGTCGCTTTTTAAAAAGCATCAAAGCCTTACTCTTTCTTTATTTATATTGAAATAAGTGTGGTTAATAGCATTAGACTGAGATTAGTACAATTTCTACATTTATGTAATTTCACTAGTTTCTCTTGTATGCAATTAACTTTTATGTCCCAGACTGATTTAACTATGATGGCTGTGATATCAGAAGTTAACTGTCAACTGGTACTTAGATTCATAATCTAATTGCTGTTATAGTGGTGTTAGCCATTTTTTTTTAAATGCCTTTTATATTTTGCATTTGAATTAGTATTTGATAAACAGCAAAGAGCATTCATATTTTTATCTGTGAGTTTAACAGGAAAAAAATAGGTTGTTTGCATATATTTATGTACTAATTTTTTTTAAGAGAGACTTTTGCTAGAGGGCATGTGCGCTCACTGGAGAGACAGAGACAGAGAGACAGAAAGAGACAGGGGTGATGGCCACGCCGCAATCCCTTCTCCTCCATTCTACTCTCGGGATCTTGGGCACGCATGCACATGCACACAGCGTGAGTTTTAAGCTACTGGGTTCAAGACTCGAACTCTGGTCGACTATGTGGGAGTCCAGTGACATAACCATTATGCCATCTGCTGGTCCCACTAATTCTTTTTTAAAAAGGAATTCTTTATTTAATTTTATTTGTTATTATTATAATTTTTAAATTTGCTATAAGGCACATACACTCACCAGCGTCAGAGAGAGAAAAAGAGAGACAGAGACAAAGTGAGAAAGCAAACTGCCAGGTCCAGGACTCAAACTGTGGTCAGCCATGTGGGAGTACAGTGCCTTAAACACTATGCCCCCTGTTGGCCTTGTACTAATTCTTATATGCAGAATAGTTTCATGGTACTGTTAAAGAATACATTTTTTTAAAAATGATTAATGTTAATGTTTATCCTCACATTTATTTCAAATCTAGGAGCAAAAGCCTTTAGTTTCTTCTGTAAAAGGGATAGCATCATTTATGAAATGAAGTGATAAGTCAATTTGTTTTATAAGACTTGGGTTAAAAAAAAAAGCCTCTTGAAATAGACTATGGGTTTCGGGCCTGTTGAGGTGCGTGTGTTTGGAGGACTGACTCTGATCTTGTACATTTGAAATAAAAAAAAAATACATATTAATTTTTTGCTATAGGGCACATGTGCTCACTGGAAATAGAGAAAGTGAGAAAGCATTCCCCAGGGAGGATGACCACGTGACAATCCTTTCTCCTTCATTTCTCCTCTCAGGATTTCGGGGGCACGCTCACACACACCTGGCATGTCTCTCAAGCTGCCAGGTCCAGAACTCAAACTGCACAAGTGGCCACATGGTGTCAAGCTGCTCCAACCACCTTGCCACCAGCTGGCCCCAGGAACTTTCTCAGTCGGCTCAGGAATTACCAAGTTAATGAGGCTACCGAAACTACAAGCCAATCTGTGAACCCCATTTCAAGAACACTTTTTAATTATTGATAAGAATAACACTTTATCTCCTTTATAAGAAAGGTGTTTATGATACATATAAACTAGAGTAAACATAGTTTCTTATTTTGTTTGCTTTTCATTTTTTAGTGACATTGAGAAAATAACATGCCAGCAATTTTAAATAAGATTAGCAATGATTCCTTTCTCCCTTCTCACCTTCTTCCTTCAAAAACCATTACTGGGCTGATAAAATTTCTCTCTTTTTCTTAAGATGGTTGATTATAAACAAGACTGTATTGCAAGCAGGTCTACAAGGTTTACCCCAGTACCCTAAAAGCTTAGCAGATAAGCCTCTGGGGCTGGGACTTGAACCACAAGGTTGGCCATGTGAGATCCAGTTCCCTCAGTCACTAGGTCATAGATCTGGCCTATGGTGAATATTTTTATATAAATTAATATAGGCTCTATTTTGCTTAAACATATTGAAATACCTAGTGAACTTTTTTTTTTTTCTCTTTTTGGAGAGGTTTTTGCTATAGGGCGCGTGCGCTCGCCAGACAGAGAGAGACAGAGAGACAGAAAGCAGGAAATTACCCCCCAGGGGGGATGGTCACGCCGCAATCCCTTTTCCTCCATTCTCCTCTCGGGATCTTGGGCACGCACACACACGTGCCCTGCGTGAGTTTTAAGCCACCGGGTCCAGGACTCGAACCGCGGTCGACTACATGGGAGTCCAGTGACATAGCCATTACGCTAACTGCTGGTCCCGCCTAGTGTACTTTTGTTTCATAAAAAGCTTAGTAAGTATTTGTTTAATCCATCTTTCAATTATACATATACATATGCAGAACTCATTTAATAATTGACCGCTGTGGACTTCAATCCTATGTTTGGTAGGTACACTCCGTGTTTGAGAGCAAATGTCAGAGCCTTCAGAGACTCTGATCCTTCCTGTGTAAAATGTAGTTATAATAGTAAAAACCACACCAGGTAGTCTTCCTCCTTCCTCAAGGTTTAATCGGCAGATAAAATGTGTATTGTATATATTTGAGGTGTACAATGTAATGTTTTGAAATAACTATACACTGTGAAATGATTATCACAATCAAGCAAATTAACATATATCTTTCACTCACACAATTACATTTTGTGTATGTGGTGAGAACATGGAAGATCTACTCTTAGCAAATTTCAAGTGTACAAAACAGTATTATAAGCTATACTACGCTGTACATAAATCCCCAGGAGGACAAATTCATCTTAAGTAACGGAAACTTTAAATGGGAAGATGCTGATCAAAGGGCCCTGCATTTCTGATCTGCATAGCATTCTCTTGGGGATTACGTGAAATCACCCACCTTCAGGGTGTGGCACACAGAAAACAGTAAGGTTAAATTAGTTATTTCTGTTATGAGCCCTGACAGTTGGTATTGAGCTTATCTTTTTCTTTTTTTCTTGAGAGAGAGATTTTAGCTACAGGGTATGTATGCTTGCTGGAGCGACAGACAGAGAGACAGAAAGTAAGAGCCCACCCCCCCCCCCCCGGGAATGATGACCATGCTACAATCCCTTCTCCTCCATTCTCCTCTCAGAATTTTGGGCACATGTACCTGGTGTGAGTTTTAAGCTTCTGGGTCTGAGGCTTTGAACTGCGATTGACTACATGAGAGTCCAATGATGTAACCATTATGCCATCTGCTGGTCCCCTGAACTTATCTTTTTTTTTTTTTTTTGAGAGGTTTTTGCTATAGGGTGCAAGCTCTTGCCAGAAAGACAGAGTCAGAGACAGAAAGCGAGAAATCACCCCCCAGGGAGGATGGCCACGCTGTGATCCCTTCTCCTCCATTCTCCTCTTGGGATCTTGGGCACTCACACACTTCTGCCCGGCGTGAGTTTAAGCCAGAGGGTCCGGGACTCAAACCGCAGTTGACTACATGGGAGTCCAGTGACATAGCCATTACGCCAACTGCTGGTCCCCTTGAACTTATCTTGAGTTTCAAACTTGAGTAGTTTGCTCAAAAAAAGCAAGAAATCACCCCCGAGAGGGGATGGCCATGCTGCAATCCCTTCTCCTCCATTCTTCTCTTGGGATTTTGGGCACACACTCATATGTGCCTGGCATGAGTTTAAGCCACCAGGCCCAAGACTCAAACTGCAGTTGACTACACGGGAGTCCAGTGACATAGTCTTTATGCCAACTACTGGTCCCAAGGCTGTATCTTCTTGAGGAAGGGGCACTGAGTCTTTACATGGTAGAATGTCGAAGGGGAGAAAGCCAGCACTCCAGGAAACCTCTTTCATAAGGGCCTTCATCCCATTCATGAAGGAGAAACCCTCCTGGCCTAATTACTTCTTAAAAGGCCTCGCCTCCTTTGCTATCACATTGACTGCTAAGTATTAACATTTGACTCTTGGCGGCTACACGTTGATATCATAGCAGGTAGGTCACCTATATCCTCCCTTGTTGGTTATAAACTCCAGTGTTTTTTAATTTAAGAAAGGGTATTTAGTCATGTTTTTACTCATTTACTCATGTCTTCTGTTTTGACGGTCTAGATTCTTTATCAAAATCTTTTTAGTACTTCATCTGCAGGACTACTTCCCCGAAATCACTGTCCTTAATCAAAATCGTTATTTCTTTTCTTCTACTCTATTCTTTGGCAGAGTTTAAATGCTTCCAAAATGTGATGAGGATGCTTTTTCCCTACCCTACCCAAGATCCCTCCCGCCCTTTTTAGTAATTTGATTTCCTTCAGTTGTTTCCACTTTCAGGTAATAATAGCAGATAGGGTAAATGCTTTTAATGGAAAATTCTGTGATATAGGAAATGTTCCTATCAGGCAGGGATACAAAGGTCTCCCTGTAAAAGGAAAAATGTCTGGGGTTAAGAAGGACTGTCCAGGTATGTTGCTCTTTGTACTTTCCTACTGTCTTCAGCAAGATATATGAGATGTGACTTTCATATTTAATGGAGTAGTACATCTGATTCCCGCCGTCTAACTCCACTCCTCTCCAGTGTTATTTTTTGCTTCTGTTTTTCCTTCTTGGTAATTTGGTTTCACTTCATTCGTCCCTTTTTTCATCATTGCATTAGATATTCGGAGAGCAAATGACACCTGGAAAGAGGAGAGTACCTAAAATAGGAGGAGTTAATACCACAAGGGAAGGGAAAGCCTTCAGACAGTGGAAGGGAATGACACAGGAAGATTACACATTGAGAAGGGCTCTTTGTGAGGTGCAGATTTCAAAAGCAGAGAGACAAGGAGCAGAGCTTGAGAGGAAGGAAAAAAGCAGGGGAGGTTGTGCCTTGGCCCAATAGAATAGCCAAGGTGGGCTGGTGCACGTAGACTTGGAATTTACACCTGGTTCGCCACAGCCTGTCCTTGGGAGGAAGGGGATACAGGCTGTCTCAGTGCCAGTGTCCAGAGACAGTGAGGTTGGCAAAGTGGGCTGATAGCTCACGGGAGGTTTCCCGCGAGGAGGGAAGCTTTTCAACATGCAGTGTGTTGTAGTCCTGACTGCTCCTGTAGGGGTTAGGGTTGGAATGGATGTTGCAACCCAACTGGAAGGACTCTTTGGTGCAAAAAAACTGCAGAAATAGGGCCTCAAGTGCAGGCAGAGGTAACTGAGCTTCATATTAATAATCCCTGCAATGGAAACAGAGTTATATCAACTCTAAAAGCCTCAGGATTAGACAGTGTGTGAGGCAGAAGCACAGCAAAAGCAGCAGTGCCTCACAGCTCATCATGAACAGCCTGGAGGGGCGTGGTGGCGCCCGCCCTATAGCAAAAACCTATGGAGGCTGGAGGATTGTGGCATTGAGTCCATCTCTCTCTCTCTCTCTCTCTGTCTCTCTCAACGCACACGATTGGGACCAGCAGTTAGAGTAATGGCTATGTCGCTGGACTCCCATGTAGTTGACCACGGTTCAAGTCCGGACCCGGTAGTTTAAACTCATGCTAGGCGCGTGTGCGTCCATGCCCAAGATCCCGAGAGGAGAATGGAGGAGAAGGGATTGCCACGTGGCCATCCCCCCTGGGGGCGGGTGATTTCTCGCTTTCTGTCTCTCTGTCTCTCTCTGTCTGCCTAGCGAGCGTACACGCCCTATAGGAAAAAACTCCCCCTCCCCCCCAAATAAAAAAAGAATAGCCTGGAGATCAAAAGCCCCGAGTATTTGTCCAGATGAGTTCAGTGGATTTTTTCTTTTTTTTTTCAAAGATATTTTGCTATGGGGCATGTGCGCTTACCGGAGAGACGGAAAGCAAGAAACCACCCTTAAGAAGGGATGGCTATGCCACAATCCCTTCTCCTTCTTTCTCCTCTGTAGATTTTGGGAATGCATGCACACAGATCTGGTTGAGTTTCAAGCTGCCAGGTCTGGGACTCAAACCATGGCCAGCCATGTGGGAGTCCAGTGACATAACCACTATGCCATCTACTGGTCCCGAGTTCAGTGGATTTTTAGATGAGAGCGATAGTTTATTTGGCAGGAATAGAGTTACACAAAATAAAATTGAAGTACAATTGGGGAGGAAGCTGAACAATAGCGTGCACATTTTGGTAGGATTCCAATTCTCCCGTTTCATTTCCTATGTTCGTCCATGGCATTTGTATTGCTACTTCTATTATGTCACTGCTTATCTGTTTTTTTTTTTGGTCTCTATTCAAAGAGCCCACTTTAAAATTTTCCTATATCCTGGAGATGAAGCTAAAGGTAAAAACCTGGAACACTTGCATCACCCCCAGAGGTACTGTGTCTTCAGGGGCTGGAGGTTGCTATTTTTATTCTTTTTACTGAAAGAAATAATGCCAGGTTTTAAATGAATGTTTTTGAATAAATATTTGAAACACCAGAGTTCTTTGTTGTGTTTCAAGAGTTTAACTGTTGTTGAAAATCCACCCCAGAGGAAACAATGTCACATGAAGTGTGACAAGTCCGAGAGGCATAGGCAGTAGTCGTGTTTGGGCTATCATCCAAAATTCCATCAAATTGACATTGGCAGTGTAGCAGAGACACCAGCAATGCTTCCAAGCTATTGATTGACAGCTTCTGTCAGGTAAACTGGGCTGATAGACAAGGTTATGTCCTTAGCAGAGAAGTCACTTCCCAGGGTGAAGAGGAGCTGGGAATAGGTCCAAGGCCCTATTAACTACACATATGAAGTTCCTCGCACCAAGGTGAGATATTGTCCCTTTATTTTTACAGTAATTTTAGCGGTGGGACTGCGGAGGTACCCTGAGAGACCACCCGCTCTTAGTATAGCGTTAAGAGCCTAAGGAGGATACTTGTCTATTGGTTCGTTGGAAAAGTCATGGTGCATTTTTGCATAGAAAAACTTAGAAAATATGTCATGAGTTTTTTGATGACCCAAGAGTTATAGAAGAAGGTTGATGCTGACAATAAAAGATATCTTAATTGCCTATGGCAACTAAAAATAGGAAAAAAAAATGGATCAGTGAGAGATAGTAGATGTAAACAATTCATTTTTCATTTAAGTATGAGATGGCTTACTGGAACTAGAAGAGGTAAAGGCTTTGAACTCTGTATTTTGTAAAACGAATATACTTGCCAAGTTTAGACAAACTTGAATAAAGTAACATTGGTGACATTATGAAAGCAAGAGTTAAGTATATTTTAACCATTATGTTTTTTCCCACAGTTATTTGAATAAAATGAATTTTACTTTAAGTGGAGGATGGTAGTCCCTAAACTCAGAACTTCAAATAGACTCCTTTAAAAGATGCCATGTAGGGGTCAGCAGGTGACGTAGTGGTTAAGTTGCTGGACTCTCACGTGGTCAACGGCAGCTCGAGTCTCAGACCTGGCAACTTGAAACTCTCGCTGGGTGCATGTGTGTGCACGCCCAAAATTCTGAGAGGAAGATGGAGGAGAAGGGATTATGGCATGGCCATCCCCTCTAGGGGGTGATTTCTCACTTTCTGTCTCTATGTCTTCCAGTGAGCACACGTGCCCTATGGCAAAATCTCTCTCTCTCAAAAAAGAAAAAAAAAAAAAAAAGAGGCCTTGTAATTATTGACAGCAAAAAAATAACAAGTAGATAGTTTATTGCTTTACTGATACTGTTTACTTGCCCACCTAGTTACCATAAGGTGCTGCCATATCGTGTGAAGTTGGCTGTTCCTGGTTAAATGAATAAATCAGGAAAACTACCTTAGTATCATCATTCCTCCCCTAGTTATATGACAGTCTTTTTTTGTAAATTATCTTCAATTGCATTCTACCTTTAATTTTCTACCAATTCTAGGACTGTCAAGTAGAGGTAGATGACTCTTCAGATAATTTGAGAAAGAATTGTATGTGCTCTAAAAATTCTAAAGCTTTAAAAGTTTCCCAAACAAACTGTGTGTAAAAGAAGACAAAGCTTACTTTCTGAGGGGTTCCTCTGAGACTACTTGCAATTTTCACTTAATTTTGACTGGAAATATTACAATAATGTGCTTTTTTTTGAGGAAATATGACCTTTACAATTTCAACTAGAAGCTGGAGCAGAGGGTAGTATAATCAAAGAAATGAAAGTAAAGCTCAAATTGTCACCTTCAGAAATATTTAGCTTAGGATCAAGTTTAGGTAAGGTTTTTTTTTTTTTTTTTTTTTTTTTTTTAAGTCAGTTTATTCATGTTTTCCCCCTACAATGTATAATCTATCTAGTCACAGCAGGAAGAAAACAAAGGGCATCTCTCTCCCTTTCTCTCTCCCTCGATCTCATTTCGGAAGCACAGCAGATAATACGGCAATTACAGATAGAAGGAAAGTGAGTCCTCTGACACCACAGCCTCCCAGCAGCTTCCCATGGATCAATTCAGCCATACCCAAGCCAGTGCAGGCTCTCCTCAGAAAGATGGAATGCCCGATAGTGGAGCAACTTTCAACTTCCACGTAATCTAGGGCAGTAAATCACGCACCAAATAGCTTCTTATTTCCCCTTTCATTCTCTCCAAATCCTTCTATGTTTCTTTCTGTCCCAGCTTATCACTTTAGCATCATGTTTCAGTCATTCTTTCATCAGCCCTGTCATCAATAATCACTAATGATCCAAGTTCAAAAGCTAGTTAGCACTGTGCTGAGGGAGGTGACACAGTGAAGGGCGTCGCAGTGAGAACCGCCTGACTCAGAGCAGACATTTTTAAACTCAAAGTAGAAAACCAAGGGAAAATAATTATAAAATAAGTTGTTTTAATCATACCAGCACTAATTTCTCAAAATAATCATAGAATTTATTCTATGACATTATACACATAAAAAAAACCCTCATTAATAGCTCTCTCTTTTCAGAGTCACTGGAGTTTAGACTCTTTGATGAGCAAAATTCATTAGAGTGCATCCATTTCTTTAGACTGTTATGCTCATGTTTATTTTATTTTATTTATTTTAGTTTTAAAGAATTATTTTATTTAACTTTTTAAATGTATTGATTGATTTTAATCTGACCAGAGAAGAGCAGAGTGAGGGGGGAGGGAGGGAGGGAAGAGAAAGAGAGAGAGAGAGAGATAGAGAGAGAGAAAGAGAAAGAGAAAGAAAGTACAAAAGCAGGTCACCAGATCTGGGACTTGAACCACGGTTGGCCATGTGGGAGTCCAGTGCCCTTAACCACCCACCATGCCACCTACCGGCCCCTATGCTCATGTTTTTAATAAGGAATACATATACCAAAATTGTTATTGAACCATTAACAATTATTTACATGCATTTATATATATATATATATATATATATATATATGTATATATGTGTGTATATATATGTATATATACACATACATATACATATACATACACATACATATACATATATACACATACATATATATACATATACATACATATATATATATATATATATATATATATATATATGTACATGTTTTATATCTTCAACACTTAAAATGGCCCTTTCAGATTGATGCCTTTTCTTTTTTTTAAGGTTTTGCTATAGGGCATGTGAGCTCACCAGAAAGAAAGTGAGCAATCACCCCCTCCCACCCCCCCTACCCCGCCATGGCAGATGGCCATGCCACAATCCTTTTACTCCACTCTCCTCTGAGGATTTTGGAAACACACACACACAGACACACACACGACCAGTGTGATTTTCAAGCTGCCAAGTCTGGGACTGGAACCATGGTTGGCCATGTGGGAGTTCAACACCTTAACCACCATGCCACCTGCAGGGTCCTGAGAATAGTGCTATTTTTTCTCTGTTTTACAGATGGATACAATTTAAGTCCAGAAAGCTTAATGTAACTCCTCAATGACTTGCAGCCTGAAGGGATAGAGGCAGGATTTCCGCCAGGATAACCAGAATCCACACCAGTGCCTTTCAGAAATGAAAATACAGAGGCTTCCAATTACACTCTCCCTTGGTTAAAGCAAAGCTTTTATTATTCTCTATGAAAATGTGATTAAATACTTTTTTCTTTTCTTTTTTCTTTCTTTTTGTAGAGAGGTTTTTGCTATAGGGTGCATGCGTGAGTTTTAAGCTACAGGGTCTGGAACTCGTCAACTATGTGGGAATCCAGTGACATCCATTATGCCATCTACTGATCCTAGAGTAAATGTTTCTTTAAAAATATCTGCAAACCTGGCAAATTTGTGTCTCTATTTTTTGTTAAAATATTCTTCTATAAGTAAGTAAATAAATAAATTTTTCTCAAGCATGAAAGCTGGAGATAATAAGTCATTTATTTTTGGAGAGCTTTTTGCTATAGGGCGCGTGTGCTCGCCAGAAAGACAGAGAGAGAGAGAGAGACACACACATACAGAAAGTGAGAAATCACCGCCCCCCCCCCCCCCGAGGGATTTCCACGCCACAATCCCTTCTCCTCCATTCTCCTCTCAGGATCTTGGGCATGCACGCACACGTGCCTGGTGTGAGTTTAAGCCTCCGGGTCTGGGACTTGAAACATGGTCAGCTACATGGGAGTCCAGCAACATAGCCATTACGCTAACTGCTGGTCCCAATAAGTGATTTTTCAAAGCTTAAAATGTACACCATTATCTCAATTAAGAGCTGAATGCAAGTCTCAGAATCTTCTATTTAATTTCTACCTGTCCTACCTTAGACCATCATAAATAACTCCTATTAAGGAGACTAAACGTTTACATGAGTGCTACCATAATTAGAGTTCGTATCATTACTCCTTTTCCTTATCTTCATTTTCTCTACCACTTTCACTTCTTTCTTCCTTTCTCACTTCATCTCTCTTTTGGAAATTTTATTTTTTGCTGTAGGGCTCGTGTGCTTACCAGAGAGAGACATAGAGAGGGTATGTGAGAAATCTTCCCCCAGGGGAGATGGCCACACTGCAATTCCTTCTCCAGTCTCCTCTCTGGATTTGGGGCATACAAACACAGGTGCCCATCTGCTTTTCAAGCTGCAGGGTTGAGGTTTTTGCTATAGGGCACGTGCACTAGCCAGAAAGATGGAGAGAGACAAAGAGATAGAAAGCGAGAAATCACCCCATAGGGGGGATGGCCATGCCACGATCCTTTGTTCTCCATTCTCCTCTTGGGATCTTGGTCATGCACACCCACGCGCCCGGTGTGAGTTTAAGCCACCGGGTCCGGGACTCGAACAACTGTCGACTACATGGGAGTTCAGTGACATAGTCATTATGCTAACTGCTGGTTCTATGGCCCCCCATCTCTTTTAACAGTTAAAAAAATTATTTTTTAATTATGATAGAGCACATGTACATGCACAAGAAGGGCCACAGGAGAGAGAGATGTGAGCATCCTCCACAGTTTGGTCATACTGTGACCCCCTTCCTCTAGTCCTCCAGCCTGTGAATCTTTTAGTTTTTACAACTGAGTGAGAACATGTGGTATTTGTCTTTCTCTCTCCTCTTTTTCCTGATTTTTCTCTCTCTTCTTCATCTTAACCTCTTGATCTACACGTATTTTGTGGCATAGAATCCACGTGCACCAAGTCTTATGCATGAGGCCATGTGTGCAGTGGCAACGTGCACAGAGGCCATGCCAACAGAAGCCACACGCACTGAGCCCAAACATGCAGATCTATGCACAAGGAAGCCATGGGCACCAAGGCCACAGGCACCGAGGTCACACACACAGAGTCCCGTGCTCAGAAGCCACATGCACTGAGGCCACACATCCCAAGTCCCATGTGCTGAGAACATGCTCACAGAGTTCATATGTGCAGAAGCTATGTGCACCAAGGTCATGTGCACTGAATCCAGGTCATGTGTACTAAGTCCATGCACATGGTAGCCACGCATATAGAGTCCAGGTGAACTGGGGCCACACACGTTGAGACCATGTGAACCTAGTCAGGACATGCAGAGGCCATGCACGCAAAGGCCATGCGCAATGAGGCCACGTATGCAGAATCCATTTGTGCAGAAGACACACGCACCAAGGCCACATGTGCCAATGCCACACACTCACAGTCCCAGTGCACAGAGCCCAGGTTCACCAAGTCCACACATACCAAGTCCTTACGCACTAAGCCCATGTGTACTGAGTCCAGGAAGCAGAAGCTACCGGCACAGAGTCCATGTGCACAGTGTCCACGTCCTGCCTGAGGGCATATGCACAGAGGCCATCCACATACACAGAGCCCACATGTGCAGAGGCCACAGCAAGAAAATGATGGGTTCTGGCTATAACCAGTTTTCTTGATTTTCATTTTAGTTCATAGGAAAAGATTGAAAAGTCACATCTTCAGTTGGGGGAAGATAGGAAGTAGGTATCACTGGCTGGCTTGTTTTTCCTCCGTGCCACAAATTACAACCTTGTTGTCCAATAATTATATGTTCTTGTTGTTTTTAAATTTTGCTATAGGGTATGTGTGCTCACCAGAGACAGAAACTGAGAAAGAGAGAAGGAAAGTGAGAAATCACCACCCCAAAGGGGATGTTCATGCCACAATCCCTTCGCCTCCATTCCCCTCTTGGGATTTTGGTCACACAAGCATGTATACCTGGAATGGTTTTTAAGTCACTAGGTCTGGGATTCAAACCAGAGAGTTGGCCATGTGGGATTCAGCGCCTTAACCTCCACTCCACCTGGTGGCACATAAAACCTTTTTTTTCCCACTGTGTGGAATCTCTGTTTACACATGAACCCTGTTTACCTGCATATTTATTAGAAGAATATCTGCTTATCACATGGTTGCTATACCACAATTATAGATATAAATCACATACACCTGAGATAGTGTGGGAAGAGCATAGGAAATGGCAGAGGGTGAGAAATAGGGAGACAAATATATATATATGTATATATATATATATACATATATATATACACACACACACACACACACACACACACATATACGTGAAACTAGAAATGGAAAATTATTGACAATAACATGTATAATTAAGCTACTATGCAGCATCTTCTGGATGGGAAATTACATTTTGTATGCTGTGACAATGCACAGTGAATAAATGTAAATTAATTAATTTAAAAATTCAGAAATAAAAAAATAACAAATAAAATTAAATATTTTTTTAAATGCAAAAAAAAAGTGTGGCATATGTACTCTATGTAATATTACTCAGTCATAAAAAAAGAGACCTTGACATTTGATACAAAGTGAACAAATATGAAAGACTTAGGGCTAAGGGAAGTAAGTCAGACTATGAAAGGGAGACGTTCTGTGTCCCCACTCAGTATGTACTGAATGTCTGTACTCTACAGCAGGAACTGAAAGATTGGAAGCTGTAATAGCAGGGAAGGCAAATGCGGATAGTAGAGGAGGGGAACAGGAGAAAAACCATATGTTTAATTGACACAAAAATGAAAATTTATTTGCTCACAATAATGTATAGGATAATGTCTTTGTTTTGACTGATAGGCACTGCATTTGTGAAGGAAAAAATGTGTTTTAATACTGCAAAGATGTACAGTGATAAAATGTAAATAATACACTTAAAAATAAGAAAAAACTTAAGAACTAGTTACATGCTAACTGTTGAACTTGAATTTCAACTTACATTGTTTTATATTATACATGAATCAGGTCTACTAATTTTTAAAAAAATTATTTATTTTATTTACCATTATTATGTTTTTAAAATTTTCTGTAAGGTACATGTGTTCACCAGAAAGAGAGAGAGAGAGGAAGAAAGAGAAAGTGAGAAAGCAAGCTGCCAGTTCCGGGACTCAAACAGTGGTTGACCATATGGGAGTCCAGTGCCTTAACCACCATGCTACTTGCTTTCCCCTAAGTCTACCATTTTTTTTTTTTTTAGGTTTATTCAATTTTATAAATTATTTTTTCCCCTCAATTTGGTGTAGGCCATGTGCACTCACCGGAGAGAGAGAGAAGAAAGAGGGAAAGTGAGAAAGCAAGCCGCTAGATCTGGGACTCAAATCAATCAACTGTGTGGGAGTCCAGCACCTTAACCACCACACCACTAGACTCCCAATTTTGAATTAACACCTTTATGTCTTTTTATATAGCAAGGAAATATTTTGCTTTATCACTTAGTTTTTTAAAAAAATCACAGTTGGGTCTTGGATTAATTCTCAGTTGTAACAGGTGATCAATCCCTCCTGAAGAGACAACTCCCTGAGTCCATCCGTCTTGACAGGGGAAGAATACATAGAGTAAGACCTGTCTTACTTTAGAATCTTTAGAAATCAATTTTCACATCCTAACCCACATCACCCAAGCACAAATATATAAAATTTGTGTCAGTTCTTCATGTCTAAATTGGTAGCTTCCAGTCACCAAAGTACTTGCTGCGTAGCTATGGGGTAGTAGGGAAAGATGATCTGATTTTATTCCTATAGAGTGTCACAAATAGCTATAATTCTAGGTGAGTTCATAATAATTCTCTTCCAGCAATGATCACTTTAGGGATTATTTCTTTCTTCTTCCTGCATAGAAAAATAAGCTAACATTTTGTGGTTGCTTTGGTTGTCTTGGATTTGTGTTTTATGGAAAGAATAATACAAAACTGTATGTAAATTTTTTAAGTACATAATCTTTTCTTCTAATATTGTAAACTTTTAAATGTATTTGCTACAATGAGTCAGTCATAATTTAGATGAGTCTCTGAGGTATAGAATTTATAAAAACTAAGCCTGACTTAAAAAGGCCTTTAATTCACTTCAGTTACAGTAATATTGGATCTTCTTATCATTGGGAACCTTTTTCTGCATTTCTAGACAAACATATAAGCTTAATATGTTATTAAACTAATCATTTCATTTATCTAGACCAAAAATTTGCTAAAGCAAGAAAATGAAGGGATAAAATCTCAATTAGATTTGAAAAGCAAAGTCTATTATTTAATTAATTGCATTTTAAAATTATTTAATATAACATTTTTCATCCTCACCCATATACGAATATACTTTCATTGCTTTAATTATACAATTAAAACTTTCTAAAGCTTTTTATTTAAAATTCAAAATATTGGCTCAAGTTATGATAAACCTGAAATCAGTATAATCCTTATTAATACTTTCAAAGCAGGGATGTCATTTTTGTGTTCAAATTTATTTTTATGTCTGTAATACTTTTATGAAAGTTAACTTTTATCTGCCTTTTTAAAAAAAGTTAATATTTACACAGTGGTAACCTATTTTCTATAGTTACAATAACACATGCTTATTGGCTGAGTCAGATCATTAGAGAGAGTGGTTATTTGATAACTTTAGAACGAGAAATATAGGCATAATAAAATGAAAGCTTCTCCATCTCTTTTTCTTCTTCTTCTTCTTTTTTTTTAGAGAGATAGCGAGAAATCCCACCCCCTCCCAGGAAGATGGCCACATCATAATTTCTTACCTTCCAGTCTCCTCTCGGGATCTTGGGCACACATGCACCTGCACCCAGTGTGAGGTTTAAGTCACCAGGTCTGAGACTCAAACCATGGTTGACTATTTGAGAGTCCAGTGATGTAACCATTATGCCATCTGCTGGTCTTGAAAGCTTCTCCATTTCTAGCCACCATTCTCCATGGGTAACCACTGTTAGCAGTTGGCTTTATGTCTTTCAAGAAAAATATCTTTAGAAATTAAAAAAAAAAAAAAAATATATATATATATATACATTTTTTTTTTTTTGAGAGGTTTTTCGCTATATGCGCTCGCCAGTCAGACAGAGAGAGACATAGAGACAGAAAGCGAGAAATCACCCCCTAGGGGGGATGGTCACGCCGCAATCCCTTCTCCTCCATTCTCCTCTTGGGATCTTGGGCACACGCACACGCGCCCGGCGTGAGTTGTAAGCCGAGACGCGAACCGCGGTCGACTACGTGGGATCCATAGCCATTGTAACTGCTGGTTCCCATTCATTTAACTGCTAATATGTTGTGATTCCTGTTCTAAAACAGAAATTTGTTGCAAATTTTATTTATTTGCTTCTTTTTTTAAAGAGAGGTTTTTGCTGTAAGGTGCGTGTGCTTGCTAGAGAGACAAAAAGAGACAGAGAGACAGAAAGTGAGAAATTATCCCCATTGAGGATGGCCATGCTGCACTTCCTTCTCTTCCATTCTCCTCTTGGGATTTTGGGCACACATGCACATGTGCCCAGCATGAGTTTTAAGCCACAAAGTCTAGTAGTTGACTACGTGAGTCCAGTGACATAATCATTACACCATCTGCTGGTCCCTCTATATTTGCTTTTAAAAATTTTTATCATTATTATAATTTTTTTAAAATATGCTATAGGTTTTGCTCACCAAAGAAAAAGAGAGAGTGAGAGAGGGAAAGTGAAAAAGCAAGCCACAGGTCCATTTGCTGGCCCTCTATTTGTTTTAACCTAGTCTCCCTCATCATAAGTCATAAATTTGAATTCTATCCAATAAGCTTAATTGATGTGTGATATGGATAAGTTCTGTTGTCTCTCTCTAAACTTTGGTTTCCTCACTTATAAATGGGCAAATGCAGAAAAATAAGAAATCATTCTGGAATGATTTAGTCTGGTAAACTTTTACCATCTAGGTGGGGTGATTATTAATCCTGGTTTTTACCACTGTCCCAGAGTAATTATCAAGGATGTTCCCTTTCATTCTCAGAATTGTCCTGCTATGAATGTTACATGATATGGTCTCAATTACAGGTTGAGATAATTATGTGATATCTGGTATGTTTACAAGCTCCATGTGCTTAAGGTATGAATAACCTGATAAATATATACAATACATATAAATGTATAGAAATTAGTTTTTCACTTCAATTTATATGATTTTACATGATTATACATTAATAAATGAAACTTAAATATAAATGCAGACTTACACAAAGGATTTGTATAGATCTACCTAGGCTTTAGATTTAGAACACTTTCAGAATCATAGTTAAAATATGGCAATATTGGGGCCAGCAGACGGCGTAGTGGTTATGTTGCTAGACTCCCACAAGACTGATCATATTTCAAGTCCCAGACCTGATGGTATGAAAATCACTCCAGGTGCATGTACATGTATGTACAAGATCCCAGGAGGAGAATGGGTATGCATGCACATGCACCTGGCATGAGGTTTAAGCCACCAGATCTGGGACTTGAACCACAGTCGACTAGGTAAGAGTCCAGCGATGTAACCATTACACCATCTGCTGGTCTCAATAATCTTAAAAGCATTTGGAGGAACCAGATACACTCAAAGATATAACTTCAAATTAGTCAGTTAATATGTTATTTAAAAGTCTAGGGAAATTGTCATAGCAAGTACACGGCCCTTGTTTTGAGTTTGTCTGATAAACATGAACAGTTGAGAAATAATGAATAACCAATGTTATCTCTTTTCATTGCCAAATGAGAGACATAGTCAAAGAATAGGTTATGCTTTGTGGCTTTCAAAGAATGGGGAGATTATAATATGCTGACTTTTCCACTGATTATTATTTTTTTATTTTAGGCTTTTGCCATAGGGTACCTACATGCCCCAGAAAGGAAAGAGACAGAGAGAGGGAAAGGAGAAGTCACCCCCCAGAGGAAAGACTACTGCACAATGCCTTCTGCTCCAGTATCCTCTCAGGATCTTGGAGACACACACGCATGTGCCCAGCATGATTTTCAAGTCACTAGGTCCAGGACTTGAACCATGGTCAGCCATGTGAGAGCCCAGCTGTCTTAACCACTATGCCACCTGCTGGCCTCTCCACTGATAATTTTTTAGTAAAGTAGAGAAGAATTGTAGTAGGCAAGGACAAGAGCACAGGCAAAATAATAAAAATAAAAGGTACCCAAATTTACTTAAGTTGGTAGATTGAACCCATAAAACTGAGGAAAACAAACATAATAATTTTCCTCTGTTGGGCAAAGCCCACGTAAGCAATATTTTTGTAATAATTGAGCACTTCAATGTTAACCAATAACTTAACCAAAATATCTGATTTAACTAGTTAAGGTGAGAGTAGAACAAGGCAGAAGTAGAGCCATAGGAGACTTAAGTCCTTGTTAAATCAGGAAGTCAGTGGATACTATTCAGAATCAAGAAATCAACACAAGGTCATATGGTAATATACTGGTAAATACCGGTATTGCAAATAGAGTCTGGATGGTTTAGTCTGGCTTCCTCACCTCCTATCATTTTTTTTTTCCTCACCTCCTATCTTACGTTTGAAAGCCGCAAGGCAAAGAACTTACTTTATTAGTTGTACTGCGCTCGCTCTCGGTATGGAATTACGGCTTTGCTCATTTACGCCACTGAGTGTGATGCGCATGTGCGTGTGCGACAGTTTGGCTTTTGGTGATGAGCCACCCTTGCCTCGGCCCGGTTTTAGAAAAGGCAGCACCTGTTCAGAGCTATTGCACTGCCCTGCCCTGCCCTGCCCTACTCTACCCTGCTTGGCCTCTGTTCAGGCTGCTGAGCCCTGATGGCCAAGGCTCCACTCTGTTCTTAGCACCAGGCAGGAAGCGGCTCCGTGAGCGTTCTCGAGGCGTGTCCGTGTTACCAGCTCCACGAGGGACGCAGTGCTTGCCAGCACTGCTGCGGGCTTCAGGAGCTCTGAGTCCCTACTGAACTCAGCCAATGAACAACATGGTATCAGTGCCTCCTGTCTTTTTCCAATTCTGTCTCTGTTCCACTCATCCTTCAGAAGAGAAAAGAACCTCAGAAAATGACGTCAAAAGAAAACAAATTAAAAACTGGCCTTTCGGTCGGAACTGCCATCTTCCAGTAATTAACCAAAATGACGAATCCAAAGGGAAAGAGGAGAGGCACCCGGTGTACGTACTCTAGGCCTTTCAGAAAACATGGAGTGGTTCCTTTGGCAACAGATATGCGAGTCTACAAAAAAGGTGATATTGTAGACATTAAGGGAATGGGTACTGTTTAAAAAGGAACGCCCCACAAATGTTACCATGGCAAAACTGGAAGAGTCTACAGTGTTACCCAGCATGCCGTTGGCATTGTTGTGAACAAACAAGTTAAGGGCAAAATTCTTGCCAAGAGAATTAATGTGCGTACTGAGCATACTAAGCATTCTAAGAGCAGAGATAGCTTCCTAAAATGTGTGAAGGAAAATGACCAAAGAAGAAGGAAGCCAAAGAGAAAGGTCCCTGGGTTCAAATGAAGCCCCAGCCTGCTCCACCCAGAGAAGCACACTTTGTGAGAACCAATAGAAAGGAGCCTCAGCTTCTGGAACCTACTCCCTATGAATTCATGGCACGATGGGTGTTAAAAATAAACTAATCTATGGCCTATTAAAAAAAAAAAAAACTGTAAATGTTTCTGGCAAACTAAGTCCTGCTGCTTCTATTCACATTCAGTGACAAGAGAGGCAGAGGCTGGAGAAGAGGAAAGTTTACTTCTGCAACCAGGTTAAGGGAGACAACCAGGAAGTACCAGCACACTGTCTCAGAAAGCTCAGGATAGACTCAGTATTTAAAGATATAAGCTATAAGAATGCTCAAATCATTCCTCCTACCACCAAAGTGAATTGCTTTCCCCTGAGTAATTATCTTAATTCCTGTTTTTCTTCAAATACCCATTCCTGTTTTCTCACCGACTATTTCTTAAATAGACCTCCCCAGGACTCAGCAATTGATCAGACTGTTCTCAGAGGCCTTTCTTTATTTCAAAATGGCTGCTGTCCTGCTAGACCTCAAGCTGGGCTGCTTTTTAAGTGGTGGCTGATTTGAAAGGTAGGAAAACTGGACAGAAACTGCTATATTTTGTTTTAAAGATATTACTACTCTTGGAATCGTAGTTTCCTTAAATTGCATTTTATTTTTTATATTGTTATCACAAAAATTGTGGTATAAAAAGAGAAAGTCAAGGAGAATTCTAAGAATACATTTAGACTTTTTTGTAGTTTTTTGTTGAAAAATATGAAGTAAAATTGAACATGAAACACTTGATTGAGTTTTTACACAGGTTGTTGGGATTGAGGCTTTATTTCATAGCTAGAAAGTAATGATAAATGTTTCTGTTATTTAAATATGTTTTTTAAGAATGAAATTCTTTATAGTTGGAAACTAATTTAAGACCATTAAACTGAATTTTTTAAAAACAATTTATAGCTTTGATTGTGGGGAACAAATTAGTTTTCATAAAAATAACTCTTCTTATTCCATGTATGTGTTACAGGTTTGAGTATCTAGGCCTTTGACATTTATCCCATATAATAGTTCCACGTTTCACGTAAGGTCTAATCTTCAAAGGTGAAGTTTTGTAAGATCTGTTTATTTTAGGTCACGGTAATAAGCAGAATGAAACACATCTGGTTAAGGACAGGATGCAGTATCCCTCCCCCCCCTCGGCATAATAGGTCAGAGTCAGGAATGTTGCAGCCATATCTGCCCAAAGAGATTTATCCACTTGGATAAAAGAGATGATGGGGTGACCCACATCAAATCAATCTTTATGTCAGATCCTTTCTATCACCGTAATGAAACATTAAAATAATATACTGCAAGTTACTGTATATGACTTCTAACCTCTGCATTATTATCCAGGATTAAATTGTAATTATCATTATCCTCCTACTTATCCTTAAGTCTCTCTTCTAATGACTCCTTAAGCCCTCTTATCCTTTGCTGCCAAACAATTTTCAATTTGTTGTTTAATCAGCGTCTTTATAAAGAGTGTCCTGCTTCTTCTTATACCTGTCATTAATGTGTGATATTTTTTGCTCTGAGAAGGACAGTGGCTGTCAAATAAATATGCAAGGTATTAAAGAAAAGGAAATATTGGTGTTTTCCCTTTGAAATTCCACACTAAGGATTTGAAGGCATAGGTAATCACTCTCAAACTTTTGCTGCTTCATTTTGCTTATAGTTTATATTCCATATCCAGAACCCTTTCTTTTAAATTTTAGAATTACTGTTTTATTTTTCAAAATAAATGCCCTTTAAGGGATAAAAATAATTATATTTTTAAAACAATAGTGATTTAACTTTTTAAATGTTTACTTTAGAGAGAGAGAGAAAGAGAGAAACAGACTAACACAGTCACCCTTGACAAGTTCTCATCAGGTCATTACCCAGGCCCTCCAGCCAAACAGAATCATAGGCGTGCATGTATGCTGCCAGCATGTTTCTGGTCAACCTGGAATCTGAACCTGGGTCTTCCATGTGGCTCCCGAACTGCAGACCACAACTGCAACTGGATCAACTTAACACTTTTGCTGCTGTTATCGCACATAGTTTGTTGGACAGAATCTGTTCTTTGCCTTCACCTTTTCTGTTCTAGCTTAGATATCATGAGATCATTTATAATAGGTAAAGCTTCCATGTCAATGCAGTTAATAATCAGTAAGAATGATTCTTTTGTATATAATCTTCTAAACGTTACTTTTTGAAGGTATCAAAGTGCTGTTCTTAAATCTCCACTGTATCGCTGGAGCAAGATGGGAAATATGTTATTATTCAGTGAATGGGCCTCATAATTATTAAGCAAATTGCTCAAGGCTGTGATGCTCCAAGTCATACTTAAGGATCATCACTTGTTCAGTTGAATCAATAGAGGCCCAGCTAACTATTGAGTTCTTATTGTGGGGCCATCAGGTGATGTGAAGTGAAGGTGGCTGAATTCTTCAATACATGGCTAATTCAGCAGTTAGAGTCCTGGATCCAGCAACTTGAAAATCATGCCAGACATGTGTGAGTATGTGCCTCAAATGCCCAGATGATAAGGGATTGCAGTGTGGCCATCCCTCTTGGGAGTGATTTCTCATTGTCCCTTTCTCTGTTTGTCTCTATCTCTGGTGAGTGAAGGCTCCCTATAGCAAAAATTAAAAAAGAATTATTGCAACTTGAAATCCTAAATTATGGGACCAGCAGTTAGCATAATGGCTATGTCGCTGGACTTCCATGTAGTCAATTGCGGTTCGAGTCCCGGACCCGGTGGCTTAAAACTCACCCTGGGTGTGTGTGCATGCGCGCCTAAGATCCTGAAAGAAGAATGGAGGAGAAAGGATTGCGGCATGGCCATCCCCTCTGGGGGTTGATTTCTCGCTTTCTGTCTCTCTCTGTCTGTCTGTCTGGCGAGCGCATGTGCTGTATAGCCAACACCTCTCCAAAAGAAAAGAAAAGAAAAGAAAAATCCTAAATTATTATTGATAGGCTCTTAAAATGAGTTGCAAATTTTCAGGGAGTTTCTTTCTTTTTTTTTTTTTTTAAGTCCCCATTATGATGTATACAATATATATATATATATATTTATATATATATATATATATATATAGTTTTCAACAGAGAACTCTACATTTTTTTGGTGTTAAATGTTTCTTCCCTTTGCCCCTCATGCCCACTCTCCACCACCCACTCCCCTCCCCTGCAGCCTCTGGCATCCACATTCATCCTTTCCACTATCATATCTTCATATCTTTCAGGGAGTTTCTTTTTGAAACTGAGTTTAAAAATTAAATAGACTCTCAGATTCTTAGGGATATATAGAGCTGGAAAGATTGTCATGTGCAGTCTTACAACAACAAAAATCAGGTAAACAGGAAATCCACATTTTTAAAAACCACACCTGGGCATTAAAGTTGTTAGGTCCCAAATCTAAAAAGAGACAGGTACATGCTTAAGAAAAAAGACAAGGAATAAATATATAGTGTGTGTTAGCACTTCTAAAACTTTGTTTTATGTATATACTTGAATATGTAACTAAATATAGTATAGATAAGGAGCACTGACTGTTAAAGGACATAATTAAGCAAAAAGGGAGTAAAAAGAAACCTGTGGTCCTTGAGCAGAATCAGAGGAATCAGTATGAAAAACCTCTGTGTGTACACACACACCGATGGATATAGATACAGGTTTACATGGGTTAATGTGCATACAAGCCTACATAACTTTTCTAGTTCTGTCTTCTGAGCAGGCTACAAAAAGTGATAGCCTAATAGCCATGAGCAAGCTAAGTGCACAGATCCATAGGCTTTTGGCATATTTTCAATATGCCAGGTCTAGTGTTATGTAGTAAGCATACTTGTTCTTTGTCCTGGACATTTTATGAGTAATCAAACCTTTTGTCCTTGATGTGAAATGACACTTTTATTAAATAGTAAATTCTCTACACAAATTCTCTATGCTTTCCATTGATTTATTTGTTGATTTCTCTGTGAACACCTTGCCTGGCATTAATAAAAACACATGGTGGGGTTGGTAGGTGGCATGGTGGTTAAGAGTGTTGGACTCACACATGGCTGACCATGGTTTGAGTCCCAGACCTGGTACTTTGCTTTTCCATTCTCTCTCTCTCTCTCTCTCTGTCCCTCTCTGGTCAAATAAAATAAGTAAATAAATAAATAAATAAATAAAGTTAAACTATATCTCTATCTTTCTATATATAGTTTCTCTTTATTATTCTTTTTACTTCTTCATTGTTTTTTGGCTTTTTCATACAATTAACCTCCAAAGCAAAATTTAGAATCAGTATGTCAAATTATAAAACAGTCAACACCACTAAAAAATCCAAACAAATCAAAAAAGATTTGGAAAAATTTTCATTGAAATTATGTATTAATTTAGAAAGAACTGGCATCTTTATAGTATTGAGTCTTTTCCTCCAAGGATGTGACATACATTTCATTTATTCAGGTGTCCTTTTATGTTTTCATGGAATTTTTCAGCTGATTTAGTATTCAGTTCAAGCATAGGGAAAGAAATAGAATGGAATATCTATATAAACTGATTCTAAGAGTTTGTGTCAGAATGACCTAGAAGGTTGGCTGTCTGTTTCTGTTTAAATGTTCAAATTACAATATCTGTACCTTTGAATGTTTGTATAAACTTTTGTCATCTCAAAGAACAATCTTTTTTCAGTTACTTTTTGTTTTTGTTCATTTTCTGTATGAAGCAATATTTGGAATCTTCTCTCAAATGAAAGGCATTCAGTGTTTTAAATAAACACAGATCAACATAATTTGAGCCCAGGATTTCTTTTCCATGACATTGTTCTTAGATTTTTCTTATTCAAAGCAGTTATTTTTAAAATTTTACCCATGAAATATTTTGCCTTTCATTTTAGTGTAGAAGTCTTGATTAATACAAAGTTTGATAATTGCTATTTCCTCCTCATCTATATATGTGTGTGTAAATGTGTGCTGGGATATATATATAAATATATATTTATATATATATATGAATATATTTTTAACTTAAAAACTTTTTAGTTGTTACAGGGTGCATGCACTCACCAGAGAGAGCGAGACACAGACAGAAACAGAAAGAAAGTGAGGAAACACTCCGCAGGGGTTAGCTATGGTGCAATTCCTTCCTCTCCGTTTTCTTCTTGGAATTTCGGTCATGTACACACAGTCTTCAGGCCCATTTTTCAAACTACCTGGTCTAGTACTCAAACCACGCAGTCAACCATGTGAGATTCAGCTGCCTTAACTACCATACTACCTGTCTGGCCCTGTATTTTGATTCTACATTAAATTATTTCATATATTTTATGAATACACAGTCATGTTCTGACAATGTTTATAATCTTTTTAATGTGTTGTTGGATTTGGTTTGCCAGTAACTTGTTGAAGATTTTTGCATTTGTAGTCATCTGGAATATTGGTCTGTAGTTTTCCTTTTTATTATGTCACAGTCTGTTTTTGATGATGGTGGCTTCATAGAATAACTTTGAAAGGATTCACTTCTTTTGAATTTTTTAGAATAGGTTCAGGAGAATTGGTGTTAATCTTCTCTTTAAAAAAAAAAAACAAAGATTTATATATCTTTATCCATGTATTTATTTATTTATTTATTTTAATTTAACCAGAGATGTAGAGGCATAAGGGGGAGAGGGGGAAAGAAAGAAAGCAAGCTGTCAGATCCTGGACTCAAACTGTTGTCGCCCCTGTGGGAGTCCAGCACCCTCAACCACCATGCTACCTGCTGGCTCCAATGTGTTAATTCTCTTTTAAAGCATTTGTAGAATTCACCAGTGAAGCCATCTGGACCTGGGCTTTACTGTCGTGGGAGACCATTTACTACTGATTCAATATCATTAGTTGTTATTGGGCTATTCAGGCTTTCTGTACTTCCTGATTCAATCTGATTATGATATATATGTCCAGAAATTTGTTCATCTTTTCTAGGATTTCTAGGTCATTATCATATAGTTATAGAAATCTCTAGTTTTTCCAACCTTTTACTTTCAATTTGTGTGTATCTTTACCAATGGGGTGTCTTTCAGGTAAGTAGCACACAGTTTTGTTTTTCTTTTCCCATTCAGCCAGTCTATATCTTTTGAATAGGGGGTTTAATCTGTTTATCAATAATATTACTGATATGTACAACTTTACATCTGTCATTTTGTTGGTTGGCTCCTGGATTGTTTGCATTTTCTCTTTTCTTTTTCTTCTCTTATTCTGTATCTTTTCTATTTGGAGGGTTTCTAATACCTCCATCTGGGTAATTTAAGAAAATAGATATTTATTTAGCTCACAATTTTGGAAATCTAAAGTCAAGGGGACACATCTAATGAGGTTCTTCTGGCCGGTGGGGGCATTTAGTGGAATTCTGAGATGGTGCAAAGCATCACATAGTGAGGAAAGCTTGAATGGGTGTGCCTTTGTCAGTGTGTCTCTGCTTTGATCTCCATCCTCTCTCTAACATTGTAATAGTTCACTGGTTTCTTTAACATCTCAGAGGGTTCATACATTCACTGGAGAGAGAGAGAGAAAGTGAAAAAGCAGCCCCATAAGGGATGGTAATACTGCAATCCCTTCTCCTCCATTCTCCTTACTTTTGGTATTTTGGGGTATATATATCCACATGCCTCGCATGTTTTTTTCTTTTTTTTTTTGGAGAGGTTTTTACTATAGAGCGCGTGTGCTCGCCAGATAGACAGAGAGAGACATAGAGACAGAAAGCGAGAAATCACCCCCCAGGGGGGATGGTCACGCCGCAATCCCTTCTCTTCCATTCTCCTCTCGGGATCTTGGGCACACACGCACACACGCCCGGCGTGAGTTTTAAGCCACCGGGTCCGGGATGTGAACCACGGTCAACTACGTGGGAGTCCAGTGACATAGCCATTACACTAACTGCTGGTTCCCCCTAGCATGTTTTTCAAGCTTCCAAGTCCAGGACTCAAACCATAGAGTTTGCTATATGAGATACAGCCACCTTAACCTCCTTGCTCTTGGCTGGCCTGGCTCACCAAATTTTAACACATTAACTTTTTAAGAATACTCATTCAAATCATAGTATCTGGTAAAAAAAATAATTATATGAGTAAATGCAAATCATCTTTGACTATTTAAGGCAAAGCTGATCATATTTATTTGTAGAAATTTTGCCTGAAGTTGCATATGCTTGCCAGAAAGAGAAACAGTGAGAAGGAAAGTGAGAAATCACTCCCCAGGTAGAGGGTGGACTTGTCACAATCCATTCTCCTCCATTCTCCTCTTGGGATCTTGGACATACGTGTATACACAGCTGGTGTGAGTTTCAAGCTACTGGATCTCGGACTGGAACTGCAATCAGTCATGTGGAGTCCAGCAAACTAACTGGTATGTCATCTGCTGGCCCTAAGCTGATCATATTATTGAGTTGTAAATGTATGTCAAATAGTGTAACATAAGTGACTAGGACAAAAGTGACAGCAATATAAATAAGGGTAAAGTGCTATAAGTTTCTTACCCTTACAAATTCGGTATTTGTTTTATGTACTTAGGAAGGTATTTCCCACAATTGTACAAGTATTCCTTTTTAAATTGTGATTAATTAGTTTACATTTTGTAGTATATGTTTGTGTGCACACTAATATTTTCTTCTAGCACATCTATTTTATGTATTTGTTTTCCCACAATTGTACAAGAATTCCTTTTAATAGTGTGATTAATCAGTTTACATTTCATAGAAATTATATATGTGTGTATGCACACTAATATTTTCTTCTAACACATCTATTTTATATATTTTCTTTTTCCTTTAAAAACTTAATTTTTAAAATTATCTATAAATTATTATGAAGAGCGGTATATGGTCGAGATCTAATTTGAATATTTTCAAATAGCTAAATGATTGCCCTACTACCTTTTAAAGTATTCTTTGTTAATGTATTTAAGATGCCTATTTTTAATATATAAAATTATATATGCTGGAATGATGTCGCTTAAAAATATTCCCTTTTTCTCATTTCCCACAATAAGTCATTAAGTACTATTAGTCATACAGCACCATTTCCACTGAGTTTTCTAATGTACTTTAATCCTCATTGACATCATTTAAGTATAGACTTATAACTTCACATTTTATATTTTATAATTAATCTTTCTGTATAATGAGTTGTCAGGAAAGTCATGACACATTCTTGCATAGAAAAATTACATCATGGCTTTCCCGACAACCTAATATAATGCTAAAATTAAACATTCTTGCCCTGTTAATACCTACTCTCATCTTGAAAACAGAACTGGTTCTAGATTGTCTAGGTTGTTCTTAGTTTATCTGTTGGAGGCAACTCTTCATAGATCTCCTGTGTTTCTGTGTATTTTATCAGCAGAAGCATTGGCAGATTGTGCCCCAGACTATCTTTTTGAAGACATTTTTATGGCAAACAGCCTTGGAATATAAAGATGGCATCTGTTTCTTCAGCTGAAGCAAAGTTTTTGTTTTCAGTATAATACATTTCTCATTTTTGACATTACTCGACCAAATAGATCCTTGTTGCAGTGCCTCAATCAGGCTAGTATCCTTAGGTTATTCCACCCAAATACTACTACTTTTATCTGCAGAACTGACTTCATACATTGTCATTGGACTTCTGCAATAGTATTTTTTTAAAGAGAGATGTTTGCAATGTAGTGCTTGTGCTTGCTGGAGAGAGGGAGAAACAGAGATCGAAAACAGTAAGAAATCATCCCCTGGGGGATGGCCATACCACTATCCCTTCTCCATTCTCCTCTCAGGATTTTGTGCATGCACGTACACATGCCCAACCTAAGTTTCAAGTCTGTAGGTCCATAATTTGAACCACAGTAGGCCATATGGGAGTCCAGCACCTCATTCACTATACCACCTGCTAGCCCCGTGTAATAGCATTTTAAAATCATTAGGCTCCAGATCCAGCAGATGGCATAGTGGTTACATGGCTGGATGTCCACATGACCAACCATGGTTCAAGTCCTGGACCCAGAAGCTTGAAACTCATGTTCGGCATGTACGCGTGTGCACAAAATCCTGAGAGAAGAATGGAGGATAACAGACTGCAGAGGGGCCATACCCCCCCCCCCCCAGGGGGTGATTTCTCACTTTTTGTCTGTCTCTCCAGCAAGCACATGTGCCCTATAGAAAAAAAAAAATTAGGTTCCATGGTTATGTTACATTGCAATTATCTTTTAAATCAACGGTGACAAACAGCCTCTAATGTTGTTTTGTATGCCCAACCCCCAACTCTGGTTTTGTAATGTTGAGTAGCACAAGCATACAGTAGGTGATCTATTAAAATTAACTTTTTTCTTTTTTTTTTTTTTTTTGCTATAGTGCATGTGTGCTCGCTTTGTGTGTGTATATGTGTGTGTGTATATATAGAGAGAATATGAGTGAGAGTAAGAGGAGGAAGAGGATAAAAGAGAGAGAGAGAGACTGAGACTTTCTTGACAGGGTCTTACTGCTGTGCTCCTCTGCTCCAGCCTCCCTGTCTGCCACCAAAACAAGTGCTTGTAACTGTATTTGCCAGGCCTGTCCAGATTGGTCCAGGAATTGAACCTGGGTTCCAAATGGCCTCAGTCTTATGTGGAGTGCCATACCACTTTCCCTCACAGTGGGGCTAATTACTACATATATTTGATCGGAGAATTCCTTACCCAAACACACAAGCTGTACAGATTCTCAAATGTTTTGAAATATTGTTACTTAAGGAATACATTCATCTTGCTCAAGTCTTAGCAAGTTTTAGGATTAAACTGAGTATTGACAATATGAGTTTGTTTCCTATGATCTTAGGCTCAGTCACTTTTTTTTTTTTTTTTTTTTTTTTTTTTTTTTTTTTGAGAGAGAGACATTTTTGCTATAGGGTTCATATGCATGCTGAAGAGGCAGAAAGAGAAAAATCATCCCCCAGAGGGGTTGGCTATGTCACAATCACTTGTCCTCCATTCTTCTCTTGGGATTTTGGGTACACACACACATACACACACACACACACACATACATTCCCAGCATGAGATTTAAGTCTCTGGGTCCTGGACTTGAACCTCAGTCAACTACGTGGGAGTCCAGTGACATAACCATTATGCTATCTGCTGTCTCAGGCTCAGCACCTTTAAACATGTAATTACTTAATAATTATTATATATAAAACACCTTAATATTTGGTCATCAGGAAAGTCATGATGTATTTTTCTATGAAAAAGATGCTTCATCACTTTGAGTTTAAGCCACCGGGTACAACCTAATATTATTTATTAAAATGAAAAAGATGCCTTTTTACATATACATTATTCTTTAATTATTATACTACCAGTATTATATTCTATACTCCCTTTTATAAAGATTGAGAAAATAAAGATTCAGGATAATTATGTGTTTTGACAAGAGTATGTAGTAATTGGGTGATACAGCATTGAACTCAGGATACCTGTCCAAATCTCCCAGTTAAACGAAATCTTTTTTTTTTTTTTTTTTTTGGAGAGATTTTTGCTATAGGGTGGCTGCACTCACCAGAAAGACAGACAGAGACAGACAGAAAGCAAGAAATCACCCCCCGGGGGCATGGCCACTCCACAATTCCTTCGCTCAGCGTGAATTTAAGCCACATGTTTGGGAAGTGAACCAGGACCAACTACATGGGAGTCCAGTAACATAGCCGTTACACCAGTTGCTGGTCCCCCTTAAATGAAATCTTGAGTTAAATTAATTCCTTTGTAGTAAACTACTCTAGTGACTGGGAAACAAGGATGAATAAAATGAACCCCTTTGTCTTAATGAGATAGTGGAGAGAGAATGTGTCCTTAGTCCTGATTTATCCTCTATGCCAGTGCCAGACTTGCCTTCACAAAGCCTCATGGGTAGTTGGCTTAGTACCAAGTACTGCCTTCACTGCACAAGCGGTTAGTGACCAGTTAACCTACTTTACTTTCATTCTAGGTGTCTTAACCACATGTTTGTGGTCTTGAGCAATGTGAATAACTATTAGAGCAGAAACTGGGGCCAGCTAGTGGCATGGTATTTAAGGTGGCCAGATCCCATGTGGAGAACCATGAGGTTCAAGTCCCCGACCTGGTGGCTTGAAAAACACACCAGGTGTCTCTATGTGCATGCCCCAAATCCTGGAAGGAGGGAGAGATGGAGAAAAAGAGATTGTGATGTGGCCCTTCTTTATGGGGAGGAGGATGTTTTATCACTTTCCCTTTCTGTCTCTTTCTGATGAGTGCACGTGCCTTCCTGGAGAAAAAAAGAAAACAAAACAAACTGAAAAAGCAATAGATGATTTCTAATCTGAGATGTTTTCCATCTCAGAGCCTAGACGTTGGTGCTTTTTCTTAGCTGGATTTTTTTTTTTTTTTTTTTTTTTTTTTTTTTGAGAGGATTTTGCTATAGGGCGCATGCGCTTGCCAGAAAGACAAGAGAGAGACAGAGAGACAGAAAGTGAGAAATCACCCCCCAGGGAGGATGGCCACACTACAATCCCTTCTCCTCCATTCTCCTCTTGGGATCTTGAGCACAGACGCACACACACCTGACGTGAGTTTAAGCTACCAGGTCCCGGACTCGAACCATGGCCGACTACATGGGAGTACAGCGATGTAGCCATTACACCAACTGCTGGTTCCCCTTAGCTGAAATTCTTTAGTTCCAGACCCCAGTAAGTCTCACTTCTAGTTCATGTCTTGTCTGTGTCTTTATAGATGCATCTTTCTTAACAATAACATTAAAATTAGCCCCCTACCACACATTCTCATTCTAAATCCTTTTCCTGTGTTTATTACCACAACTCACATTGTGTATGTTTTTATGTCTCTTCTTTTTGTATTTCGTAGAAAGTAACAGCATGAGGGCTAGAGCCTCAGCTAATTTCATTGTTTTGTGTCTTGTGCCTATAGCAGTGCCTGGCATGTGATAAACACTCAATATAAATTTGTTGAATTAAATGAATGAATACTTATTTATGAAAACTAAATAAAGTAATCTATAGGTGGTTGAAAATAACACTTCTATGGCTTCAAGTAGTATAATCTTTCTTCATTGTAAATATTTATTCATTTAATATTTATTTTCAGAATTTCAAAATGCCTATGTGGTCTTTAATTAAATAAATTGTGGGGGCAAGCAGATAACATAGCGGTTATGTCCCTGGACCCCCATAGGGCCGACCAATCGTGGTTTGAGTCCTGGAACTGGTGGCTTGAAACTCTTGCCGGAAACATATGCATTTGTGCCCAAGATCCAGGGAGGAGAATGGAGAAGAAGGTACTGCAGTGTGGCCATCCCTCCCGCGGGTGATTTCTCACTTTCCCTCTCACTGTCTCAGTCTCTCTCTCTGGTGAGTGCATGTGCTGTAAGGCAAAAACCTCTAGAAGTAAGTAAATAAATAATTGAATGAATGAATGAATTTGAATTGTGAAATCAGACCAGCTGATGACTAATAATACCAGTAATAACATAAAATCTTGTGTCCAATTTCCCCAGGAACAAGATTTTAAAACATTTTTCAATAACAGCAGCAATGGAAGCAGAAGAGAAGTTGCTTACAGGGAGGAAGAGGTGGAATTTAACTTTGGTTTCTATAGAAGGTGTGATGGGAAATGACAAGATAAATGGTGAACTCAGGAATGAAAATGAGAACAATATCCCCATTCCCTATTAAGTATATGCTATTAACAAGCTGCAGAAATTATGTTAACAGGCCCCACGAAAGCCTGGAAAGAAAGATTAAAAAAAATAAAAAAAAAAAAAAACCTGGGAGAGGTAGATCTTGGTATTTTCTTTAAAGTTTTATATTTATTTTTTTATTTTTTGCATGATAGAGAGCAAGTGCTCCCTGGGAAAGACTGAGGATTTAGACAAAGGAAGCAAGCAAGCACCTTCAGTGGGGTTTTTCCTCCAAGTTTCCATTCCATCAAGATCTTAGGCACATGTACATTTACCCAACATATTGCCTCCAGGTC
Organism: Tupaia tana; assembly: GCA_026018925.1. Lineage (NCBI taxonomy): Eukaryota > Metazoa > Chordata > Mammalia > Scandentia > Tupaiidae > Tupaia > Tupaia tana. The sequence goes on from JAKSZU010000017.1 coordinate 14,918,914, forward strand.
CTGGATTCAAACCATGGCATGAAATGTGAGCTTTAAGCCAGGGGATCTGGAACTTGAACTGTGGTCACACATGTGGGAGTCCAGCAATACAACTGTTATGCCATCTGCTGGCCTCAGTATTTTTAAAAATAAAAGTTTTGATTTTCCATATATGATATCTAGATACAGTGTTTTAAAGTACTGTTTTCTATTAAAATTATTTATATAACTTCTCGTTTTGTCTTACATATGTGCTAGTGTGTAGCTCAGGAACATCTCAGTGAACAGCATTAGATACATAGGTTTTTACATTCTTTGGAACTAGGAAATTGTTGGGCTTGAAGCTAAGCTTTGGTTTAGTAGTCTTTACATTTCTTATCGGGGGTAGGCTTTTTATTTTTTTTTTTTTTTTTTTTTTTTTTTTTTTTTTTTTTTTTTAAGAGATATTTTATATAGGGCACATGCACTCACCAGAAAGAAAGTGAGAAATCACCCCCCCCAAGGGGGAATGGTCACCTGCAATCCCTTCTCCTCCATTCTCCTCTCAGGATCTTAGGCATGCACGCACATGTGCCCGTAGTGAGTTTAAGCAACCAGGTCTGGTACTCGAACCGCAGTTCACTACATGGAAGTCCAGCAACGTAACCATTACTCTATCTGCTGGTCCCGGGGTGTAGGTTCTTTTAAGAATTATTTACAAAACTATTGATTTTATTCTGGGAAAATGCATGTGTGTGTGCATGTACACACACACACTCACACACATACTCACAATTTTTGGCATGTAATTTTAGAAGGATTAGAAACCTCATAATAATACCTATCCATGAACCTAGGGAATTTTATATCCTTTTGAGTAGATGGTAAACTCAGAGGCAAAACCATAAACCATGGTTTCTACTTATTTTGAAATATCTCCCTGACCTTCTTCTGTGACATTTACTGAGTAAAAACATTTTAGCATTTTTACTGGAAATGTTTACCTGCTTTTAATTCAATTGACAATAATTAGATTTGTTTAGTCTGTGGGAATTAAAGCTACTTATCATGGAAAATTGTAGCAAGTATACACAGAGATGGTACAAAGAATTGAGGTGCATCCTAACATTGTCAGTATTTAAGGAGGACTCTCTGCGTTGCCATTTATAGAAAATCCAACCCAAACTAGCTCAAACAAAAATATAATAAAACTCCTCTTCATTTACTTTTTTATTTTTAAATCTAACTTGAGATGTAGCTCAATTTAACAGTTTTAGTGCTCTATTTCAACATTGCTTCTATCTGTGGTATCTTACATTTCATCTCTTGGGCTCAATACTGGGCAAACTATCTCTTCATTAGACAATGACAACTCTTGGATTATTTTCACAGTCATGAGGGTTGAAAGAATATATTAGGTTGTCGGGGAAGTCATGATGTGTTTTTCTATTAAAAAATGCATTATGATTCTCCTGGCCACCCAATTATTTTTTGTTTCTGTATGTTTGTACAGCGATCAGAAGGTGGTGTAATGGTTAAAGTGGTAGACTGTCAAATGGCCATCTGTGGTTTGAATCCTGGATCTGGTGACTTGACAATTACACCTGGCACATGTGCCTGTGTGCCCAAAATTCCAGAAGGAGAATGGAGGAGAAGGGGTTGTGGTGTGGCCATTCTTTGGGGGGGGTAATTTCTCACTTTCCCCCTCACTATTTCTGTCTCTTTCCAGTGAGCACACACACTTTATGGCAAAATCTAAATAATAATGATAATGATAATAACAACTTTACATATTTATCGCCTAAAATGTGACTTTCAGTTCAAAAATACAAGGTGTAATGGTTAAGTCAGGATAATTCATATGTTCATCATTTCAATAATTTGTTAACACTTTGTGTTGGAAACATTGAAAAATCCTCTTTTTTTAGCTAATCTGAGATATAAATTGTTCATCACAGCCACCCTTTTGTGCTTCATGATATTATAAATTGTTCTTATCCATTTGTCATTTTGTAACATCTATCTCCCCTTCGCCATTATCCTTCCTAGCCTTTAGTAGTAATTTTTCTAGTCTCTACCTCCATGAGTTGATCTTTTAAAATTTCTACATATGACTGAGAACATGTGACACTTCTATATCTGTACCTGCCTCATTTCACTCAACAAAATGTCTTGAGGCTTACCCGTGTTATGTAAAAGAACAGGATTTCATTCTTTTTAATGCCCGAGTAGTATTCCATCCCATGTGTGTATATTATATTTTCATCATTTGGTCATCTGTGGATGGATAATTAGGTTGATTCTATATCTTGACTATTGTGAATAGTACTGCAATAAATGTGGACATGATCAACAAAGATCTCTAGAATGTACTAATTTGCATTCCTTTGGATATACGCCTAGTAGAGAGATTGCTGGATCATACGGCAGATCTATTTTTAGTTTTTTTGAGGAACTTCTACACTGTTTTTCGTAATGGCTGAACTAATTTATATTCGTACCATCAGTGTAATACAATTTCTTTGTTTCTGTATCCTTGCCAATATATTTCTTTTGTACAGTGAAATAAACCCAGCACAGAAAGGGGAAAAAAATCACATGTTTTCGTGGGAAAACTAAAAAAGATGTCCTTATAGAAGTAACAAATAGAATAGTGGTGACTAGGGCTGAGCAGGGGAGAAGTTAGGGACATAATGGTTATGGAAGTGAGGAGTTAGGGAGATAATATTTCATGGAAACAAAATTGCAGTTAGAGAAGAGGAATAAATTCTAGTGCTCAATAACACAGTAAGGCAACTATAGTTAATAAAAAAATGCCCCGTGTATATGAAAATGGCTGAAAAAGAGGATTTTGAATATTGGTAACACAAAAAAAATGACAAAGCTTTGAAATGATGAATATACTAATTACTCCAACTTGATCATTACTCATTTCACTCATATCATGAGAATTTACACTGTACCCCATAAATACGTATAATTACGTGTCAGTTAAAATTATTAGAGGGCTAGATGGTGGTGCAGAGGTACTCATCTAAACCCACATGGAAGAATCTTGGTTTGCATCCTGAGACCCCCCTGCAAGTCCCCGGCATGTACACGTGTGCCCATGATCTGGGCTGGCCAGGTCTGGGAGGGGATCACAGAATGAAAACTCTGTTGCAAGGTGACAGTTCTTTTTTTTTTTTTTTCTCTCTCTCTCTCTCTCTCTCTCTCTCTCTCTCTCTCTGGAAGAAAAAAAATAACCTTTAAAAATCACTAAAAAAAAAACCATATTTTTTTGTAAAGTTAGCCACATTCTTTTGGCTTAGGGCATCATTCCACATTTGAATCAATGGCTTTGTTGAGGGAGGTGGAATTCTCTGCCCACACCCAATTAATGTGTGCACCTCAAAAAGTGACAGCAACAGGGGTCAGCTGTACCCAAAGGTCACGCCGCTCACTAGAAGAAAACTGGCATAGATACAGGATCTTCAAAAAGTTCACGGAAAACACATACTTTTCATAATAGGCAAGGATTTCAATTTTTATTTTGCACCAAAATAAACTTGTAATTTCATTCAATTTTTCTACACCCTTTCTCAAACTTTTAAGAAGTCTCCTTGTAATTACCAAAGCAAAGTAGGAAAGATTCAGAACTGGCAAAAAAGAACACATGCACAGATTGTAGCCCAGTTACTGCCTGTGTGACCTTGTACACATTACGTACCTTTAGGGGTCTAGGTTTCCCTGACTATAAAATAGGGATAGTAATATATAGCTTCCTGCACCTTCATAACCATTAAATAAAGCAGGTCATCTCTATAACTTTGGCATAATGATGAATATAGAAGAAATTTCTACAAATAAAAGCTTTCTGTTTTCATTCATACCTCCTTGGGCAGTCTACTCCCTGACCAAATGTCAGAGTGTAGGGCAATTATATTTTAGGCAAAACATACAAATCTCATAAAATCTGCACAAATCTGTCTTAATCATTTATTTTTCTTTCTCTTTTTCATACTCCTTTGCGAGGTCTGCCATTCGTCTGAAATGAGCAGGATGAAGTTTAAGTGCTGACCTCAAAGATTTCATACTTAAAGCAGTCTGAAGATAGACTTCAGTGGTAGTAGTTGTGAAAAAATATATTGAGTACCATTTCTATAATTTGAACAATTATAATATCAATATTTTCCAAGTGAATGATTTTCTTTTTTTTTTTTTTAAATATAATACCATTTGTACTTATCCTAGGTCAATTTGTAGCAGTTTACATTATGCTTAGCTTAAAATGTTCATCAAGAAATAACCTAAATTAAATCAGTAATTCTTTCTGTGCTATTAGATTCAATTACTTGAGGACAGAGAATTAATATTAGGGCTAACAATAGTTACTTATATAACATTATATCTTAATGAGGTTGAAATGTTAACATTGGCTAGAGAGAGTAATGCCGTGAAACTAGTACACATTAATTGAAAAACTACGTTATAATCACTCTCCAAATCAAATAATCCAGACTCCTTGACAAGGGCATAATTCAAAAGTGAAGCCCTATGGCATCAAGTGAGAGCACTGCAATAAGCTGTAAAAGTTTTTCACAGATTCATTAATTCCTTAACACAATTATGTGAAAATGAGCTTGAACTTTCAAATAGATTTTATTAAAGCATTTTCTATGCCATATAAGGCTTACTATGAAGAGGAAATAATGAAGACATAACCACAATAACAGTCAAGATGTTAAAAAGATAAACTTTGCTTATGACAGTGAAGTAGACTTAATTTTAATTACATGAAGTAGACTTAATTACAAATCAAAATTTGGGCAAAATATTCACCTATTATGCTTATTTTCTTTACTGAACTTTTCTTTCAGGGGGAGAGGTATTTTTTTGTTGTTTCGTTTTTGCTGTAGGGTACGTGGGTTTGCTGGAGATACAGAGAGAAACAGAAAGAGAGAAACTGAGAAATCACCCCCCCAGGAAGGATGGCCATACCACAATCCCTTTTCCTCCATTTTTCCCTCAGGATTTTGGACATACATGTACACACACCTGGCCTGTGTTTCAAGCCACCTAGTCCAGGACTTGAACCATGGTCTACCATGTGGGAGTCCAGTGCCTTAACCATTATGCCACCAGCTGGCCCCCTGAATCTTTTGAATACATACTTTAGCCACTTGTCTCTATGTTTTCCCTATAGTTTAGAAGAGCAATTTAATACTTTGCAATAGATACAGTTTTTAAATTGTTAACATATTGCACATTTACTTGGACTGGCAGGTGGTGTGGTTAAGGCACTAGACTCCCACATGGCTGTGATTCAAGTCCTAGACCTGGCAGCTTGCTTTCTCACTCTCCCTCTCTTGTTTTCTCTCTGTCTTTGGTAGAACTAAATAATAATAATAAATTATTACAAAAAATCTGACTTGTTTATAAAATATTTTAGTCTTTAAATAAAAATATATCCTCATCCCAAATTTAATACTTTTTCAGTTATATATCTCATTACATAATCCTTGGAAAAATGAGTAATCATTTTTACTTAAAAAAAAAAAAAAGGTCTGTAATCTCAAGTATTTAGAACAGTGATTCTGAGTTGCAGTGGAGTTAATATTTATTGATAGTAGTAAAAATGGGAATGGAGTTTGGGTTGGAAGAGGAACTTCTTAGTAGTTTCATTAAAAATGCCACAAGTTATTCTAAAAATGCTGTCTATGACTGCAGGTGCCAAAACGTTTATTTTTTGATGATATGTCTCCTATTATCTAAATTGTTGCGAGTTTATATCTTTATGTCCTTTTAATATGATCTCTTTTTCTTTAATTGCTAGAGGGCATGTGTCCTTCCCTAGAGAGACAGGGAGACAGAGAAACAGAAAGAAGAGAGGAAGAAACCTTCCCTTCCCACGGGGTGTGGTCATGCCTCAGTCTCTCCTTTTCCGTTTCTCCATCCTGTTGGGATGTGGGGCACACAGACATACCTGGTGTGTTTTGTAAGCCAAATGGGATAGAATTGGAGCTGCTCAAATGGCCACAGGGAATCCGGTTTCTTTCATCACTAGACCATTGGGTCAGCTTTTATTATCTTCTTAAGAGTATCTTTGGAAAACAGTAAGTAAATATTTGGACTTAATTTGTAACCTTGAATCACAAGGAATAGGTAGAACTATTATTAAACATGTATGTGTACGTGTTGCAGATATGTTATTGCTGAAAGAGCACTGTAATTACAGTCAAAAGATAAATAGCCCTGAAGTCAAGATTCACTAGAGTTGTATATCATGTAATTGACTTTAGCTAAGTACCTAATAGCTCTGAGCTTAATCTCATGGGGACCTAAAGTTTGTTAGTCAAGACATGAACCACAGGACGTATTTGAGATGCTATACAGTTGAAATTAAAATGCTTCATTGTTTTTGTCCTTATTGAAAATAATGACTATCATCATCTTATTGTATGAAGGCATTCCATGGTGTAATTTTTTAACAATCTTGATTCATCTTCAATGCATTAGTAATTGATGAGTCATGCAGATTTTAGTCTTACTAATTCTACTAATTATAACAATAAAGTTATTCTATCTACACTACAATAATTTCCCAAAGCAATTAAGAAAATATAATAAACTACAATCTTTCTATTCAGCCTACTCATTATCTTTATTTTTTATAGCTTTTAGGATTAAAAGAGATGCATTATTTTTTTAAATCCATAATATTGTCAGTATGAGAACCAATAATACGCACACATTTATTACAAGAATAATGTGGCAACTTCATGCCATGTAAACTTATTTAATCTGGAACTATCTCTGGTAAACATAGTGTGATGCCAGGGTCTTAGTGTCCTCAATAGAATTCTCTGAAGTATTTTGAGGGCAGAATTTCAAGGGTGGAATTTCTAGGGCAGAATGAAAAATTAGCCACATCTAAGGTGAAGCGCTACTGTCACACATGCATGCTGTTCCTGGACTTTGAAGTCAAAACCTGACTGGCATGGGTCAGCAGCTGGCCCTGAAGCTCAGCTCATGTCCTATCTACCAGTTCTCCTCCTTTGGTGTCTGTAAACCCTGGACCTAGGGGATGAATAGTTTCATGGTTAAGTTTGTTCACTTTTCCTCATGTAGAATTGGTGAATGAGAGACACCAACCTCTAGAATGAGAGACAGACTCTGATTTTAATTTGTCCTGGGTGTTCTTTCACGTCCTCAGAGCCTTCGATTTGTCCTTACTCTTAAGATTTCACATCCGTCTTTCCTTCTCTGTCCACCCTGATGCTTCCAGATTTAACACAAAAGTGGAATCAATAGCCTTAAAATAGACCGTCTTACCTGCCCTGAAAGTTCTGTAAGTTCAAAACCCTGGAAAACACATCCTGTCCTTATCATTTCCAGTAGCTCTGCTTATTTAATTGAAAAATAATTGATAACAAATAGAGGTCCACATCAAGGAAGCAAGAAAATGGACAGCTTGCATCTTAGGAAGTGAGAAGTTGAAAGTGATCTAGACAAAGTAGAATCAGGAAACTAAGTAGAAAGGAAGAATATGGAAAAGAATGCAAATCAGGTTGCATACATTTCTCTTGTGGTAAGTGGAAGACAGTGTGGGGGATTTTGCAATTACTGCTTGATTAAATAGCAAAAAATTGCCTTTTATCACCTAAAAGATGAACCGAATAGATATATTGATGACTGACATTTAATGAAAGGGACTACACTTATATACACTGATGCATAAAGCAAAATGATATGTGAAGAATTTTAAAGGATCACAATGTAAAGCATTTAATATGTACATTGCTCTAGATCATAGAAATGTATAAACCAGAGAATTTTTATTTAAGGAAGAAAAGATTGGGTAATTAGATCTTTCACATAGCTAAAAGAAATAAAACATTTCAAACAGTTGAAGAAGTGGAATAATATGTATAGTGAACTGAATCTTGTCTTTAAAGATAAGGGCCAAAGAAGAATGTGTCGATTATCAAATGTAACTCTTGGGGCCAGCAGGTGGTATGGAGGTTAAGATGTTGGACTCCAGCATGGTCAACTGCTGTTTGAGTCCTGGACTTGGTGGCTTGCTTTCTCACTTCCTCTCTCTCTTTCCCCCTTTCTTTCTGTCTCTTTCTGGTGAGCCCACATGCCCTATAGCAAAATTTAAAAAATAACAATGATAAATAAAATTAAATAAATAATTCTTTTAAAAAATGTAACTCTCAAGTATTTCTTAAATCTATCCATTTCCTGCCATCTCCACTATACTGTTAAACTAATCTCCATCAGTTTTCATATGCTATTGCAATGACTTCCTGTACCCCTTTCTTTTCATCGCCAATCTATTTTTTCATTTATTTATCTATTTATTTGTTGTGATATTTCAAGATGCTAGGTCTGGGACCCATACCATAGTCAGTAACATGGGAAACCAGTGCCTTAACCACCACACCACTGATGATCTATTCCTTTTTATTCTTTCCCACATTGTATTGATTCACAAAATATCTTAATTAATCTAAATACTTTCAATAGTGAGTTCAGCTGATATATACATTATCTGTGAACAAAAGTTGACTTTAGGCATAAAGCTCTGTAGATAGAATGAATATACTATAAAATAGCACAAAGCTGAGCCTATATAGCTTACTGTGATTACCAAATAGGTATTTTTTAAAATATACTTTTTAATTTCAAGAAAGGCAGTTTTAGCTTTAATAAATCAAAATAAAAAAATGTTAAGAGAACTTTGCTTCATATTTAAAGCCAGACAACAGGTTAGGATTCTGTTTCAACAGGTACATAGACCTGTCCACAATTTAAGAAAAGACAAAACTCCTTAACACTGGAAAACAAAGCATAGAAGGTCAGAAATGTGTTAGTCAAAACTCATAAAATTCTATTGCACCAGTTCAAGCTCATGTACTTTATCTTCTGCTGTGGTCCAATCTCTTCGTTTAAATTCAGAAGATAACATTCAACTCTGTACTTGTCCCTACCATTAAGCTGGCCATTTTCCCAGCTGTTTTAGAACTCTTATTGCTGTGTGTCCAACTTTAGTTTTCCTGGGATAGCACTCTTTTCAGAACTTCTTGGAGAGCTGGTCTGGTGTTGGTAAATTCTTTCAGGTTTTGTTTATCTGAGACTGTTCTTGTCTTCTCTTTCCACATGAAGGATAATCTTGCCGGGTATAGTATTCTTGTTTGAAATTGTTTTTCACTCAACACTTTGAATGTATTTTCCCATTTGTTCCTTGCTTGCATTGTTTCCAATGAGAAGTCTGCTGTTAGCCTGATGGAATATCTTTTGTAGGTAACTTGACATTTCTCTCTTGCCAGTCTGAATATATTGTCTTTGTGGTTTTGGTCAATCTGGCTATAATGTGTCTTGGAGAAGATCTTCTTGGCTTGATTCTATTTGGGGTCCTTTGTATTTCTTGGGTCTCGATCTTTGAATGCCTCTCTAGCTTTGGGAAGTTTTCTTCCAGGATTTCATGGAATAGATTATCAATGCCCTTATTAGTCTCTTCACCTTCTGGGATACTGATTATCCTGATTTTTGGATGCTTAATGGTATCTAGTATTTTTTTGTATATTATTCCATTTTGGGGGCTATTTTATCCGTCTTCATGGTGGATTTTTACTAGTCCAGCGATCCTGTCTTCTACATCTGAGATTCAATTTTCCATATGATCTAGTCTGCTTTTAATACTTTCAGAGGAGGTTTTCGCTTCCTGTATTATAACCTTCCTCCCCAACAGTTTCATTTGACTCTTTTTTATCGTGTGTATATCCTCTTTCAACTCTTGCAAGAAATTCCTCACCTCTTGAGACTCATTGGATTTTTTCTTTTGGTGTTCATTGTCCCTCTTCTCTTCCATCTCTGTTAGTTTTGTCATTATGGATACTTTGGATTCTTTATCAGACATTTCCACAGTTTCCATAGTACTGTCTGTGGATGTACAAAATAGGAGTTATTCTTTTCCCTTGGGGATGAGGTATTTTCTTGGTTTCGCATATTTCTTGTGACCCTATGGTGATTTCTAGTCATCTGATGTGTTATTCGTTTCTTCCAAAATTTTAGATCAATCTGAGTGATCAGAGGTGCATGAGAGAATGTGGTCTGCAAGCTCTTTAGCATTGCGTTTTTATCCCTTTGTGACACAGATTCAGTGGGAGTTGAGGGATATGAGGACCCAGATAGTGTTCAAATTTGGCAACTTTTCATTTAGACTTGTCTAGATATTCAGTAGGTGGAAGCTGAGCAGCAAAGTGATGAGGTAAAAGAAAAAGGATAAGAAAACAAAGAAAGAGAGAAAGAAAAAAAAAGAGAAAAATAGATAAAGCAAACAAAAAATTTATTTGTTAATTATAAAAAGCAAAAAAATGGAAAAGATCTCACCTCTTATGGTGGACTCAGTCTTCTTCTGGCCTGCCTTATTTTGCTAGATGGGAGGGGGAGAAGAGAGGGGATTATTAACAAGATAAAGGAGGATTTCAGAGCTTAGGAAAAAACTACCTTAAAAAGTTTTTTTTAAAAAAAGAAAAATTAGGAAAAATTGAAAAAAAAAAAAAAAAAAAACAAAAACAGAGACAGAAAGGCAGAAAGGGACAGAGAGAGACAGAGAGAAGGAGACAAGAACTCTACCAGGGTAGATTCTCAGCAGAACATCTTCATTGTTCTTATCTCTAAAATCACTAGTTCTCCTGCTTGGTGTGTTTCTCAGTCTACTAGGGCTTGGATTCAAGCTACAGTTGGCCAGGTGAGATCTGACTTCCTTAACCACTAGGGTATAGGGTCAGCCTTTCCATAAGAGGTATCTTTCAAGCAGTATTAGTAATCTTTTCTGAGAGGACTAATAAAAAGACACGAGTGTGTGCGTGTGCGTGTACATACATACATGCTATATCCAGATAAATTAATATATCCATTATACCAATAATTAATATGTTATTAGGTCTCACAAATGTCTCATGGGCAACATTTTAAGAACCTATAAAGAATAGCATTTAGAGTATCAAAACTGAAGTTGCCATTAAGATTACTCAATAGTAAATGTCAGGGAGCAGATGGTTATGCAGTAGTAACCTGGTGGTTTGTGAGGGCAAGGTTTTCAGTTTGTATCTAGAAACTTCCTTGAACGTGCTAGCTTTGTACATGCCTGTGTAGGGCTAGGAGTGGATCGCAGGGTGAATATCCTGTTGGGAGTAACTGTTTTTCCATCACTATTTTTGTTGCTTATAGAAGAAAGAAAGAAACCAAATAAAAGGATAAATTTTATATTTTAAATAAGCTTTAAACTATTAAAAAGAAAGTTAGAAAATGTTAACATTCTTTCTTACCTTTTTTCTTTGGTTATGTCTTAAAGTGGAATTATAATTTCGATTCTATTTTGCCATTATATTTTCCTGTACTTAAAATGATTATAATATAGTCACTTCTATGTAACATGAGGTCAACAAAAAATATGTATTTCTTTTTTCTTGCTATTCTTAATTATTTGTTCTGCTGAACAAAAAGGTATTATATATCATTTATATACTATAAAAATAAATATGTCCATAAATATAAGTGGCTATTTTACATAAAAAATTATTGAAGCAATTAGACATCAAGGAAATACAAATTAAAACCAAACATACATCCACCACCTACTCAAAAGAATGACTAAATGTTAATAAGCTGATAACATCAAATACTGGCATGAATGTGAACTAATTGGAACTCACGTACATTTTTGGTAGAAAGGAAAAATAGTATACTGTTACACAGTCCTCCACAAAGATGTATAACAATTAGATGTAGAAAGGAAATTAAAACATAAAATAGAAAAAAATTAAGTAGGAGTAAAAGAAAGGTAAAATAATGCAACTGTTTTGGAAAATGTCTGAACGTTTATAGCAAAAATAAAGGTATTTCTTCTGAAATTTAGCAATATCACTCCTAGATTCTACTAACGAGAAACGAAAACATGTTCACAAAATACTTAAATAACAGTATTCATAGCAGGTGTGTTTATAGGAGTGAGACATTACGTATGGATCCAGCAGGAGAATAAAACACACCAGGAGATATTTGTATAATGGGATACGTCAAAACAAGGAAGAGAAACAATAAAGTAATAAAACAGCAGAGGTGAATCACAAAAAACATGCCATAAAGAGAAAGAAAACACACAAGAAAGCATAGGTTTTAATTTATGTGATACTCTAGAAAAGACAAATATAATACAGTGAGAGTGCAGATCAACGCTTTTTGGGGACCATCAGTAGAAGAGAGGATTAACTAGATAAAGCATGAATAGGTCAGCTGTGATATTTCCTTGTTTACAGGTGTGGAAATTAGTAACAAACTTCAGTAAATTTATACTTAAGATTTGTTTTTCTGCCCCCCCCCCCCCATTAATGTGTTAGGGCAGGATTTTATTATAAAGGTGTTAAGTGAAAATGTTATCTCCCATGGTGTCCCAGGGTGAGGCCTTTGGCTGTAACAGCAACAACAACAAAAAGTCATTAGGGTAGAGTCCCTAGGATTGAGTTCTAGTAGGTTTATAAACAGAGGAATTGAGACTAGAACAAGAGAAAGAAACTCAAGACTGCAGACCACGCTCTTCTTTGCTCAAAGTTCTGCCTTCTGCCATTTTGAGATACTTTTGGACTTTCCAGCTACCTGAATCATGTCTTTTGCAAATAAACCTCCACTTTCTTTATAAATCATCCAGTCTCGGGTATTTCTGAACATGCTGAAGTCTTTAGGGGGATAGATCAGTCTCTGCAAGTTGCTCTGTTAGATATAAAACAGTAAGATTAACAAATGGTTAGAGGACTGAGTATGTATGTGGATACTTATGTGATAAGGCAAGTGCACTAAATTAAGGGTAGAATGCAGTTTGTGGGTATACATATATTCATTATAAACATTTTTTAGTTTGAAGTAAAAGAGAAATATTTGAAAATAGAATTTGTGTGGATGCTTAACATACAAAAAGAAAAATAATGAATACATGTGTAGATGAATTTTCACAAAGGAACCACCAACTACCATATTACCAACATCCAGGAACTCCCTACCCCAGCGTTCAGACACTGCTTTTCTCTTTCCTAAGTGTGCATGTTATATTGAGTTTAATTCCATAGTATAGGTTTGCTTGTTCTTGAATTGTATGCAAGTGCCATTTTATGTTGTGTATGCACTCAGAGCTACTCAGTGTTGCCTGTATCATTCACAGTGTGTTTTTATTATTGCAGTGTGCAATATTTTAGGTTTTGTATTCTTGCATGTATATAATGTACTTATCTAGTCCACTGTTGGGGGACAGTTTGGAGCTGTGTGAATTTGCTGCATTAGGCTGCCAAAATAAAATACCACTATTTTAATTGAAAAATAATTCTAGGGACCAGCAGTTAGCGTAATGGCTATGTCACTGGACTCCCACATAGTCGACTGCGGTTTGCATCCCGGACCCGGTAGCTTAAACTCACGCCGAGCGTGTGTGCGTGCGTGCCCAAGATCCTGAGAGGAGAATGGAGGAGAAGGGATTGCGGCGTGACCATCCCCGCTGGGGGGTGATTTCTCGCTTTCTGTCTGTCTGTCTCTCTCTGTCTGGCGAGTGCACGCACCCTATAGCAAAAACCTCTAAAAAAAAAAAAAAAAAAAAAAAAGAAAAATAATTCTAGTATATATTTATGGAGTACAATGAGATATTTCAATACATGTGTAAATTATGGAATGATCAAATCAGACTAATTAGCATTTTCATCACCTCAAATACTTAGTTTTTTTTGGGGTGAGAGACTTTAAAATCCATTATTTTAGCTGTTCTGAAATATATCATGCATTTTATTAACTGTAGTCACCATCCCATGTAGTAGATCACCAGACCCTAACCCTACTGTATAACTGAAATTTTATACCCTTTAACCAAAGTCTCCCCTATCCCCATTCAACCACACCCCACACCCCATGGTCTCTGGTAACCACCATTCTACTCTACTACAATGAGTTTAACTTTTTTGGATTCCAGATGTTAATGAGAGCATGTGAGAGTTGTTTCTCTGTGTCTGGCTTATTTCACTTAGCATAACATTGAAGGGATGTCTGCACACAATATTCATTGCCTCATTATTCACAATAGCCAGGATATGGGAAACAACAGAAGGGCCCATCAATGGATAAATGTGGTATGTATACACAATAGAATATCATTCAGCCTTTAAAAAATGGGAAACTGTCTCATTTAAGACACAGACAGACCTAGAGGACATTATGCTAAAAAAAAAAAAAAAAAATTAATTTTCTCCCTGTTCTGGAGACTGGAAATCCAAGAGCAACCTTGCCAGCAAGGTTGGTTCCTTTGGAGGTCTGTGAAGAACAGCTTGTTCATGCCTCTCTGGTAGCTTCGAGTGGTTGGCACACATCTCTGGGATTCCTTGAAGATGGCATTCTCCCTGTGTCTTCATGTTCTCTTTTCTCCGTACCATTTCTTTCTCTTTTCTTTTTGTAAGGACGCAAATCATATTAGAGGCCCAGCCTATTCCAGATGACTTCATTTAAACTAATTATATCTACAAGGATCTGGTTTTCAAGTAAGGTCACCTTCTGGAGTACTGAATTTAGAACTTTGACACAAATATTTTTGGGAAGCATAATTTAAACAATAGTAAGAGTACTTTGAACAGATCTGTAGTGAGCATTCTTTTGTGTCTTGGCATATATATTTTTATATAAAAATGTATATAAAAATACATATGAAACTTTTTTTAGTTTTTGATATTGAGTAAAATGTCAGGCATATGCTTAGATTTAATAAGTAGTTGCAAAAAGCTTCCTAATGAAGTTACATCAATTTTTACTTTTCAACAGAGAATTGGAATTATAGTTTTCCACATTTCAGCTATTTGGTATAGTAATTTATTTTACATTCTCCCATCTTAGTGGCTTTGGTGTGATGTCATATTTAACTTTTAATTTGCATTTCCTTGTTGCCTACAATTTGAAGCATTTAAAAAAAAATGCTTTTCTACCTTTTGACTTCCTTTTTTAGAAACTATTCCTGTGCCTTGAACATCATCTCTTTTCCTACTAGGTTCTCTCTCATTGCCTTTTTGTATAATTTATTCATTCACACATCACATAACAACACTTCAATCAATGATGGACTGCATAAATGACTGGTCTCCTAAGATTATACCATACAGCTTAGGTGGGCAGCACGTATGCCATTTATGTAAGTACTCTTTATGTTTGCTCACACATGAAGAAGCACTTAAATATGCATTTCCAAGACCGTATCCCAGTTGTTAAGTCAATGAGGTAAGACTAATTTTCTTTGAGCAAGACCTTTTGTCATATCTATGTATTTTAACTACCTTCTTGTTTGCAGATTATTTTATTCTATACATTAAATACATTGTATTTGCATACATTATAGTTCAATGTATCAATATTTGTCTTTAGAGTTTATACATGTTGTGTCTTATGTAAGAAATATCCGCCTACACTATTAAGACACAGAAGATTTTTTTTAATATTATCTACTGAAAGCTTATGGTACTAAAGCTTATTTCCAGTTTTAGTTCTACAATCCAGTTGGCACTGATATTTGTGTATGTGCAGTAGGCTGGGTTCAAACATACTGCATTTCACATATGGCTATCCAATTTATCCAACAACATTTATTGTAAAGCCCATCCTTTTCTCACTACTCCACTATGTATCCTTTATCAAATGCTTATATATATGTATTCTGGATGCATGGCTCTGATTTCTTAATCTAGTTGAATTTTCCTTGGGCCAAACCCACACTGTTTTATATTATTACAGTGTTGTAATATGACATAATATGTGATAGTACATGTTTGTCAGGTTTTTTTTTCAAGGTGGTCTTGGTAAATATTGACCCTTTGTATTCTAATACAAATTTATGATTAATATTGTCAGTTTCAAAAATTGTTTGAATTTTTATTGTAATTGCATTGAATATGAAACGTTAATAATAAGAAGAAAACTTATTGGCAGTATTTAGTTCTTACTGTGCCACAGACAAGATATTTAGTCTTACTACTTAAAGGTCTTGTGTGTATCTTTTGTTAAATATGTTCCTAGGTATTTTTTTTTTTTTTTTTTTTTTTTTTTTTTTTTAAAGAATGTGTGGGCCAGCCAGGTAGCATTGTGGTTAAGACAGCTGAATCTCACATGGATGACTGTGCAGTTGCAGTCCTGGACCTGGCAGCTCAAAAAACACACCAAGCATGAGTATGCTTGCCTGAAATCCCAAGAGGATAATGGAGGGAAAAAAAACGGAGTATTTCTCTCTCTCTTTCTCTCTGTCTCTGGTGAGCATATGCACACTATAGCAAATTTAAAAAATAAAAAAGGAGCATGTGCAAGCACACATGAAAGAGAAAGAAATAGGGAAAGGGAGAGAGAGAGAGAGCTAGCAAGAGTGAGCGAGCACCCACAACAGGTTCTCAGCATGCCATGATCCCCCACTCTGCAACCCTCCAACTCCTCAGGATGCTGCACCCCCTTGTGAGCCCAGCATTCTTTCAGGTCAACCAGAGTGTCCAAACTCTTTTTATGAGATCAGAATAAATTTGTTTGTTTTTATTAGGTCATGTGGCTTCCAGCCTTGCATAGCACTGCCACCCCTGTAATTTGGCCTGTTTTTTTTTTTTTTTTTTTAAGGTGCGTTATTTAATAATTTTGTTGTAAAATTTATTCTGCTCACATAAAAAGACTGGTAGAGTTGGGACCAGCAGTTGGCATAATGGCTATGTCACTGGACTCCCATGTAGTTGACCGTGGTTCGAGTCCTGGACCTGGTGGCTTAAACTCTCACCAGGTGCGTGTGCGTGCATGCCCAAGATCCTGAGAGGAGAATGGAGGAGAAGGGATTGCGGTATGGCAATCCCCCCCCCGGGGGGGGGGGGCCGGTGATTTCTCACTTTCTCTCTCTCTTTCTCTCACTCTGTCTTTCTGATCAGCACACACACCCTGTAGCAAAAACCTCTCCAAAACAAACAAACAAAAAAAAAAAAAAAAAGAAAAAAAAAACTTGTAGAGCATACATTTTTTTCTACATACAAATAGTGCATGATTGGTATAATTACTTTCTTAATTACTTGTGAGAATTCTTCTGAAATGCCATTCAGAATTGAAGGTTTTTTTCTAGGAAGTTTTTTTTTTTTTTTTTTTTTTTTTTTTTTTTTTTTTTTTTTATAAGGATTCACTTTCTTTATCAATATTAACTCATCCAAAATTAGTGGTATTTTTAGTATGCTTTTCTGTATTTTATCCTAATTTTTAACTTTTATAAGATTATAAAGATTTTTAATTTTTTGTTTTTTATCATATATACATAAATATATATATATATATATATATATATATTATATATTTTTTTTTTTTTGTCACAGTGTGTGTACACTCTCTGGAGAGAGAGAGAGAGGGAGAGAGAGAGATAGAGAACGAGAAATGCCCCCCACATTCTTCTCCTCCCTTCTCCAATTCTTCTCTTAGGATTCTGGGCAAACATACACATGCCTGATGTGATTTGCAAGCCATCAGGTCTGAGACTCAAACTGCTGTTGACCATATGGGAGTCCAATACTTTTACCACCACACCACCTGCTACCCCCATATGTTCTATTTTTAATGTATGTGGACTTATAGTGCTGTTTCTTTTCATTCCTATTTCCCTCTCTCTCTTTTTTTCCACCTTCCACCCTCTCTCTTCTCTTCCCCTTCATCACATCATCATATCATCTTCCTTTTTTATGTTTTTTTCTTTCTTTCTTTTTTTTCTCTTTTTCATTTATTTATTTATTTGGGTGAGACTTAGCAAGAGTTTTCTTTTTTTTTTAACTTTTCAAAGAACTAATTTTGTCTTCATGGACTTTTCCATGTTGTATATTTCTTTTATATTTTATTGCTTATTTCCTAACTTACATGATTCTTTCGTTTAGATTCTCTTGATTGATTTTGATACATTTTACATAAATACAAACGACTGTGTACCAAAAAAAATTCTGGAGATAATTTGAAAATCTGCATGGTCATGTTTTTTGTTTTTGTCTTTTTTTTTTTTTTTTTTTTTTTTTTTTTTTTTTTTTTTTTTTGTGGTGAGATTTACTCTAGACTAGGGAGAGGTATTTCCAGTGCAAGCTAAGATTGAATTAAGTTGATGGAAGGTTTCCATCTGATTTTGTTTATTTCTCCTTTTTCCTTAATAAAAAAGTCAGGGGTCCTGGCTGAAAGTCTGAGATAATTACTATTAGACTTCATCTTGGTTGGACTTGAATAACAATGTTTTTGCTCTTCGTTTTGTGAAACTCCCGGTAGCATCCCTAAGCTTCTTAATGACTGCTAAATAACTTGCTGATCATGAATTGATAAATGCCTCAAGGGAAAAAAAATTCTAATCCACATGTTTATATATGTTCAAATACCTTCTCTCTGGTTCTTTAAGGGAATAAGCTGCCTTCATAGATCTCTGGTGTCTTAAAACTGACTTTAAAAATAGTTATTGTATTCACCAGTGTGAGGGTCTACAACCTATTACTCTACCCTCTAGATTTTGAACTGATTAATATCAATACAAGTGTTAACACTTCTAAGAAATGCAAGTTTTTAAAAAGATAATTTAATTTACTGATATTAGAATAAATCAATGCAATTAGTAGTTTCAAATATGAGGGCAGTATGGATAAGGCATTCATATGTTTATATGTTTCTTATTAATAGTGCTGTCTTGTGAGCACTCATTTACCTCTTATGCTGATTCTTATGTCTATTAACATGTGTAGGTGTTCAGAAAGTTGATATGTTAACTTTTCTACCTCTCTTTTTAACTTACATCCACATATTTTGTTAGAAAAAAATCTATTAAAAGATGATCTATTGAACATGGAGTTAAACAGTACTCCTACACCAGCTTCTGTTTATTCATTGAATTCAAGGAAAAAAATTGGCACAGCTGAAATTCTTCACCCTTTTAAACTAGAATAAGAATCTGGAGTAGTAACCTTTCTGTTTCCAGTCTGATATAGGGGAACTGAAGGCGGATTACAGAGGGCGATTCTACTTGGTTTAATATGGAGTCCTTCATAAACGTGAAATACAGTGGTGGGGATCTTAATGTAGATATGGAAACCTCTCGATATATCAAGAAAGAGAGTTGGCATCTGAATTGTAGTTTGAATTCTGAGAGCTTTGAGTCTTTAATTGGGTTCACTAAAATGGAGAGAGAGAATCTATGGTCATTTTCCTGATGAAGAAATTAAGAGATAAATATTGTTTCATCAAATATATTAAGATTGATAAATATAGAGTAAAAGTAAGTACTACACATTGAACACTACACACAATTCACCTTCTGTGATGTTTCCCAATGAGACAAGGACACACACACACACACACACACACACTTCCATACTCACTGTACACAATCTCAATACTATGCAAAACATTGCTCACAGAGAGAGTCCCTAAGAGCTTTAAATTGACATAACTCTTCATCTTATCTCTGTGCTCAAACTCTAGGTTTTTGTTTACCAAAGAAAATCCAATCAGTATTTTTGGAGTTTATGGGTATTTATAGGATTTTTTTTATTCTATTCGGTATTTCAAGTGGTTTTATTGCAGGCTTATCATTTAAAGTTTATGCTACAATTCAAACAGCTGAGATCTTTGATAAAAACAAAGGATCAAGAGATGATTACTTACATTGCAGTTTAAACAGAAAATAGAATCTCTACTACTCTTTACAATACTTTAGCAATGTTTAAAGCGACTACATAAGTCTTCTTGAATAGAAAATTGTCTAAGACTTAAGTGAAAATTCTTTTTTATAATGTAAATAAATGACTACATATTTTAAGATTCATTTTAAATACATTTTTAGTAATTAGTGAATAAGTATATTTTAATTTTATAATTACTTATAAGAAGTATACCAATATTTAATAATCATATCAATAAGAAAAGAATTGGGAGCATACTAACATTCAATAATCAATGTCAGTAAAGAAAAAAATCATTAAAAAATATACTAGTTCTACAAATTAAAGATCACACTACATAAGAAGGGATTAGTGGGCTTTTATAGGACTCTGGGCCATGACAGGGAAACATAATTTTTCAGATAGGCATAGTAGGTGTGGGTGATTTGGTCATTGTGCTCTGTTAGCACCATTTGAGGTTGTCTGGTAGGTGGTAATTCAGGCATATAGACATAAGTATTCAAGCATGTTCTGGTTATTTTACACTCTGTATTGATTGCCTACATGTCCTGAATGGAAATGGAGTGTGAGCACAAACATGGGCATATTTGCCTGGCTGCTTGGGTCGTCCAGATTAGGTTCTTCAGCAGGAATTCTTTGGCAGGAGGGAACTGTAGGTCAATAGCCTTCAATTCAAACACAAGGGCTCTAAGTGGAAGAGGGCTTAGAGAAGAGGAAAAATAACACTTTTGAAAGAAATATCCAAAATATTTTTATACAAGGACTGGGGGATTATAAATCAGCAGTAATTTAGCATGTATTTGCAATAAAAGCTATTCCCTTAACCATTTTGTAGCCTTTTATATCCTCTCTCTCTTTCTCCAGCCCCTCTTTTCTTTCTCTTTTCTTCAGGGCCAGGCTAGGTTCTAAAAGAACTCTGTCCATTTTTTCCAGGCTCTGATACATTCACATCTAAAAACATTGCATCTCACTCTGGCGTTAGGCATACCCAAGAGTGTACGTAGTGTTTTCCTTGTCAGTGTATCTCCAGTGACTGTATCAGTTAGTGAAGTCAGAGCCTCTCTGAAAGTGTAGAGATCCCTTCAAATGTAGTATTCCCTGCAGTATGTTTTTGTGGCAATCTATTGTACTTTTTCTGAAGAAAAACTCAATATCTGCATCTTTATCAACTGTCTTATCTTTTTCCTTTTTTTAAAAAATTTAGAAACACATGTAGTGTTATACTAGAATAATGGCTAGTTTAAAAGCTGAATATAAACCTCCAGGGTAGCTATTTTGGGGAAAAAAAAGAGACCTCCATGACATTTTCATAAATCTATCGTTTTGCTGTGCAAGCTTCTGTAAATAGAGTGACTCTGTGGACAGAGAACATCATGAGGATTGACAAGGCAAACACTTAATGTGCTGTACGAAGAGCATTTCGGAGGTAACTGGCAGGGTGTTTGTGGGTTGATAGAGCTGAGCTACACATGATGGACTAATGATTCAAGGGTCTAATCCACTTCCTTTTGGAGAGTCATACCGTGGTGCGTGTGTTTTAAAGTCATGTTCCTTGTATGGTTGTGATATCTGTGGCAAATTTAGAGTAACATTTCATCCTATTACACTCACAGAAGTCTGGATTTAAGTACAAATTCATACATAGGGGGCTGCTTTTTAATGGGGTGTTTTGCTGTTGTTGCTATTGTTTTTGGACAAATAGAAATGTCCCTGCTATGGAATAGGAAGGATATCATACTAAGTTTATTAAGTACCGGTAAAATCACTGTTAAAGCATTTAACATTATTTCTTTTATGTAACATCCATAACGGCACCATGAGATTGAGATTATTACAACCATGTATGTAAGGAAACTAAATGTTGGAAGTAAAAAAATATTGCTGAGGTTACAAACTGGCATGAATAGAATAGGAACGTTGGTTCATCTGCCTTTACAATCCAATGTTTTTGCCATTGTATGAAAGCTATCTGTACTAGAATGAATTTCCAGAGAAAAAGACCCTATAAGAAATATCTGTATCTGTCTGTCTGTCTGTCTGTCTGTCTATATATATAGATAGATAGATAGATAGATAGATAGATAGAGAGAGAGAGAGAGAGAGAGAGAGATTGATTGATTGATTGATTGATTGTAAAGACTTGGCTCATGCAATTATAGAGGTGAAGTCCTAAGATCTGCAGTTGGCTAGATGAAGGCCCAAGAGAAATGCTGGTTTAGTTCCAGTCTGAATCTAAGTCAAAAGATAAGAGACCAATGCCCCTGATCAAAGAGACCAAAAGAGAGAATTCTCTCTCACCCTGCCTTTGTTTTTTTTCTTTGCAGGCCTTCAATGGATTGGGTGAGGCTCACCCACATAGATAATAAAATCTGCTTTTTACAAATTATGAATTCAAATGTTAATCATGTCCAGAAACAGCTTAATAGACACAACCAAAA
Organism: Tupaia tana; assembly: GCA_026018925.1. Classification (NCBI taxonomy): domain Eukaryota; kingdom Metazoa; phylum Chordata; class Mammalia; order Scandentia; family Tupaiidae; genus Tupaia; species Tupaia tana. The sequence continues at coordinate 14,941,028 of JAKSZU010000017.1, forward strand.
TGATGCTTAACCAAATATGTGGGCACCAGGTGGCCTGGTCAAATTGACACAAAAATTTAACTATCACAGGTTTATCCCTTGTCATACTGGCATCCCTAAACACTTCTTAAACCATACTTAATCTCCAAATAGAGACAATAAAAAGGTCATAATTCAATCTAATGTTCTACAACTGTCATATACATAGCAAAAAATTCAACTGCTTTTCTAGGAGCATAGGTAAAATCCTTGAGTGATATATATTCCTTTTCTCGACATCCTATTGATATTATGATGTAAAATCAACACTTAAGTATTATAATATCAAGTCAATATATCTTATGTTATATTATAAGATAAAAAAGATGGAAAGATTAGGAAATAATACATATGCATACACAAACACACACAGACACATGATCACATATACCAACATACAACAAAATCAGGAGGAGTACTCATGACAGTTACAGGTCTCATTTCTATAACTAGTCACATGATCATAGCTGGTATTTATAACCATCAATACCTTCTTTTACTACCCTTTCCATATTTCCTTTGCCTTGAGGAAGTGTCTGAGTTGGATCTGTTTTTTGATCTGAAGGGTATGACCCAGACCTTCAGAAATGAAGGTCATAGCTGGTATTTATAACTATCAGAAATGAAGGTCTGGGTCATTTGTAGTATTGACTAGGTTTGTGTTGTTGTAGCTTTCTATTGGTCTTAATCATGGGACATGGTAATGCTAAGACATGCTTAAGCAATCTTCTGTGTCTCATTCATATTCCTCTATACCTCCATTTTGGAGTAGCAGTCTAATTTACCCTTGGTAGTCAAGATCAGCCTACCCAGCATAATAACTCCTTTGTTTCCTGATGGTTCAGTGCATGAAAGGTCCCAAGTAGCCAGGAGGCATTCTTAACTTTCTGTTCAGTGGGGTCATTATTTTTTTCTCATGGTGGAAGAATTCCTCCCTTTGGAACTAAGCCCGTTAGGCCTGCAGAGTATAAAGTCACAGGAACAGGAGGCAAACATCTTCCTCGTGGTTTACTAGTGTTAACGGTGCATAATGCCACTCCCATTTTCCCTTAATTCCTGGACTGGTGAATCCTGATAGTGGGACAAATAGCACCATATATTGGACTCTAATTCAGAACTTTCTGGAAATTTTTGTGTCTTCATTGCTAAGTATAATCGCCTAGCTGACACCATAGGAATATATATTTTTTAAGATTTTTGCCATAGTGTGCTCATCAGAGAGAAACAGAGACAGACAGTGAGGAGGAAAGTGAGAAATCAAACCCTGGGAAAGAGGCAACACCACAGTACCTTCTCCTCTATTCTCCTGGAATTTGGAGCACACATGAGCATGTACCCCATATGATTTTCAAGCTGCCAGATACTGGAACCATGGTCGACCATATGGGAGTCCAGTACCTTAAGCATCAGGCAACCTGCTGGCCCTGACAGTGGAAGAATCTTAAAAAGACTATTCCCTTTTTCTACTAAGCCATATTCTTCATGATGGTGGGGAATGGTAAGACCATAGAATTCCATGACCACGGGCCCATTGCTAAACTTGTTTTGCTGTGAAATGAATTCTTTGACCAGAAGCAATGTTGGGTGAGATAATATGACACTCTATGGAAGATTATATAAGCGAGTGCCAGCCTGGTAAGTTGTAGCAGACTTGAGGTTTCAAGTATTTCTTGAGGTTTGATATTTTTCTGGTCTATTCTGTTACTGATAACCAAAAATACCTGAGTCTGAGTAATTTAAAAGAGACATTTATTCAGCTCACGGTTTGGAGGTCCAAAGTCCTAGGGCTGATCTGGTGAGTAATTTTTGCTGTATTACGACTTGGTGGTAAATCAGTCACGCTTCTGTGTCTGTCTCTGTTTCATTCTTTCATCTTAGAAACCCACCAGGCATCAAGCATGGAGGACTCTCCCTGATGACCTTACTCATAATCTCCTCGCCCCACTTTTCCACACCACACTTGGACTCAGTATTTATCCTCTTAATCCTGCCATAACCAAATCTCAACACATAAATGTTAGAGGGAGACATTTAAATGATGTGGACTATAAGTGGATTATAAGCAGTCGTATGCTGCAAAATGTTGAACAGTCATTTCTCTGGGAGGAGAAAGATATCAATACACCAAGCCCTGCTGTGCAGTGTTTCCTGAGTCGCTCATTATGACTGATTTCAAGTTACTAAATGTATGTGATTGAATAGAAAATTGGGAAGAAATTTATATAGCATACTAGATTATATGGTTTTTCTACCATATAGGTACAGTAGACAAAGAGACCTCAAAATAATAGTAAAATAGATTATGGGACCAGCAGATAGTGAAATGGCTATGTCACTGGACTCCCATGTAGTCAACTGTGGTTTGAGTCCCACGACTCATGGGATGGCTTAAACTCATGCCAGGCGCATGTGCGCATGTGCCCAAAATCCTGAGAGGAGAATGGAGGAGAAGGGATTGTGGCATGGCCATCTTCCTGGACGGAAGGGGGTGATTTCTCACTTTCTGTCTCTCTGTCTCTCTCTGTCTACTGAGTGCATATACCCTATAGCAAAAAACCTCTCAAAAAAAAAAAAAAAAGTAAAATAGATCATAGTAAATACTTACATATAGATTCCAGTAAAATATAGTATAATTAGTAGAAACTGACTAATTTTGAGGACTCTTTATAAAACTTTTTAGTATACAATATTGTATTGTGAGTTTATATCATTTAATTTTTAATAATGACTATTTAACAACTAGCTCACAAAGTTCCTGAAAATTTAACAATCGGCTAACCTGGTATAAGCTAGCTCCAGCATATCATTGAGTAAAATCAAGATTTTTAGTTAATGTGAACAAGATGATATAGGTATTCCTCAGCAAAATACATAACTATGTTATGGTGAGGGAATTAATTGAATAAAAATGCAAATAGCTCTTGAGAAAATAGACTTAACTTACAACGTCCCATGATAATTTCTTAGGCTCTTATAAGTAACTGTTTGAGTAGACTTACCATGGGAAGAATATGAAGTTAAGTTCTCAGTTAACTTTTAGATTAGCATTTCTCCTTTTTTCCCATTGCTCCCTCCCCTCCTTATAAACCATTCCTCCTTTGCTCAATATCTTCATCTCAAAAATCACTAACTGGATAGCACAGTGGTTTGGAGGCAGGAAATAAAAAGTTTCAGCTTGGCTTTTTCAGTATCTCAAAGTGAAACCTTGAGTAGGAAGCTATTCCTCTGACACTGTGTTTACTAAATTATTAAGTGAGAGCACTCACCAGGTGATCCCTAAAGTCCCTTCCAGTCCTAACACCATGTGATTAATATCTCTCAGGATATTTATTTGTCTGATCAGATCGACTTGTGCTCACCATCATAGAAGCTGAACACAGGCCATCCATCAGATGGACACTCACAGTCTGCTTATTTTATTCATTGCTGTTGTCTTCACAAGTAGATCATATCAAACATTTAGGAATCCAGTTTGATTTGTACTGCTCTGGATAGAGTCAAGCAAATTGAACATCATGATAGCTCCTCAATCGGTTCTTATACACACTGTTTGAAACAATCCCTTTCTTTGTTAATGGTAAACACATTTCCCTACCAATCCCCTGATGGGGTTTGCACGAGATGAAAGTTTGAAAAATATATCTGAATGACATTCAAGTTAAAAAGCAGTTCCTTAGCGGCAGGTGGTCACTAGCATTGATGAAATATAACATGCCACACCTGCTCATCTAATCTTAGCAAATATTATAGTGAATCCTTAGTAAATTCCACCAGTAGTTAAGCAAACAAGAAGAAAATTTGTTCCTTAAATCATGTGATTGGACATAGCCTTGAAATATCTCATTTGCTTTAAAAATATTATTTCAAAAGATTTAATTTTCTAGTTTCTCTGATTCAAATCAAGCCAATTCAACAAAGATTAATTTTTCCACAGTGAATGGAAATTAGTTGTAATAAATTCTTTCTGAAATAGTCAACACATGTAAGGGTAAAAAAGAGAAATGTTCTTTTCTACTGGATATGTGGGTGTATTATTGTTATTTATAGTGTTTTGGAAAGGAAATGAATTGGTTTATCTACGGTAGCTTACTTATAGAGAATGATCATTTGTAAAGGAAGGTTATTTCAAAACCCTTGTTTTGCTGTTTTAATATAGTCACAAAACCCAAAGGAAATGTGGACCTAGTTCTAATATCTCCCTGTAAACCTTGTACCATACCATTTTTACAAATTAAAGACTAACATTGCCTTTTCTCATCTTTTTTAAAAATGGCATCATTCATTTCAGTTAACCTAAACTATTGCTTATGGATTTGCCCACAACACTGGGCCAGGTGCTTCAAGTGGTAAAAAACCAACCTCGAGTTTTCAGTCTATTTAAAAAGTGATGACAAGGCAAATACAGAGTAACTGGAAAAGGAAGTTACTTACTATCTAGGGGATTTTGGAAAAATAAGCATTCTAAACCTCAATTATTGATCTGTAAAGTGAAGATTATATGTAAGTTGTTGAGAAAAATATATAAAAAAGATACTTATTTTTATTTTCCAGAAGGCATAAGACATGCAGAGAGAAAGGGAGAAAGCAATTCTCTTTCCCTTCATTTCTCCATCCTGTCTGGACTTTGGTCACATCTGTGCTTAGTATGTTTTCCATCCATTGGGCTAGGATTTGAAATGCTGTTGGCTTCCTTACCCACCAGACCATGGGGCAGACCTAATAATAAAATATCTGAACAACACTTGGAATATAGAAAGTTTTCTCAAGTGTTATTAGTGCACAATTAATATATATGCCATATGGAAGTGTAAGCAACTTTCTATGAAGATCACATACAAAGTAAAATATCATGTAAAATTGTATCTCTAGAAAAGGATTTCATTTGAACTTTAAAAAAATGATAAAAACTGGAACCAGCAGATGACATAATGGTTACACCACTGGACTCCCATGTAGACCATGGTTTGAGTCCCAGACCCAGTGGCTTAAAACTCAAACCAAGTGCATGTGTGCCCCGCCCAAGATCCCGGGAGGAGAAGGGATTGTGGTATGGCCATCTCCCCCTGGGAGGTGATTTCTTGCTTTCCTTTGTCTCTCTGGTGAGCACACACACCCTATAGCAAAATGATAAAGACTTGAATAGATTGCTATTTAGATTTGATTAGGAAGGCCAAACATTTTTAAAAAGAAAATCTGCCATGAATCAATAAATAGATATACAAGGAATTATTTGAATATGGCATCTTCCATTTTGATTGAAGCATGAGGTATTTTTTAGGATATAAAATGAGACAAACCAAGATATATAACTTAAGTTCACATTGTGGAGGACTTTTTTTTTTTTTTTTTTTTTTTTGAGAGGTTTTTGCTATAGGACGTGTTTGCTCGCCAGACAGACAGAGACATAGAGACAGAAAGCGAGAAATCACCCCCCAGGGGGGATGGTCACGCCGCAATCCCTTCTCCTCCATTCTCCTCTAGGTATCTTGGGCATGCACACACACGTGCCCGGCGTGAGTTTTAAGCCACCGGGTCCGGGATGCGAACCGCAGTCGACTACATGGGAGTCCAGCGACATAGCCATTATGCCAACTGCTGGTTCCCAACACCTTGTGAAGGACTTTAAATAATAAGGTTTATAGAAATTTTTATTTTAAGGAAAGGAAATGTATTGACTGAACAATTTGAGCAAAGGAATGATGCAAATGTACATATGCTCTTCAAATATTAAAGTGGCAAGACTAAGATGGGGAAAACTACTATAGGCGAGCATTTGAGAAATCTGTTGTAATTGTTCAGGTAAGAGACAATTAGAACAAGTTAATGACAATGAAATGGAAGAAATGACTTTCAGAAGTATAATTTATTAGGACTTGTGGATTTCTGAGAAGATTCAAGGATGTTTCTGTAACTTTATCCATAAATGGTCCTACTTCCCAAAAAGGGACGTGCTGTAAGAAGTTGTTGGTTTATATTTGGGGAAGATAATTAAATTAAATTGACTATTTAATGTCTTAGCTATAGCCAGGATTTTTTTTTTTTTTTTTTGATCTAAATGCTTTTTGCATTGAGTTTTCTCCTTTAGCTCCAAAAATTTGGAGTGAGAAAACCTGACTTTATTCAGTTGTGCCTTTTTTTTTCATTTTTTAAAATTTTATTTCTTTTTTTGTATATACATTCAATCGCATTGTTTAGCTTACAATGTGAGCATTTCAATAAGTGAACATTTCTCCCCAGTCCCATTGATCAAAATACCTTCAACCGATAAATGGAACCAACCCAAATGCCCTCGTATGGAGGAATGAATTGGAAAACTGTGGCACATATACTCTATGGAATACTACTCAGCCATAAAAACCAACAAAACCCTGGCTTTTGACAGAAAGTGGAAAAACATGGAAGATTTACTGCTGAGTGAGGCAAGCCAGGCTATAAAGGAGAGACATTATATGTCCCCACTTAACATATACCGAATGTCTGCGCTCTATGACTGAAACTGATTGACTAACAGCTCAGTTGTGCCTTTTTGCCACAATTAAAATGGATAACTAATCTAGCTGTGGTCAACCCAATTTCTTCTTCCGGATCTTTGAAATTGTATGAAGGAATTTCTCCTGAGTTTTAACACTGGAGCTGGAATGCATAAAGAACCTAAACTAGAGAGAACCAGAAAATGTAGTCTCCAGGGATAATTAATAACATACCTAGTATGTGCAAAGAAACAGAGATGGGAAGTCTTGGAGAATTAATGAAACAGAGAGAGCAATCCTAGTTTTTGAACTCCCAGTTCTCAGTCCCTGACCCTGGCCAGGGCTTACTTTTCCCCCGACTCTCTCTGACATATTTCAACATTCTTCTATAAATTTCATTTTTGCCTTCTGTGTATGAACATAATTTTGCTTATTTATAACTAAATATATTTTTTTTTGGGGACCAGCAGTTGGCATAATGGCTATAACTAAATATATTTTTATACTATATACAGTAAAAATAGTTCCATGATTTGCACTTTGAAGGACTTTTAAATTGTAGTAGAGTGATTTAAGAGCGACCCCGATGGTTCCACAGGTGGCGTGAGACACCGAGCAGGGGGTGTTGCTCCAGAGATCAGTGTGAAGAGCACCTCTGAGGTGTGCATCAGTGTAGCTGTTACAATGACCTTGCTCTTTACAACTGAAATGTTTATCCCACTGGAACTTATATGACTTTCTTTTGTTTCTGAGAGCAAAGGATACAAAATGCAAAACCAATCAGATGATGTTCCAAAAAGTACTTGTTACTTACCTAATATATACAGGGCATAGAATTAAGCTCTGAGTGAAAAGTGGTGAAGAATACAAACATCAATAATAGTGTCTTGGGCCTGCCCCCTTTGCACAGTAATTAAAGAAGTCAGATCCCACGCAGCCAACTGTGGTTCAGGTGAAAGCCCTGGAAGCTTGAAAAACATCCTGTATGTGTGTGTGTGTGTGTGTCTGCATGTATGCAGACACACACACACACACATACACACATTCAGACACCAGATGAGGTGGAGAAATTAAGGAAGAAGAACTAAGGTGTGCCATGTTCCATTGGGGTATACTTTCTCTCTCTTTCTGAAGTGCGCCCTGTCTCTGGGAATTATATATAAAAACAATTAGTGTCTTGCCTCAAATTATTTTTGTACACATTTTTAAAAAATGCAAAGATCTTGGGGAAAATGGTAACGGGTGAGTAGGAGTTATACAAAATGACGTTTAATACTTATAGTGAAATGGAAAAATATAGGATTTAATGAATCCTAACACAGAAGAGTTCAAAACAACTTGGGATATTATTCTGATTCTCTAAATTTGAGCAGGGGGTGCCCACTGAGACAGGGAGCATAAGACCGGGGCAGCATACTGCAATTTTACTAATTCATATTATACCTGTAGCTAGTCCTTATTAACAAGACATTTCTCTATCCTGTGAAAATCTGCAATTTGAACCTTCAATGACAGGACCAGCAGATGGCATAATGGTTACTTCACTTGATTCCCATGCTATTCAAGTCCCAGACTTGGCAGTTTAAAACTCACTCTGGGCACGTGTATGCGTGTGCCCAAAATCCCAAAAGGAGAATGGAGGAGAAGGGACTGCAGCATGGCCATCCTCCTGGGGGGGGGGGGGGGGGGGGGGGTTGTCATTTCTTGCTTTCTGTCTGTCTCTCTAGTGACAGACATAGATTTTGTTATGCCCTATAGCAAAATCTCTCTTAAAAAAATCAATGAACATTCTGTGCCAAAATACTTAATTTTTTATTTCTGGCCAAATCTTTGGGATAGATCACAAAGATGATAAGCCTAAAAAGATAAGAAAAATACACAACTGTACTTCATAGAGAAGTGTAGTTAGAAGACTAGGAAGATAAAGTGTACAAGTCTAGTCTCGTTTTAAACATTTTAGGAGAAACTCAAATTCCTAGAGTGTATTTAAGTCATAAAAAGAAAAACTTACTATAATATAAAATATTTTTTATTATTATTTTAAAACATAATAGCACCTTCAACTAATGCAAATTCTCTGAACTGATTTTTATTATTTCTTCTATTAATTTGGGATTTGGTTTGGTCTTGCCTTTCTAGTTCTTTGAGATGCATCTTTAAGTTGCTTATTTGAAACCTTTCTATTATTTGATGTGTACATATATAGATACAAACTGCCCCTTTGTATTGATTGCTTTTACTATGTCTCCTAGTTTGGGAAATGTTGATTTTGTGTTCTTTTTTTTTTTAAGAATTATTTTAATTGTATTCATCATCATCTTTTTTATTTTTTAATTTGATCAGAGAGAGAGAGAGAGAGAGAGAGAGAGAGAGAGAGAGAGAAAATGAGAAAGCAAGCCACCAAGCCAGGACTCAAACCACAGTGGCCATGCTGGAGTCCAGCACCTTAACCACCACACCACTGTCGGTCCCTGTGTTCATTTTATTGAGAGTCTTTTAGATTTATTTCTTAACTTCTCCATTAACCCAGTGATCACTCAGGAACATGTTGTTTAGTTTCCATGTTTTTTGTATATTTTCCACAGTTTCTTCTTCTTCTTTTTTCTTTTTTGATTTATTTCTTTTGATAGAGAAAGATACAGGTACCCCTGGATGTCCTCGCGCCACAAGCCACCCTTTCCATATGGATCCCCTAACAAAGTCACCATGCCACTGCCTGGCTCCTCCAGAATTGCTCTTGTTAATTTCTATTCTAGTTCAGGGTGGTCAGAAAAGATACTTTATATACTTTCTTTTTCTTTTTTAATTGAGGCTTATATTATGACCTAAAATACCATCTATCCTGGGGAATGTTCTGTGGGTTGATGACAAGACTGTGTGCCTGCAGCTGTGAATGTCTGTCAGGTCCGTTTGGCCTATTGTACAGTTTAACTCAGATGTCTCTTTGTTGATTTTCTGTCTAGATGATCTGTCTAAAGCTAAGAGTGGGGTGTTGACATCCTCAGCTATTTCTCTACTGTAGTCTCCTTTTTTCCTTTAAGTGCACTTATATTTGCTTTATATATTTTGTGTTCTGGTATCAAGTGTAAATATATGTATTTATATAAATATAGAAGATATTCCCTTCTATATAAATATAGATACATCTATCTATATAGTTATAGCTTCTTGCTGAATTAATCCCTTTACCATTATATAATGACTTTTTTTATTTCTTTTTACAGCTTCTTTTTTAAGAGAGATTTTTGCTATAGAGCATATGCACTCACCAGAGAGACAGAGAGAGAGAGACAGAGAGTGAGAAATCACCTCCCAAGGGGGATGGCCATGCCAAACTTCTTTATTGTCCGTTTTCCTCTTGGGATTTTGGGCACGCACACATGCATTCTGGAATGAATTTTATGCTACCAGGTCTGGGACTTGAACTACAGGTGAGTACATGGGAGTTCAGCTGTGTAAACATTATGCCATCTACTGGTCCATATATAGCTTTTTTTTTTTTTTTTTTGAGAGGTTTTTGCTATAGGGCATGTACATGCACCAGAAATAGTACAATAGTACCTTTAATGGAATAGCTGCAACCACAGGGGAGAAAGGTCAAAATTCTATGGCAAAGAGGGACTTCTGCTTCTTCCCTCCTTCTGCTCTTACATGACCCCAGTTTCTGACAGGGTTCTTCAGGATCTTCTGCAGCATGTAAGTGGTGGACAAGAAACAGAGCAGCAGAGGGAATGTTAAAGACACCTGTAAATTGTGAGTGTAATGTTTTCAGTCATTACCCTCTAAAATCACTCATAATCACTTATAAAAATTTTTCTTCCTATACTTTATAAAGAAACAATTCTTTAAATATTTAGAAACATTTGTATATATACTACTAATAATATATTAATTTAGGAAACCAAGAGCTATTTTCAAAGGAGAAAAGGGAAAGGCAACTTAATTCAATTTTAAAGAATCTATATTTGGGGGCTCCCAGCCCCTGAGAACAGACCCCAGGTTGAAATAATTCACTGACAGTACAGTATTCACCATGCTATTGCTGGCAGTTGTATCAGTTTTGTCCCTGACCCCTGAGTTCTTTGAGGAAAGTAACATCTATTTTTATACCTTACCATTTAGCCTAGTGCCTAGCACATAGTGCATGCTCCTTATATTATTTTTCTTGAATTACAAGCAAAGTGAATTAAATTTATTGGCTTTTTTTCTTGTTAATGATGAGTTACTACAGTTACTAAGATTCTATAGATTTTTTTTTACTACATATTTCACTTCTAATCAGATCTTTATTACTCAAAAATTTTCCTTCTTATCTTAGTAGTAGTCAGTTTTGCTGTGCAACAAATCAATACAAAACTTAAGAAAGGAATATATTTGTCACTATTCTGTGTATTGACTGGGTGGTTTTGCTTGTCCAGGCTGGCTCAGGTAAAGCTGGTGGTGGACAGACCGCTCGCTTTGGGGACCTCAGCTGTGTCTCTGTGCTCCCTGTGGCCTTTTATCCTTTAGCGTCTATCTGGACTCCTTCACTTGGTGGGGTCAGATTTCCAAAAGCAGCAAGAGAAATAAGCTTTAGTGTACAAGAACTTAACATATCATATTTTCTTGGCCAAAGTCAACCCCCTGGTCAACTCCAGAGTCATTGTTGGAAGATTCATTGTCAAGAGCATAGATACGAGAGGCTATGAGCCAAGTGGTTGCGATTACTTCAACTATCTCAAACTTGAACATGCTCAGAATGGAACTCAGACTTGAACACACTCAGACTTGAATGCACTCAGACTGTGAAAGGCTCATACTTGGTGCCTTGGAAACCAAACATCTGATTAACACACAAGTCTTGTGTCCTGAAGCTATTTGTTTTTTACTGTGACTATTAACCCCTCATTCAGAAACTAGGGATTGCTTTCAAATTTCCAGTGTTTTATGCTTTTAACAATAATTCCCTAAGCTTTAGCCAGTTGACAATTGCTCCCAGCTCTCTCTCCCATTTTCTTACAACAGCATATTTCTTATGTACTATTTTCATGTTAGTTGCTAAGTGATTAGGAACTTATCTGCTCTAATGGTGTCTTTCTTTTCATGTTACATAATATACTCACTGGTCAAATGCCCTAGACAGTTCTTCCCAGCACTTTTGCAATGCCTTTTCCTTCTTGTCATCTAAATGCAACTCAAATGTCATCAACTGAGACTGACCTCTGAGGGATCTTATGATCAGTCTCTCTTGTAGCCATTCTTATGCCTTATTTCCATCAGAGCAAGAGATTCAGTTCCTTAGTAGATAGTATTTATTTCCCTCCTTCAAAGATTATTTAACAGTAGTATCAACCTATTGATAAAATGGTGAAATGCTTCCATGCAGTTTGATAAATAATCACTGCTTTGAAGTTCCCAATGCCCCTTCCTCAGTCACTTAAACAATGAGTTCTCTCTGCAGCACTCGCTGGACATACCCATTGTCCAGAAACACAACAGTTAATTCTGATGTAGCAGGAACCTCTATGGCTGCCCCTGAACTATGGCCAATGTCTAATCTGAGTAAGTGGAGTCTGGGCTATTATGGCTGCTAGATATATGTTGTTATCACTGCGTGTGTGGTGTTGCCTTATTTACTTCCCTTAATTTCTTAGTAAAGGTAAATGAGTAATTTGTAAAAAAGAAATGTTAACCAGCTCATTTAGAATTGGACCTCAGCAAGCTAAAAGGATAGAAGGTGTTTAGTAATTTCTTCCTCAATATGATATTCTATTTCTTACTTCAAAGTCCTTTTTTCGTATTCCAGAGTCAAATATTACCTCATCTTTCTCTGCCTTGGTTTTGTCACAAGTCCTAATCTCCCCCTGACAGATGAGTATTTCAGAGTACTTAGATAAAGGTCAGATGTTTGGTTTTAAGAGAAAGACACACACACACACACACACACACACACACACACACAGAGAGAGAGAGAGAGAGAGAGAGAGAGAGAGAGAGAGAGAGAGAATACTACCACTATTTTTTCCCAAAATAGCATGGCATTAAATATTGAATAAATTGAGATCTGAACATTAGTATGGCATCAAAAGAAACCCTTTTAGGTTTCAGGTTTACAACCAAAGTGAGAATAAGACACCTAAATTGTCACCATAAAAACACTTTATGGACACATGATGTATGATATGTATGCTATGATTGTATTAAGGCTGATTAAAATTTATAATGCATTTTCATCAATAAAGTAGATTTATGGAATTTGATGTCAGGCTAAATGGAACTACTATCCAGATCAGTGGATACCTATATGCATCAAATGAGATCCTGCACTCGAAAATGCTTTGCAAGTGCCTATACAAGAATTGTCTCCTTATTGTAATTTTAACACAGATAGAACTTATAACATCAATAGAGGGATGGGCCTTCTCTCTTTTGGTATTTCTAGTGCTTTGATGCATTCTAGGTAGTGGTAAGTCATTTAAACACTTTCTTTTTTTTTAATAGATGAAGGCTGGAAGTATTTTAACCTTCCCATAACACTTTGTTCCCTTTCCTTACACTCTGGAGAATCTGAACTTCTCCAAATACTCTGCAAACTTTATTTTCCCTTTTCTTTAGAGGTAAGTTTACCTTTAAATATAGGCATCCATCTGGAGAATTCTTTAGTGAGTTGAATGAATTATGGTCCTAAAGTTGCATGCATTTACTAAATGCATTTTCAGATCAAAAATACATTGACCTTAACTATTAGCTTAAATATTCACAAAGAGCATTATAAAGAGAATAACACTCATCCCAAGGCGTTATGAGAAATGTTCTGATCATGGTATTTGTGAATGGCCCAGGTGGGCAGTCCTTACTCTGGCAGGACAGGACTACCTGCCACGGGATCCTACCTTCCTTGTGTAAGCTCATATTTTCCTGAATGTCTTAGTTAATTAGTCACCTTCACTACATTTTTTTTTTTTTTTTTTTTTTTTTTTTTTAGAGAGGCTTTTTGCTATAGGGCTCGTGTGCTTGCCAGACAAACAGAGAGAGACATAGAGACAGAAAGCGAGAAATCACCCCCCAGGGGGGATGGTCACACCGCAGTCCCTTCTCCTTCATTCTCCCCTCGGGATCTTGGGCACGCACGCACACGCGCCCGGCGTGAGTTCTAAGCCACCGGGTCCAGGACGCGAACTGTGGTCGACTACGTGGGAGTCCAGCGACATAGTCATTACGCTAACTGCTGGTTCCCCACCTTCACTACATTTTATGAGAAGAATCTCAAGTGCTAATGTCTCCAAGAAGCTCATCAGGTATCTAATAAAGGAAACCCTGGCAACAGCATCTGATAAAAGTTGCTCTATATTATAAGCTTCTACACAGTAGTAAACACATTCAAAAAGAATATGATTCTGATCTTCACTGTCTTAAACATTAGAATGATGACCATTTTGTTAATAATTCATATTTTATTATAATGATCACCCCAACTCAATGGTAACATGCCTAGAAATAGTCAGACGCCTATAAGCCCACTAACAGTAGTACTATATCTTATTTTTGTAAGAAGTCTAGAACAGAAAATAGAAGTGTCCGAACAAAGTTTGTAAAAGCTCACTTTCGAGAAGATATATGCCTTAAGAGAAAAAGTTTATCTTCTAGGACTTCTAGAGGTTGACACTTTATTAGCTGGGATCTTTGTGATGATAGAAAGAATGAGGGTCCCCTGTGACCAGCAAATTGTGGAGTGGATACGTCACTGGACTCCCATGACTGGGAGTGGCTGACCACTGTGGCTGACCACTGTTTAAGTCTGGACCTAGTGGCTTGAAAATGCCAGGTGTGTGGGCATATGTACCCAAAATCCTGGGAGAAGAATGGAGAAGAGGGGAATGCAGTGTGTCCATCCCCTTCTGGGGTTGATTTCTCACTTCCCCTCTCACTGCCTCTGTTTCTGTCTCTTTCTCTCTCTCCGGTGATTGTACATGCCCTAAAGCAAAAACCTCTAAAAAAAATAATAAAATAAATAAGGGTCTTCAAACTTCCTTTGCCCAAGATCCCAAGAGGAGAATGGAAGAGAAGGGATTGTGATGTGGCCATCCCCCCTGGGAAGTGATTTCTCATTTTCTGTCTGTCTGTCTCTCTCTCTGGAGAGCACATGTGCTCTATAGCAAAAAAAATCTCTCTCAAAAAGTATTGTAGAATTAGCTCCAATTCTGTGAATTTTCTTGTCATCCTTCTATATCCTATCAACTCAGAAAGATCTGACCACCTCCACTCAAAAATTGTTGAATATTGGGAACCAGCAGTTAGCGTAATGGCTATGTCGCTGGACTCCCACGTAGTCGACATGGTTCGCATCCTGGACCCAGTGGCTTAAAACTCACGCCGGGCGCGTGTGCGTGCGTGCCCAAGATCCCGAGAGGAGAATGAAGGAGAAGGTATTGCGGCGTGACCATCCCCTCTGGGGGCTGATTTCTCGCTTTCTGTCTCTATGTCTCTCTCTCTCTCTGTCTGGCGAGCGCATGTGCCCTATAGCGAAAAACCTCTCCAAAAAAAAAAAAAAAAAAAATTGTTGAATATTAAGACACCAAGAAAGCATATCACTTTTTGTTTAGATCTATTTGGCATCACCATCTCTTGTGTTCTTGACCACTCTTCCCTTTTGCCCTGTGTACTTTCAGCTTTTCTCTCCAAACTAACAGCTGTGGCCGTGCACTGGGCAGCTGGCAGGCTAAGACCCAGATGCCAAGCTCTTGAACAGATTTACTAGGAGCAGACTTGGGCTACTGATAGCTGCCGCACACCCCCTCTCTGCTAGCTGATTCCTTGGCAAGTTCTTTGATTCATTTGATTTTTGGCAGAGCAACTCCCCTGCTGACTATGAAGTCTCTGAGTCTGTCAAATGCATTAGTCAGTCTGAACGTTTATCGGACTGCCTTGTCCTACTATGTCTAAAGATTAAAGTTGCCCAAGATCTATGTTTAATGTCATGCAGAGCTAAATAAAAAGTGGTTCTGCACAGTTGAGTTGTATTGATGTGAAGAATGATAGTAAGCCTTAGCCCTAGGGCCAGAGCCTCATAGATTCCCTCCTCCTTCCAGGGAGACATTTGTAACATATTGCTGTGACCATTTCCTGGCAAGGACTCCTTTCTCCACCTTATGGAGTGGCAAGTTACCAATAGTCTCAAAGCAAACGCTCAGCCTGGACACAGGGGCCTGTCTTTATCTCAGTTGTGAAAACCTGGTAAATCATTCTTCTTTAACTACTCTCTTTTACAAGTGTAGTTGCTGAAAAGATTTTGGAAAACTCTGCTTTAAGTGCTAATTGGCATTGGCCTTCTATCGCTGATAGAACTGAGTTGTGATGTGGGTAAAAGTTTCAGCAGGTTCTCATCTGATCACATGAATTTGAAAAATAAGACAGGTGGACATTATTCATTTTACAATAACACAGGAATTTTGCACAGGTGGAATTTAGGAAGACTTTTTGTTTCTTTGATAAAGTCTTCTTTTAAAAATAATGAATCAACTTATCTTTGTTATATAAAGTATAATTCATCAAAATCAAGAAATGGATCATTGACACTTGGGACAATAACTAAGAAATGAAGAGATTGGCTCCTAAGTCCGAGTGGGTGTGAATTTATTTCCTACTTTGAGAAAATGACTTTTAGCAGAGAGTTGGGTTCCCATTTTCTGATGAGACATAAGTACCAATGGCAGACATGCTTTGTGAAACCTCTTCTTCAAGCATGGTTTTGATGACATATTCAGGTAATTATTTGAATCTTTTTTAAAAAAGAATCATTTATTTAATTTTATTATTATTGCTATTATTATTTTAAATTTTGCTATAGGGCACATGTGCTTAACAGAGAGAGACAAGGAAAGAGAGAAAAGGAAAGTGAGAAAACAAGCCACCAGGTCTAGGACTTGAACCTCAGTCAGCCATGTGGGAGTCTAGTACCTTAACCACCATGTCACCTGTTGACCCCTATTTGATTCATCTTTAGTTTTACTACTTCATGGTCTATTGTATAATAAAAGACACATAATTTTGTCTCAATACAATCCACTCATAAAATATTTATGATGTACTTATTATGTGTAGTGCTTTTTGAGGAACACAATACAATGATATAGAAGGCACCCTTCTTGTCATTCGAGTTTATAGTTCAACTTAATTTAAATTGAGTGCTATACTCTGTATAGTACTATACTCTGTATATAAGTCTCTCTGTCAGAATGGACTTGATTGGTTTCATAAACTGGATTGTACTTTTATAATCTGAAATTCTACTGGGTATTTTGTAGTAAAACAAAGTAAAAACATATGATCACATAGTTTAACAAGATTTTCAATTCCATAATAAAATGCTTAGATGATAGGTATGCATCCAGCTAATTTTCCAGTAAGTCAGGGACACATATACAAACACACATTCATGGGGCCAGCCGGTGGCAAGGTGGTTAAGGGCACTGGACACCCACATGGCCAGCCATGATTTGAGTCCCGAATAAATGCAAACCTGGCAGCTTGCTTTCTCAAGCTCTCTCTCTGTCTCTCTATCTCAGTCTTACTCTGCCCCTCTCTGGTCAAATTAAAATAAGTAAACAAATAAATAAAATTAAATTAAATAGTTCTTAAAAATCAAACATATATTCATATAATAATAAATATAATCACAAAAAAGGAGACTTCGAAGAGTTCATGGAAAAATAATTAAATTTGAATTAATTTTGATGCAAAATATTTTGAAATCTATGTGTAATTTTTTTCATGATACATGATGTCTCTGAAATTTCTGAAGACCCCTTGCCTATATAATATATATATTACATTTTTCTTTAAATTTATTGATATTCAAAGATATTAGCTCAAGCTTTCCCAACACATATTTTAAGAAAATAGTGTTTTGTTTCCTTTTAGGACATTATTTTATTAAACAGCCTATTACTTAATAAAATAAAAAATATTTTATTATCATCTCTTGATACATATAGATTAGATACTCTGGACTTTCCTTACTAGTCTGATTAGAAAACTTAACTGTAAGTTTTATTATTCTTTATATTTTCTATTCTCATGCATATACAGTTGTCATGTATATGCTCTAACTTAAAATTATACTTGTAAATTATTAGCACTTTAGTATCTAAAAGATATGCATGTGCATAATTTAAATAATAGGAAATCCAGGGGTCATATATTCAATACAGTATATGGTATTATGAGGTACTCCCAGTTTGTTTCAGGGCATCTGCTAAGCAATTCATTTTTAGAGGGTGGTAGTGGAAATGTATTGACTAAGTCATCAGTACAAAAAGGGCTATGTACTTAATAGTGACAAAATGTGAAACACTTTCAGTAGAATTAATATATTTGAAATAGTAAATTTCGATCAATTATTTTGTGCATTTGATAAGGTCCTAAAAATCTTTTTATCTCAAAAAATCTAAAACTGCTAAATCAAGAGTTTGCAAGATTTTGATGAAAAAATGAAATAGAGCTTATTTTTCTAATGCTCCCAATTTGAAAGGACAGATGGATAGATAGATTGATTGATTAACTCCAAACCTGTGGTAGAAAGCACATGTTACTGTAGTTTCCTGAAATAAAAAGCAGATCTTTATTGTAATCAGTCTAATTGAATCCAAAATGGAGTCTCTACCTTCCAAGCAAACATATCTGAGCCCACTGATACGACTGCTATGATTTCTAGACTGTTAAGTAGTCTTCATGATAAGCATTGATTGCTTAAGGTTAGTGATTTAAAATTTTCATAGATTTGTGCCAGAACTTTCATAGAGAAATGACTTGAGAGCCTGCAGGATGAAACTGGCCTTAATAGAGGGGTATCATACTATCATTATGGTATGGAGATTTTATTGTCAGACATTTAATAGAAAACTTTGCACTTTTGAGGCATCATAATCTACGCTATATTGCTATTAGAGAAATGTAAGTTCGTATGTTCTTGTGGGCACAGTGAATTATTTTTTGGTTATGGGAGCAGAAGCAGAGGGTACGTGGCATCTCTAAATCTCCTACCCAGCATAGCAGTTATTGCTTTCAATTCAGCAGCCTAGTCACTTAGCCAGACAAAGTGACTTCATTCACACCCCATAGCCATGAGCTAGCTACAGCCACCATTAGGGAAATCTTCCATACACTGCCTGCTTTTCTATGCCCATCCATCAAGCAAATGAGCAATCTATTTCTGCCATGGTGCACTGCCACCTCAATGAGTCCCTAGACATCCACCACTGTCATTTTGAACATCAGCAAACAAAACCACAAATAGACCCAATTTGGCCAATTTTGTAGGAGAATTTTCAAGTAGTGTTCAACATATTTGCTCAGTTGGTTGTGAAGAAACTTTAGAATAACAATTTTGGTACCTAGAATGCACCCAAAGGAGTCTACTCAACTGTGCATGCGTAACCACATACTCTGGTGTGTTATCATTCCGTTAAGAGAATTGGATGAAATTGCAGGTACTGAGTAGGGAATTGTGCTTAACCTGAAAATTTATCCTATCTGTGTAGTAACCCAGGGAGGATATCTCACAAATACTAGAGTGTATTATATTGATAAAAGGAAAAAATTGAGGTATACAACTTTATGTAAGATATTTATATGTCATATTTAACTAAAAATTGACATTAGCTGATGGAAACAACTTAATTGAAAAAATAGAAATAAGTAATTAAATTTAAAAATACTGTGTATCTTGACTTTGACATTTTAATGATATAGCTGACAAAGTTATCCGATTAATTTTCTTTTCTATTTTTGGAGAGGTTTTTGCTATAGGGCGCGTGCTCTCACCAGACAGACAGAGAGAGACAGAGAGACAAAGCAAGAAATCACCCCCCAGGGGGGTGGCCACACCGCAATCCCTACTCCTCCATTCTCCTCTCTGGATCTTGGGCACACATGCACACGCGACCGGCGTGAGTTTAAGCTACCGGATCTGGGACTCGAACTGCGGTCGACTACATGGGAGTCTAGCGACATAGCCATTACACTACCTGCTGGTCCCTATTCAATTAAATTTTAAGCAAATAGCATTATGCAGGTTTCAGAATATGTCCAGATCAAACTTTGACAATGAATGTAGTTATTTCTAGGGACCACATGGTAATGCCGTGGTAAAATACTATGCTTTGTGAGGCAATCCCACATGAGAAAGTTCCCAGTTCAAGTCCAGAGACTTCCCAGAATACATGGGCAAACGCTTACCCATGATCTGGGGCTGACTAGAGGTGTGAAGGCTGTTGGGGTACTGTCCCTCACTATGTATTTCTGTCTTTGTGACTCCCTCACTCATGGAGGAAATAAATGAACTTTTAAAAGAATAACTATTGGGTTGTTGGAAACATTATGAAAAATGAAAACTATGTCATGATGTTTCTGATGACCTAATAAAATTCCTAAAAGGTAGAGTTTTGGGGGCCCAGAAATACCATTATAATAATGGTATACTTTCAAAAGTATATAAGAAAAGTTTGTACTATATAGTAGTCTATATTATAGAAGTATAGTTATGTAATTTTAGTATTTTTACCTTGTTTTCTGAAATGACCTCTGTAGTTGAAACTATACAAAACTAGAAGCATATTGTAATAGAATATTTTAAACTTAAAATCTATAAAGTAATAGAGAAATACTGTTAACTGAATTTAGGCAAAAGCTACCCTTAGATGTAAAGAACTTTTCATTGTAGCAACTGCATCAAAGAGGCTGCTATATCATGATATGATATAAAGAAAATTTCTAATGCATTTGGAAAAATATGAGAGTAATTTCAAGAAAAGCAGTTTTGAATTGGTAAGGAAATTTGCTTAAAACTTAAAGCCTGGAAACAGGTTAGTATTCTGTTCAAATAGTAGGAACATGAACCTATTGACAACTCAAGACAGGACAAAAACTC
The DNA here is from genome assembly GCA_026018925.1 of Tupaia tana. NCBI lineage: Eukaryota > Metazoa > Chordata > Mammalia > Scandentia > Tupaiidae > Tupaia > Tupaia tana. Next base: position 14,961,422 of record JAKSZU010000017.1, read on the forward strand.
TTAAAACCAGACAACAAAGCCTAGAAGAAAAGCAGCAATATTTTAGTCAAAAGTCACAGAACACTATTTCACCAGTTCAGTTTCATGTACTTCTGTTGGTTCGATCTTCCTGAATGAATTCCGGGATATAATATTCAACTCCAAGACTTGTCCCTATGATTAAGTTGGGCATTTTCTTAGTTTTTTAACTCTTATTTCTATGTGTCTGCATTTAATTTTCCTGACATAGCACTCCCTTGAGAACTTCTTGGAGATCTGGTCTGGTGTTCGTAAATTCTTTCAGGTTTTGTTTATCTGAGAATATTCTTGTCTTTTCTTACCATATGAAGGATAATCTTGCTGGGTACAGTATTCTTGGTTGAAATTGCTTTTCCCTTAACACATTGAATATATTTTCCCATTCTTTCCTTGCTCACATTGTTTCCAATGAGAGGTCTGCTGTTAGTCTGATGGGATATCCTTTGTAGGTAACTTGCTGTTTCTCTCTTGTCAATCTTAGTATCTTGTCTTTGTGGTTTTGGTCAGTCTGTCTATAATGTGTCTTGGAGAAGATCTTCTTGGGTTGATTCTATTTGGTGTCCTTTGTATTTCCTGGAAGTGGATCTTCGAGTGCCTCTCTAGGTTTGGAAAGTTTTCTTGCAGGATTTCGTGGCTGAACTTGCTATTGAAAGTAGTTAGATTATTTAAGAAATTGTGTGATCAATAAAATGTGGGGGGAAAGGAATGGAAGATAACTGCAGAAACCAGAGATAGTGTGAGAAGAGGGTGGGAAAGGGTAGAGGGTTAGACATAAAGAGGTAAATATGTATTTAAATATATATATATGAAACTAGAAATGGAAAATTATTGATGATAACATGCACGATTAAGCCACTATGCAGTATATAATGGATGGGAAACCAAATTTTGTATGCTTATGGGATGAATGTAAATTAATTTTAAAAAAGTTTCAGGAGGAAAAAAAACCATGAAAACTGTTTTTCTTGAAATTAAAAAAATGCATATTTGATGACTGTAGTAAGCTATATAGCTCCAGCTAGGTGCTACTTTATAGTATGTTCATTCTACTCACTGAGATTTATGCCCAGAGTCAGACTTGTGTTCATGGATATGTATATATCAGCTGCATTTGCTATTGGAAATATTTAGATTAATTAAGTTCATTAATAAATCAATAAGATGGGGGGAAAAGGCATACAAGGCAACTATGGATACCAGAGACAGTGTGGGAGGAGGGTGGGACACAGCAGACGATGAGAGATGGGGAATCAAGGATGACCAAAAAAAGCAAAATATACAGGAAACAAGAAGTGGAAAAAAATAAAAATAATAAAATAATATAAATTTAAATAAAGAAAATTATTTGTTGATGATAACATGTCTGTTGATGTGCTTGATTGAGCCACTATACAGTGTATTCTGGAAAGGGAATCTCATTTTGTATGCTGTAATGTATAGTGAATGAATGTAAATAAATAAATTTAAATTAAAAAAAATAAAAAAGATGAGAGTAAAAACTTTTTTTCCCCAGAAAACAGTGTAAGCTTAGGTTGTACTTTGTTACCTGTGTAACAATGTCTTTAGGCAGTAACCTTTAGTATAAAAAATTATTACAATACCTTCTGAGGCTAAGTGTAAATCTTTTTTACCTGAAGAAATAATGTTCAGTGATACAGAAGAGGAGGAGGGCTTGAAATCAGAGAGGTCTTGAAATAAAGAAGCAGTTGTATCAGCAACTTCAGCCTTAATAGACATTTGTACGCTGTAATTTCTCTCAAGTTATCTATGTCAAGATGGAAATTATATATATATATATATATATATATATATATATATATATATATATACACATGCATACATAAAAGGAAATAATTTGATGAATGCAGTGGGAAAATACGATTCTCATGCATAGCACAAAGTAAACATTTGTTATCGTTCTGCATATCACAAAAATACTTAGCTAAAATTTAATTGAGTTCAAATGAATATGCATCAAAACAGACTTAAAATATATGTAGCCATGGCATAGCCATAGTACCCATTGCTGGAAAGAGAAGCCATGATTTATAGAAATTGCCATCCAATGATTATCCCTTTTAGACTGTATTTATGAAAAGCAATATAAACTTCCACTCACATATATTTTTTTAAATATATAGTTGAAAATCTAACAATTTACATAGTAAATTTATTTACTAACCATTCAACTTTATTTCCTAGAACTTAAATTAAAGAAAAATAGAAAGAAAGGAAGTGAAAGAAAAATGAGAATGAAGGAGAGAGAGAAGAGACATAAAAATATAGATAGTAGCATATTGTGAGCTGATATTATTCATATTAGAATAGTTAGTTTTTGAATAATGACTATTTAGAAGAAGTTTGATGGTTTACTAGTCAGTTAATTACTATTCATAACTTTTAATCTGTCTAAAACATTAAATCATATAATATTAAATCATGTGTAGTAATCTTCCAAAAACACCAGTAGAAAAGCTATTATTTAAGGAAAGAGATATTCATGAGGAATTGTTAAAATCAAGCAGAAGGTTGAATTGTTCACCCCCGGATTTATTATTTTAGATTTATATATGTTTATAGTATCAAAATTCTTATGGTAGGGAACCAGCAGTTAGCGTAATGGCTATGTCGCTGGACTCCCACGTAGTCGACCGCGGTTCGCGTCTCGGACCTGGTGGCTTACAACTCACGCCGGGTGCGTGTGCATGCGTGCCCAAGATCCCGAGAGGAGAATGGAGGAGAAGGGATTGCGGTGTGACCATCCCCCCTGGGGGGTGATTTCTCGCTTTCTGTCTCTATGTCTCTGTCTGTCTGGCGAGCGCACGCACCCTATAGCAAAAAAAAAAAAAAAAAAACCTCTCAAAAAAAAAAAAAAAAAAAATTCTTATGGTAGAAAATAAATACTAAATTAGTCAATACAAGATATAAAAAAACTGTATGGGGAAATTTATTTTAAAATTTTAGTTTCATTTATAGAATTAACAGCCTCTCTGTGTTTTTTATTGTCTTTTTCCTGAGTCACTAGTGGTATTGCTAGAGTGAGGATGAATATAAACATCCTGGTTAGTAGGATGCAACTAGTACATGTTATTACTCATTATACTTATTTTTATTGCATTATTATTGCTATATTCTATTGGTTGGTATTAAATTAATTTCTCTTATGGATTAAATTATAGTCTTTGTTGGCAAACAGACCTATATTCCAATAAATGACCTCCAATTTAATCTCCATAATGAGAGTGGTTTCCACATTGGTAACATGGTGGCAAGGTTACATGGATTTCAGTGTTGTAAGGAGAAATACTTGTAAAGATTTGCAGTATCTGAACATTTTTAAGACAAAAAGCCTATAGCTATTTACTGTTATTTTTTAAACTAGCACAAAGTACTTATGGATTTAGTTGTCAGGAAGTGGAGGTAATGCAGTTTGTAATGACCATTTTTTCTACAGTCCGGTGAATTGTCATTTAAAGCAGATATTATCATGTTAAAATGGTGCAACTTCCTTCAGAGAGAAAAGACACAAGGATAAGGAAGTTTAGTAGAAATGTCATAAACTTACAAAGTTCGAGTAAAATGCTCTTTAAAAAGGTGACAGAAGAATGAGAATTCTAAACGCAGTTTGAAATGTTAAAGTTTTTCAAATATGTCCTTTAAGAAATATTAAAATACAGGTATGTGGATGGAACATTGGACACTAACTGGTCATTGCACAATACTTCAAAACATTTTAAGAAATTGTTACTATAGACAAATGATTTTCACGCTCTGCAAATAATCCAATAAAATTGAAAATAACAAGTGATTATTTCTGAAGTGATTTGAACATTTTGAAAAGTTAGATTTCTAAATATGTAATTGTATAACTCATTGAAGAGCTCCAATATTGGGCCAGCAGGAAGAGTGATGATTAAGGCAGCTGGATTCCACATGGCTGGCTGTGCAATTTGAGTCCTGGACCTGGTAGCTTGAAAAGCACACTGGGCACATGTGCATGTCTAAAATCCTGAAAGGATGGTGGAAAGGGAGAAGTGATTATAGTGTGACTATTCTCTACAAGGGGGGATGTGCTTTCTCCTAGCTCTCTCTGTTTCTGGTGAACACAGGTACCCTCTAGCATCTACACACACACACATACACATATAAGACATCATAGAAAGAAGAAGTAATGAAATGAACTTAAAATTATATGAAGAAAGACATTAAAAATACTGAGACTTGGGGGACAGCATATAGCATGGTAGCTAAGGTGCTGGATTCCCACATGGCAGACTGTGGTTGTAGCCCCAGGCCTAGTGGCTTGATAATTATGCTGGGCATGTGTGTATGTGTGTGCTCAAAATCTCAAGAGGGGAATGGAGGAAAAGGGATTGTGGATTGGTCATTGGTGATTTTGCACTTTCCCTCATACTGTCTCTCACACAGCGCATGTGTCCTATGGCAAAAACTTAAAAAAAAATATACTGAGATCTTGAAGAATGGAAAATATGATATAATCCTATACTGTAGAGACAATAATTTTCTCATATATAATAGCTTTACAAAATCTTTATTTTATAATTTTAAATTTTAATTTCTATCTCAGAGTAAACACAAGATATACTGAAGCCAGGCTTGAAAAATAGTAATGATGTAATATATTTTATATATACATATATTTATATTTATATATTTATATATGTAATAATATTCACTTCGCTATATCATGCCATTTGTATTTTAAGTCCATTTGATGCAGATTCATTCAAACTTAATTAAAATTTTGCAAAGTATTTTTGTGGTCTTCAGAATTATATATATATACATATATTTATATGTGTGTGTATATATATACACACACACACACACATATATTCTATATACATGTATATAAAAATTACTAGAAAGCTATAACAGATAATATAAAATTGATACAGAAATAAATAGATGAATAGAATTTAGAAATTCTGAAAGCAGATGTATCTTCATAGAAACAAAAATTATGTACACACACAGATAACATACAAGTTTACTCAAAGCAGCATTTGAAATTATTGTGAAAACTAGATAGTAAATGATTTTGTTGATACATGGAAATCTAGGATTCTACTTAATACTACACAACAAAGTGATGTCTGAATAAAGATTAAATAATTTTAAAATGGAACCATGAAATTATTACTAGAATAATATATATGATGTCTATGTAAATAACCTTAAGTGAGGGCCAGCAGGTGGCATGGTGGTTGGGGCACTGAACTTCCACATGGCTGAGTGTAGTTCAAGTCCTGGACCTGTTGGCTTGCTTTCTCACTTCTCCCACCCTCTTGCTCTAGTGATCACACATGCCCTATAACAAATTAAAAATAATAATAATAAATAAAATGAAATAATTCCTTAAAAAAACTCAAGTAAGAAAAATATTTCCAGTTTTCTAAAGTTAAAACATAACAGAAAATACTGACAGACTTGAAGATGATGAACTTTCAATCTCAGTACACTGAAGTACACTAAATTAAACAAATAAAAATAACACAAATACAAAATATTACTATATTTTCCTAAGGGAAAAATGTTCTGGAAAAAATAAAACAAACACTACAACTTGAATTCTACAGACAGGACTAGGGAAAAGTTTAAAACATATATTTCATGTACTCAGGAGAATTACTAGAATAAGAAAATAATATGAAAAAAAACTATGAATATTAATCCAATAACCAGGAACCCATAATGTTTTCCTTTAAAATATCCAATGGCAGGTGGGTGCCATCACTTGTTTCTCCCCACCTACCACAGAACATGGCTGTCTTAGCGCACTGGTTGCTTATTAGTACTGTCTAGTGAAATGAAGTTAAATTGGCCATCTTTTAGTGAGATAATGAAGCCTTAAAGCAGAGTGGGAAATGCTGGAATAATGAAGTCTCAAAAGGAAGGCTATGGAATCAAAGGACTTATTTGCCAGTCAATCTCAGCCCACCAAGACTGGACCACCAGGGAACAGCTATACCAATCACAGTTAAAAAGAAGGAAGACAAACACACCATCCATCAGATGACTTGAAATCACTGCAGGGTCACAAGAAATATGGGAAAGCAAGAAAATACCTCTCTTTCCAGGGAAAAAAAATAACTCCTTTTCATCCTCAGACAGTACAATAAAACTCATGAAAATGTCTGATAAAGAATTTAGAATATTCATAGTGACAAAGCTATCAGAGATGGAAGAGAAGAGAGTCAATGAACTGAAGAAGAGGAAGGAGAAAGGAGCTGATGAGTTCCAGGAGATGAGGAAATTCTTGCAAGATCTAAAAGAGGAAATACATACTATGAAAAAGAATCAAATTGGCCTTTTAGAGATGAAGGCTATAATATAGGAAGTCAAAATCTCCCTTGAAAGTATTAAGAGCAGACTAGATCATACAGAAAGTAAAATCTCAGATGTAGAAGATAGAATCACTGGCCTAGAAAAATCCACCGCAAAGACTGAGAAAATTGCCCACAAAAATGAGAATAACATATGAGAAATACTAGATACCATCAAATGTCCAAACATCTGGATAACTGGTATTTCGGAAGGTGAAGAGACTCATAAGGGCGTTGATAATCTACTCCATGAAATCCTGCAAGAAAACTTTCCAAACCTAGAGAGAGATTTAAAAATCCAGTCTCAAGAAATGAAAAGGGGGACCAGCAGTTAGCATAATGGCTGTCGCTGGACTCCCATGTAGTCGACCATGGTTCGAGTCCTGGACCCAGTGGCTTAAACTCACGCCAAGCGCGTGTGCATGCATGCCCAAGATCCCAAGAGGAGAATGGAGGAGAAGGGATTGCGGCATGACCATCCCCCCTGGGGGGTGATTTCTCGCTTTCTATCTCTTTGTCTGTCTGGCGAGTGCACGCGCCCTATAGCAAAAACCTCTCCAAAAAAAAGAAAAAAAAAAAAAAAAAAAAAGAAATGAAAAAGACCCCAAATAGAATCAACCCAAGATCTTCTCCAAGACACATTATAGCCATATTGACCACAACCACAGGCAAAGAAAAGATACTAAGATTGCCAAAAGAGAAACGTCAAGTTACCTACAAAGGATATCCCATCAGGCCAACAGTAGACCTCTCATCAGAAATAATGCTAGTGAAGAAAGAATGGGAAAATACATTCAAAGTGTTAAGAGAAAAGCAATGTAAACCAAGAATATTGTACCTGGCAAGACTGTCCTTCATATGGGAAGAGAAGACAAGAATGTTTTCAGATAAACAAAACCTGAAAGAATTTACCAACACCAGACCAGATCTCTAAAAAGTTCTCAAGGGAGTGCTATACCAGGAGAATTAAATACAGACACACAGAAATAAGATTTCAAAAGCTAAGAAAATCCCAACTTAATCATAGGGACAAGTCTGGAGTTGAATATAATATTCCAGAATTTAATCAGGAAGATTGAACCACAATAGAAGATAGATTAAGTACATGAGACTGAACTGGTGGAATAGAATTTTATGACTATTGACTAAATCATTGCTGGTTTTCTTCTAGGCTTTGTTTTCTGCTTTTAAGAATTTTTGTCCTGTCTTGAGCTGCCGATAGGTTCATGTTCCTACTATTTGAACAGAATCCTAACATGTTTCCTGGCTTTAAGTTTTAAGTAAAGTTCCTTAGCATTTCTTTGATTTATTAAAGCTAAAACTGCTTTTCTTGAAATTAAAAGATATATTTAAAAATACCTATTTAATCACTTTAGTAAGCTATATAGCATTAGCTAGGTGCAACCTTATAGTATATCCATTCTACTCAGTTTCATGCCTAAAGTCAGACATATATTCACAGATATGTATATATCAGCTGAACTTGCTATTGAAAGTAGTTATATTATTTAATAAATTTTGTGAATCAATAAAATGTGGGGAAAAAAAGGAATGAAAAACAACTGTAGACACCTGAGATAGTGTGGGAGGAGGGTGGGAAGTGGCAGAGGGTGAGATATAGTAGTAAAATAATATGTGTATATATGTTCATATATATATATATATATATATATATGAACTAGAAATGAAAAATTATTTATGATAACATCTGTAATTAAGCCACTATGCAGTATATTCTGGATGGAAAATCACATTCTGTATGCTGTGACGTTGCGTTGCTCAGGGAATGAATGAATTTATTAATTAATTAAAAAAACTTTCAGAAGAAAATTGCAGGGCACTTGTAACTAGATTCAAGCTTTGTCCATATTTTTAGTTTAAGGTATTTTGTGAATCAATAAAATGTGGAAAAAAATTTAGTATGGAAGGGAGAAAGGGGAAAGGGGAAGAAAATACAACAAGTTAAAGTATGCTTAATTGACAAAAAAAATTGAGAAGCTATTTGCTGATAAGTTATAGAGTAGTATCTTTGGCTTGTCTGACATAATATTTGTGCTGAAAAAGAAATGTACACAGTAAACATGTCATTAAATGTAAATGAATTATAATAAAAAAGATCTAATGCCTGATCTGGGTACTGGTTCAAGCAAAGGGCCTTACTGAACACCAGGCTGCCTGTGACTGCAGGGCCTAAGGGATGGACTCATGGCTCATGACCTCCCCCACTCACCTTTGGACTTCAGGTTTATGTCTTGGGACTTTAAGGCAAACTTGCACCCCTCCCCACCTGATCTAGATACTGTTTCAAGAGAACACCCTTGCCAGATACCAGGTTGCCTGAGGCTGCAGGACCTAATGTCTAGACCAGTGTCTCATCCCCTTCCCCACTCACCTTTGAACTCTCAGGACTTCTGTGTTTTGGATAGTGCATGACCCCTCTGTGCAACCTTTTCTTTTGCTCCTGAGTTGAAGCTCAGCAGCTCAGTTTCTGACGTACCTGTTCTTTAGAAACAGGGAGGTCTTAGGTCACCCAGGACTAGTGACAACAGAACAGGGTGCTGGTGAGCAACAAGGAGGCACAGTAGAAGAGAGATAGCCAAATATCTACTCCTGCACACCTTTGAGTGCTCAGAGATACTTTGAATAATTTAGGAAGGAACATATAAATCACCAGATGACTAGAAACAATCACAGAGGCACAAGAAATATGAGCAACCAACAAAATGTCTCTCCACCAAGGGAAAATATCAATTTCACATCACTCACAGACAATTCAATGGAAGTCATGGAAATGTCAGATAAGCCATTCAGAATATTTATAGTAACCAAACTAAATGAGGTGCAAGAGAAAAGAAACAGTGATCTCCAGGAGATAAGGAAGTCCTTTCACTATTTGAAAGAAGACATAAACACCATAAAAAAAGAATCAAAAGAATTGTTAGGGATGAGTAATGTGATATAGGAAATTAAGACCTCCTGCGAAAATATTAAAAGTAGATCAGATCACTCAGAAGATCATCTTGAATGTAGAAGACAAAACCTCTGACCTAGAAAAAAGTATCAAAAAGATTGAGAAAACAACAAAGAAAAATGAGGATAATATACAAGAAATACTAGATATCATCAAGTGCCACAACATCCAGATAATTGGTAACCTAGATCTTCAAGAGGTTCTGAAGGAAGTGCTATACTAGGAAAATGAAAAAGTCAGATGGCAGTTATAATAGAACAAAACACAACACCAAGAAAATGGTTTGTGGTTCCTATCACTTAATGATAGGAACAGGTCCAGAAATATCAATAATAACATTCAATGTTAATGAATTAAATTCTGCAGTTAAGAGACACAGACTGGCTGAATGGATTAAAAAAATGGACACCCTATATCTGTTTCCATAAGAAACACACCTTATGGATAAAGACATACATAGACTAAAAGTGATGGGCTGGAAAAAGATATTCCATGCAAATGGAAATAAAAAAAGGGCTGGAGTTGTAATACTGATTTCAGACAAAATAGGCTTAAAGACAAAGACTATAAGAAACAAAAAAGGGCATTATATAATAGTAAATGGGCTAATTCTGCAAGAAGATATAATGCTTATAAATCTATGCACCTGCAATTTAGGAACACCTAAATATGTGAAAGAAAGACTGCTGGAGCTAAAAGGAGAGATAGGGTGCAACACTATAACACTATCATTGGGGATTTCAACACCCCATTATCTTTTTTAGACATATATTCTAGGCCTAAAATAAACAGAAAGATACAGGACCTAAATGATACTATAAATCAAATGATCTAGACAGACATGTATAGAACTTTCCACCCTCAAACCATAAAATACACATTTTTCTTACTCCAGAATGGAACCTTTTCAAATATTGACCATATGATAAGACATAAATCAAGCCTTCATGGATTAAAAGGCATAAATACTATATCTAGCATCTTCACTGACCATGATGGAATTAAACCCAAGATTAATTTCAAGAAACACCCTCAAAAATACATAAACATATGGAAACTGAGAAACCTACTTCTGAATGACTTCTTAACTACCAAAGAAATTAAGTCTGAAATCAGAAGGTTTATGGAAACAAATGAGGAGTACACAAGTTTTCATAAAATATGGAACAAGGCAAAAGCAGTCATAAGAGAGAAATTCATAGCAATTACTGCACGTGAAAAAAAGATGGAAAGGTAGCAAGTAGACAACATAACATCATGCCTTTGGAATTAGAAAAACAGCAACAAAACAACCCTAAAAAATGCCAGGAAAAAAATTATAAAGATTCAAGCAGAAATAAATGAAATAGAAAATAAATGAACTATACAGAAAATAAATGAAAGCAAAAGCTGCTTCTTTGGAAAGATTAACAAGATTAACACACCATTTGCTAGGTTGATGAAGAAAGAAAGAAACCAGATAAATCAAATATGCAATGAAACAGGCAACATTACAACAGACACAATGGAAATACAAAACATCTTTAGAGGATACTATGAGCGACTATATGATGACAAACAATAGAACATGGAGGAGATGAACAAATTCCTGGATGCATATAATCTATCAAGATCGAATCAGGAGGACATAAAAAACCTGAATAGATCCATAACAAGCCACGAGATTGAATCAGTAGTAAAGAACCTCCCAACAAAGAAAAACCCAGATCTGGATGGCTTCACTTTTGAATTTGACAAAACTTTAAAGGAAGAGTTAATCCCTAACTTATTCAAATTATTCCTAAAGAACCAAAAGGAAGGAAACCTTCCAAATTAATTTTATGAAGCCTTCATCATTCTCATTCCCAAAACAGATAAACACAAGACAAAAAAGGAAAACTAAAGACCGATATCTCTGATAACTATAGATGCAAAAATTCTCAACAAGAAACTTGCAAATCATATCCAATAACATATAACAAAGTTATTCATCATGACCAGGTAGGCTTTATTCCGGTGATGCAAGGGTGGTTCAACATATGCAAGGCCATATTTTTAATACACCATATTAACAGAAAGAAAGATAAAAACCATATCATTTCAACTGATGCAGAGAAAGCATTTAATAAAATACAGTATCCTTTCATGATTAAGATTCTCAGCAAGATCAGTATAGAGGATCATTTCTCAACACAATAAAAGCCATATATGAAAGACCTATAGCTAATATTATGCTGATTGGGAAAAGCTAAAAGCTTTTCCACTAAAACCTGGTACTAGACAAGACTGCCCACTTTCTCCACTACTTTTTAATATACTGCTGGAAGTCTTAGCCAATGTAGTCAGAAAAGATACTACTACAAAAGCCATTCAAATTGGTAAAGAAGTGTTGAAAACATCTTTATTTGCAGATGCCATGATGGTATACTTAGAAGCTTCAAAGGTTTCCATGAAATAACTTCTCTAAGTAATAAATGAGTACAGTAAGTGGCAAAACACAAAGTCAACATACAAAATTCTATAGCATTTCTATATATGAACAAGTCAAATGAAGTAGAGCTTAAGAAAGGAATCCCTTTTACCACAGCCACAAAATGTATAAGATACCTAGGGATAAGCCTAAGTAGGGAAGTCAAAGACCTTTACAAAGAAAACTATGAAAATCTTTAAAAACATATTGAAAATGACATAAAAATTGGAAGGGCTTCCTATGTTCCTGGGTTGGAAGAATTAACATAATCAAAATGGCAATTCTACCCAAATTAATCTACATGTTTAACACAATTTCTATCTAAATACCAGAGACATTCATCACAGATCTAGAAAAGACAATCATAGAATTTGTCTGGAATCATAAAGACCTTGTATTGTCATAGCAATACTGCGCAAGAAGAGTGGAGTGGGTGGCATATCACTCCCTGACCCCAAAATACACTGAAAAGCTATGGAAATCAAAACAGCATGGTATTGATACAAAAACAGACAGGTGGACCAACGGAATAGAATAGAGACTCCAGAAATAATCCCTAAAGCTTACAGTCAACTTATTTTTGACCAAGGATACCCATTCAGAGTAAATTCAGAAAAAAAAAAGAGAATATAAGGGAAACTTTATGCAAAGCAACACATGGAATGTAGAAAGTGAAAAATTATTAGAGAGAGAACTTAATACATTGAATGTACACCACAGAACTATAGTAGAAGCAATTCAGGAAAAAATGTAGAAACTTTTTAAAAAAGTAATTGAAGTAGAGTGACTATCTTCTATCTTCTGGTTAGTTTTTAGTTCATATAAAAATATAATGAGTAGAGGGCTTGGCAGGTGGCATGGTGGTTAGGGGCACTGGACTTTCACAAGGCTGACCATGGTTTGAGTCCCAGATCTGGCAGCTTGCTTTCTTGCTTTCTCTTTCTGTCTCTGTGTCTTGCTCTGGTCAAATTGAAAATAACAATAATTACAAATAAATAATTTGTAAATATATATGTATATATATGTGTGTGTATACATATATATAATAAATGTATACATACATACATACATACATATATACATATAAAATGAATAAGACCAGTTTGTGGCATGGTGTTTAAGATGGCCAACTGTGTGGTGAAGTCCCAGACAGACCTAGCAGCTTGAAAAACATGCCAGCCATGTGTGGGTGTGTGCCCAAAATCTGGAAGGGAGGGAGAAGGGAATGTGGTGTGGTTATCCTCCCAGGGGACGCTTTTTCACTCCCTTTGCCACTCTTCCCATGTCCAGGGAGTGCATGTGCCCTTTAGCAGACAGATAAAGAAACCAAAAAAATCTAACAAGTATATGAGTAGAACGCGACAAAATCTACAAACATCTCTAATATAATCATGAAAATAAAAGTAGATATGATGGACAATATTAGGAAGCAAAAATGGACTAGAAGTAATACTTGAGTGTTTATGTAAAGCTCTTCTTACATATTACAACTCATTCATCAGATGCTAGTTTCTGTATGAAATTTGAAATATGTTAAATGTGAGAAGACTGAAGTTCAAAGAATATCAGAAAAAATTCAATAGCATACTCAAGGTACTTACAATTTGCAGAAGAAGTTGACTTTGCAATCCAAATTTGTTTATCCAAAATGCCCGGAAACTTTTCATCAAACGCCTGTGGAATCCAGCACAGTTCTTGCACCATAGCGTTTTTAGTAAATACTAGCAATGTCGCTGTCAAAATTATAATAATTTTGGCCATTCAGGTATGGTGAGACAATTTTAGAGTTGAATTAAAAATAAATGCCATTATTTGGCATCCATATTTCTGATTCAGTTTTTATTAGGCAGACTATGTAGAGGAGTTAGAAATAGCTAAGCAGGCATTCAAAAATATTTCTTGAAAGAGAATTGAAAGACAACAAAAACAAAATGAAATTTACAATCAGATTTGCTCATGAGTCCAAAACTCAACAATGACTCATACTCAGAAAATCTGAAAATAAGGTTTTGAAGGTGACACTTTCCTCTCTCAAAACTTGTAAAATAGCCTCCTCACTCTTTCCTTAAGAATGTATGTGTGTGTGTGTGTGTGTGTGTGTGTGTGTGTGTATGTGGCATCTAAAATCCATCTGTGAAACATTCATCAAACAAATGTCCAACACTGCTTTATTTTCATGCTTCACTGGAACTCAAAGCATACGCATTATTCATTCTACATATATTAATTGATTCTATTTACACCCTTTAAAAAATTGCACCTCTATGAGAGTCAGTTGGCTTAGAAAAGATGAGAAATGTATTTTCTAAAGTGCTCTTTAAAAGTGCATTCTCAGAAAATCTGGAGATGTGCAGAATGAAGTAATTATTAAATAAGTGACTGTTAAATTATTAATACCAGGATTACAAATATATCTATTGATATCAAGTGCTAATTATCCATCTCAATGACTAAATCTCCTGAAAATTATATCACTGAAAGAAATGTTCATTGCTGTTACAGGAGAATGGAACACAGGTCAACTAACTTGTTGATATAAGTTGATTTTTTTCTTATGGAATATTCTGGCTATATTCCATAATGATAAACTCAAAACCATAAACCATAGCAGGAACCAGCAGTTGGTGTAATGGCTATGTCTCTAGACTCCCATGTAGCCGACCGTGGTTTGAGTCCTGGACCCGGTGGCTTAACCTCACACCAGACGCGTGTGCGTGTGTACCCAAGATCCTGAAAGGAGAACGGAGGAGAAGGGATTGTGGCTTGGCCATCCCCCCGGGGGGTGATTTCTCACTTTCTGTCTCTCTGTCTCTCTCTGTCTTTCTGGTGAGCGCACGTGCCCTATAGCAAAAACCTCTTAAAAAAAAAAAAACAAAACCATGTTAACATAAGTAATCTGATCTCTCTTATTTGCCTTTCTTTTCTATGTAACTCCTCCCAATTCTCTCTCTCTCTCTTTTCTTTTATAATCGCAAAGTTTCTAAGTGCTCTCTGAAGGAAATGTTTTGGTGTGTATTGAACATGGTTTTATGATCAAAACTTACAGGCTATTAAGTGGGTCATGCATCTAGGATTACAAAGCATGTTATTATTTGATTTTACTACATTTGAAACCACTGGTGGCCTTATTGTTACTGTGCAAAATATCACCTCTATCTTTTTGGCTAGCTGTCAAGGACAGACTGTTTCAGACTTTCAAGCATTGGTATAAGAACTGAGTAAGATTTTTTCCCCCCAGCTTAATACCAGAAAAGGCTTGTATAAGACTCAGGAGGACATTCAGAAAATTTCTGTTTGTGGCCAGTGAATAATTCAAAACCTTTTCAGTTGTGTTTCCTTGTAAATTGAGAGACTATACAAGGGCAAGAATGAACAATGACTAAACATGCATGTTACTCCTGAGAAAGATCGGCATGAAAACAATACATTGACTCCTGTCAAAATGTTAAATGAGGAATATATTCTCAATCATGCCTTTCAAATATATGCTTGAATTCTTACGTGAATTACTTATAAAGGCAAGTGCATGTAGGAGGGGTTTTCGGAAAGTTCCTGGAAAATGTGTTATGAAAAAAAGCTGCACATGGATTTCAAATCTTTCTTTTGCACAAAAATGAATCTGTAATTTAATTTCATTTTCTACAAAATTTTTGAAGTTATAAGTACAAACTGATTACTCCACTCTCCATGAAAACTAATTTAATTCTTATTATCCACTATAAGGATTGTAGCAGGCTTCACTGACATATCTGCAGATGAATTAAAGTCAAACTCCAAAGTTTTTGATTTTTTTTATATACTAAGAGATTGGCAACAAAGCCATAGAAGCATTCCATAGAGGTGTAGCAGAAGATGAATGAATTCTTTTGAGTTATTTCAAGTTCTTTTCATATTTTGATTCATTTTAAAAATGAGAGGAGTACTTTGTTTCTTAAATCTGGTATATATATTATAGTAAATGGAATATTTCAAGGACATAAGAAATTTCAGGGGCAGTGATGTAGTCTGAATATTTGTCTCCAGAAAATTCTTTTGTTAAAATCTTGATCGCCCATGTGAATATATTACTAGGTGAGGTCTTCAGAACATGATTAGGTTATTTCATTAATGAAATGCATGCCCTTCTAAAAGGAACACAGAGAGAGAACTTGCCCTTTCTGCCATGTGATGTTATAATGAAATGGTAGCAGTCAAGAAAGCTGAACTTACCATACATTGACTCTGTCAATGCCTTGATCTTGGACTTCCCAGCTTCCAGAACATTGGAAAATAAATTTCCCATGTTTATATTGTACCCAATCTGTGGTGTTTTGTGATAGCCATCTGAATAGATAGTCTTATGAACACATTAACTTGTTAACTTTTACAAAGCCAAATTTAACTCAGGTAAGTAAGCAGAACCATAATAATTCGGGAACCTGGTACCAGAATTCTGTCAGGCAACCTTTTTCTGACTTGATATTCAATGCAATGATTATCACAAATGCTCATAAACCAAGCACTAGATTATATTTATTTTGAGTACAGGTAAGACTAACATTCCAATGCCTTAAATCTATTTTTTTTTTCAGATTTCCTAAAAATTCATTTTTAAGGTCACATTTCTTAGACAGGTACACGTTTATACTTTATTAAAATGTCTTGAACACCTTTTCAATCATTCTGGTTTAGCAAATGTGAAAGACATATGGTCCAGCATCTTGCCAAATCTCGTTCTCATAGAATTGGAAACATATTAAGTGAAATGTTTTTCCTGGAGAATAGCAAGTTGAATTCTTACTTACAATTGGCACATTAGATACATTCTTTTATAAAAATGAGGGAGTCTTCTCTTTGGGAATTTGTCCTCCTTGATAGAATGAGTTTATAAACAATTATTCAAATTACAAAATTACCATGTTTGAGAAGGAGGAGAAGTGCTATTATTTTTTTCTGAGATAATAGCATAAATCGACAGTCTTAGGAAAACCGGAAGGCATGACCACCCCAATACCATAGGAGAATATCCATCTTCTCTCATAAAATCCCATATAGTGCAATTGTTTATAAAAGTAGGAGAAATTCATTTCTGCTCAGGGAGCAAATTATTTTTTTCATCCTGGACACACACCTAAATCTCATTTCTCAGCTTCACTATCATCCTAGACAATAGACGTGAGCAGGAATTAAAGGTGCCATTTTTACATCTAACCTATAAACCCCTCCACTCTTAGAAGCTTCTCCATGGTTTTTATTCTGTCTAGATATCTGACATGAATGTAAGTTCTAGGACAACCTTGGAAACCATTCAATGATGGTGGCAGGTGTTAATCTGGTCTCCATCGGCTGTATGGAGAATGCCTCTGCCAACCAGGTCTCTGTGAGGCATGTTATCTTAGAAAAAAATACATTTCTTACTGCTTGTTATGGGCTGAGTTATGTCTATCAAAAATAATATGTTGAAATCCTAATTCTCAGTAGCTCAGAATGTGATGTATTTACAAATGGAGTTGTGGGACCAGAAGATGGTATAATAGTTATGTTGCTGGACTCCCACATGCTAGATGGCAGTTTGAGTCCCAGATCTGGTGGCTTAATACTCACACTGGGCACATGTGTGTGCATACTCAAAATCCCAAGAGGAAATGAAAGAGAAAGAATTGCAGTGTGACCATCCCCTCTGAGGGGTTATTTATCACTTTCTGTCTCTCTGGCATACACATGTACCCTATAGCAAAGAGCTCTCTCTTAAAAAAAGGATTATAACAAATATAATTAGTTAACATGAGATAATACTGAAGTACAGTGGGCCATTAATCAAGTATGACCAGCATCCTTACCAGAAGTGGGAAATTTGAGCAGATATGAAAAAAAAAACATGATATGAAAACATGGAGACAGGGGCCAACAGGTAGCATGGTGGTTAAGACACTGGACTCCGACATGGCCAACCCTTGTTTAAAGCCCAAACCCAGTGGCTTGAAAATCATTCTGGGTTTATGTATGTGCTTGCCCAAAATCCTTAGAGGAGAGTGGAGGAGAAGGGATTATGCCATGACCATCCCCCTGGAGTGTGATTTCTCACTTTCTGTCTCACTGTCTCCTGCCAGCAAAAGTGCTATATGGCAAAAAAACTTAAAAACAAAACAAAAAGATATGGAGACAGACAAACACAGAGGAAGACGGCCAAGTGAACATGGTGGCAGAGATTGAAGTAATTCCACTACAAATTAAGGACTATCTGGGGCTACCAGATGCTGAAAGAGGCAAAGAAGGATCCTTATCTAGAAGCTTTGGAGGAAAGCATGGTCCTTTGAGCACCTTGACTTCAAACTGTAGCCTCCAAAACAGTGATGGGATAAATTTCTATTGTTTTCAGTCAATAGGTCTGTAGCACTTTGCTATAGCAGCCCTTGGAAAATAATAAAATATTTGTCATTAGTATCCCTTTTTTGGTCTGTGCAGAACAGCAGTAAGCATCATCTGATACAGAAGGAAGAACCAATGTGTGACATGGTAGGATTAAAAAAATATTTTAAGAGTTTTACTGTAGGTTTTGTGCACTCACCAAAGAGACAGAGAGAGAGAGAAAGCAAGAAATCACCCCTTGGGGGGAATGGCCATGCCATAATCCCTTCTCCTCCATTCTCCTCTCAGGATTTTTGGCACACACGCACACGTGCCCAGTGTGAGTTTTAAGCCTCTGGGTCCAGGACTTGAACCACATTTGACTACGTGGGAGTCCAGTGATATGACCATTACACCCTCTGCTGGCCCCTAACAAAATTATTCATATGACAAGATGACCAAACCTTGCCATTGGAACAGGGGTCACCATGGGACCAGACCAAGTCCCCAGTTCACAATCAACACAATTGTCCTTCTTTGTAGTAATTTTTTGGTATTTCTCGGCAATAAATAATTTGCGATTAGCTCTTTTCACTCAGAATCAAATAGCCTTGCCAGGAAAGGAAGTTATTAAATAATTCACATAACTGAACAGCATTTCTCCCTTTGTATATGGGAAAAGGTGCTATTTGGTAACCATTTATGCTAATACAAAAATTAAATCTGATTATTTCAAAATCTCTTTGCTCTCCCAAACATTAGAACATGAGTTAAGCAAGCTCCCAAATTGGCCAGTAAGTTTTCCCTGTGCAATTTTATGTTGCATATCCTGCTTTTTCTTTCTGTTACTAACTCTACACCTTAACTAAATATATTCTGTTTTTAGAAGTATTTAAAAAAAAAAAAACGGATTTATAAAATAAGTTAAATAATCCAGTTCTAAAGAAAAAAAAATCTTATCATTCGGGTAGCAATCCATAAATAACAAACATGTTTGAAAACAATAGCTTGTGAACTGTTTGTGGAAAAGACTTTGGCTGCAGTGGGTTTGTGTTGTTATGTAAGAAAGAGCCAAATGTACAGAGCACATTTTAGAAAGGACTAGAAAGGACAGAGAACAAAGCATTGTGACCCCATTTAACATTCAAACTGGGGCGAAGCATCCATCTTAATGAAATAGCTGATGTTTATCGCCACAATCAGTAAAACTTGTGTTTAGTTATCACTGGGGATGTAATAAAAGCATCTCTGATATACAGAGGAATCAAGAAAAACAACAAAAGTACAAATTCCCGAGATAAACAGAATCTAAGCTGATTACGACCTAAATATTATGTAGAGCTGGAATATCAGATGCAGAGGGTAGAGCACCCCTGAACTGAATTCAGGAATTCCTAACACAAGGTGGCCAATGGCAATCGCTCAGCCAGCTCCCTGCCAGAGAAACATGCCTTATCCACAGGTTAGAGAATAAACACAGATGCAGCAAAATGAGTCACCAGAGGGAAACAAAAATCTAAATTGAAGGTAAATGAAGCTTTGTGCACATGCATGACAAGAAATCCATTGAGCAAAACTAATTTTATATCTGTGCCAGAATGGCTGTCTCAAATGTTGGGAATAGGGAATGGGAGCGATACGAAATGGACACAAAATAGTAGACCTTGAAGTGCACTAAAATAGAGAATGATTCCTGTATTGAAATTAAAAAAAGAAAAAAATATATATTCTAAGAAGTAAAATTCATTCACCATGTTACCAAAATGTAATAAATACTGACATGGGAAAGAGAGTAAAAAGATGTATAAAACAAAAAAAATTGGGAATAAAAATTGCTTTTTTTGAAATGCATGTGAAATAATGACATCAAAATTAATAATTTCCCAGAGTATGCAATTCTATTTTTTAAAACACACAATTGTGTATTATTTGATTGGAACCAATTATTAATACAAGAGGGAAGCAGATTTCCGTATTGTGCATGAGTGTTGAGTTTTCTGCCCATTCAAAATGCAGTCTGTGAAACTTTGTTGTCTAATTTGATGCAACCTCTGTAGAATACACATTTGTGCGTTTCTAGCATAGCAAATATTTCTTCAGACGGAGAGCTACAGTTTAGTCCCTTGGAAAAATCTTCTAGGATCTATACTATTTTCAATTAATATTAATTCTAGAGTTCTTTGCAACCGAATTTCTTATTAGAGAAAGAAAGTAGGGATTTCAAGTCTCATTATAAGTTTTGGTAGTAAACTTTTTGTGAATTTACCTTAGCTGTCTTATTTTTTAAAATGTGTGGAGTGTGAGTGAATGAATTTAAGTTTTCCAAGTTCCTTTTCCAAGTGTGTCAATAACATGAAGTGACCTTGGAAAGGATCTGGGCTCACCCATAACAGTGTCTTGGTCGAAAGCCATTTGGCCCTGATGGGAATGGTGGGCCAGCTCACGCTGTGCATTTGGCAGGGACCTGCTGTCTTGGGCACATGCTGCTCAGCGGCCCCAAGTGTTGGCTGCTATGAGATGAGAAGGAAAGTGGAAATCACTCTCTCCCCCTGTGCTGATTCCCCTTCAGGCAAATCTGTCTTCATTCCATTTGTTTAGACGTCTATACAGGTTAAAGAAGCAAGTTCAATCAGTGAAGCAATCTAAACTGGGGTTTTGCTGAAATAATTGACCTGCAGTGGAGACTTTGCTGGAAATTGGGACGGGATGAGAATACATTTGCCAAAAGTTGTTGATTTTCTCAGAAATAGAGATAAATGTGAATCTTTGTGAAAGAAGAGTATGATATGTTAGTCCAGATTAATCCAGGTTTTGTAGGGTTTTTTTTCCTTTTTATATATTTTTTTCTTTGTAGAGGAGAATAAAAAAAAATTAGATATCAATAGGAAAATGACAGAAGAAGCTGTTGGTTATTCACTGGATAATGTCCAAGGAAAAAGGAAAGGCCAGGGCAATATATTTACCATATAATAAATGAGCTTCTCTGCTTATTAAGATTTACTGATAAAAACAGAAGGAAAACTATCCATTACAATCTTCGTTCTCTGAGAAAAGATACAGAAAAAACAAAGAAAGACTTTTCAGTACAGATTGCAGCCTAGGTTAGTTAGCCTTCTAACCTAGTGATTCTGAACCCTGAGAATCAATAAATGCCTTTCATCTCATTTATAATTGAAGCTACTTGTGACCCCATGGCTATTTGGGTCCAAAATTTTGATTTACACCATATAATAGGTTCTGATTCTGTAATAAAAGTATCAGTAGAGGGCATAAAGAGTTTTAAGGTGGAAGTTTATTTAAAGAGTTGCAACTTCTATTCACATTTCTATTTTGACAATGTGGTAGCTTTTTATTTTTTCTTTCTTAGATTTTTACCACAGGGTAGAAAACAAATCACCCTACAGCAGGGATGGCCATGCCACAATCCCCTCTTCATCATTTCCTCTGAATTTGGGGCATGCGTGCACGCAAGCGTGGTGTGATTTTCAAGCCACGGGGTCCAGAGCTCTAACTATAGTCAGCTCTGTGGGAGTTCAGTGCCTTAACCATTACGCTAACTGCTGACCTCAGACTGGTAGTTTTTTAATGTGTTTTAGCTAAACTGAACTATATTTTCTAAAATTCCTTTCCCTGAATGTTTCTGGTTAAGCATGACCAGAAAACAAGTGTGTGGGAGATTTACAAGGCTGAAACAAAGCAGAGGCCAGATTCATTCATCAAAGTAGATTTTACAGGCCTTTGCCGGTCTGTTGGCTTGTCTTCTTCATTTGGGCAACAGCTGGTTCCCATGGCCAGCTCCTGTGAGATATCTTCCTTGAGTTTCTCCAAATCCTACCATGAGTGGGACAGAGGACTATTAGAGATTATCATGGATTCCAATGGATGATAGTTACCAATTCCAATTTGTTCCTGGAGAACTCCAGTTGTCACTGGTCTCCTCTGCTTTCTGTCTAACGGAAGTTCATTGACTTCTGCCAGCACCTGATGAACAAGAAATAGTGAAACTGAGACAGTTTTTATCAGCTTATATAATCATGAAAGTTTGGGTGATTTTATAGATCTCTTATTCTGTTCCATTCCTAGTGGTTCTGAAGCAATGCTATTTTCTCTAAATGCTATATTTCTAATATATTTCTTATATGTACTAAGATCCACTTGAACTATAATGCTGTATTGTACACAAGTTTTTTAGATCCTGTGTCAGCAAATAAAAATATTTATGTAACTAGGAACTCATAGTACATTCACCATGACCAATTTTTAGCTGTTTTTTTTTTTTCTGTTTAAACTCAGTTCTAATTGTTCTATATTTCAAGACTAAATGAAACCTCAGAAATATCTCATCTCTATGTTGTCTGTTTTTAAGGTCCATTCGGAGAAGTGGGGGTGCTTGTTGTTCTTTGTTCAATTGTTCAATTAAAATGATAAGTTTAGTACTATGTGATATTGTAATTAACAACATTGATTAGAAAATTTTATACAAGTGCATCAGAGTTCTACGATTTAAGATATTTACAGGCTATGGGAACCAACAGTTAGCGTAATGGCTAGGTCGCTGGACTCCCACGTAGTCGACCACGGTTCGCGTCCTGGACCCGGTGGCTTAAAACTTACGCCGGGCGCGTGTGCGTGCATGCCTAAGATCCCAAGGGGAGAATGGAGGAGAAGGGATTGTGGCGTGACCATCCCCCCGGGGGGTGATTTCTCGCTTTCTGTCTCTATGTCTCTCTCTGTCTGTCTGGCGAGCGCACGCGCCCTATAGTGAAAATCTCTCCAAAAAAAAAAAAAAAAAAAAAAGATATTTATAGGCTAATGCTAATAACTTACATCTTTGATTTAAGAATAACTATTTGGGTCTGGCAGGTGGATTGGTGGTTAAAGGCACTGGACTCCCACATGGTCGACCCCGTGGTTCAAGTCCTGGACCTGGCGGCTTGCATTCTCACTTTCCCTATCTCTCACTCTCTCTCTCACTCTGTCCCTCTCTGGTCAAATTAAAATAAGTAAATAAAGTTAAATAATTATTTAAAAAGAAAGGGGGAAAAAGTAACTATTTATTCCATTATCCCCTAAGTCAGTTTTTTGTTTTTTGTTTTTTTGTTTTTTTGCTAGACGGTATGAGTGTTTGCCAGACAGAGAAAGAGAAACAGAAAAATAGGGAGAGAAGAAAGCAGCCTCCTTGGGGAATGGTTATGATACAATCTTTCTCTTCTCTCTCCCTCTCCTCTTAGGGTTTTGGGTATACACACATGTGCCTGGCATGTTTCTCAAGTTGCTGAGTCCAGGGCTTGAAGTGCACAGTCAGTCCTGTGGGATACTGCTGCCTTAACCACCAGGCCATGGAGCTGGCTCCAGTTTTTTTTCTAAACTGTTTTAAGAAATTAATAACCTTACTTTTTATTCATCTACATTGTATAAAACATACCAGACTCTGAAAATTGACTTTAAAATAGCTCCTCTTTTTTTTCTGACTCAAAATTTCTTGGTTTGGATTTGCCTAGAATGGAGTAAGATTGCACATTTGAAGAATTGTAGACCTTTCCTTGGTGCTCGAATTCTAGTTTTACTTAGTTGCTTATAGAGATTCCAGAGGGTGTTTGAACTAAGTAGCTTCTCAAGGTAACAACTGATGCTGTTTCACAGGGGAATCAGACAGTTTTTCATGTATGAAATACATTTTCAAGTGGAAGAAAAATGCTAACAAATATTCAACCATAACTAGTGTGTAATTTATGGGCAATAGTCATAAACACAAAACTACAAGCATTACATTTCTTATCCTCATTTTGCAGTGAGAAGATGTTAACAGCTGGCAATCTGTATTTGTTGGAAATTAAATATTACTGAATAAGGTTAAAGGAAAAAATCCTGTCTCTGCTTGATTAGATTCTTGTTTTAGCATACACTATTTAATTAGAAGGTTCTGGGCCTATAATAATCCCAGATGTTTTCTTATCTGCTATCTATGTTTAAAAGTGTATTCGAGGTTAAAATCTAATTTTTTCATTTCAATAGTTCATGCAAGTAACTTTTATGACTGTTAGAATAATGTTCTGTGTTTGGTTGCATTTACTTTTTGTATACATATGTATGTGTTTATTTCTGGATTTAAAATATTAGTCAAAATTTAGAAAAATCCACATCTGAGGATGGCGATAAGAATTTTCTCTTTTCTCTTTCTCTTTGGTGCCTTGACACTCAGATGGTATATAAAATAAAACACTTTTTAATAAAATACATAGTATTTCATTAATCTTTACTGATCATTCTGAACATAGCCTTACCTAAATACCTGGATAGAAAGATTTAACCATAATTAGAAAAATTTCTTTCTTGATGGATTATCAATAGCTCTAACAATGATTATTGCTTTTCAAAGACATAGCTGAAGAACACATTTTCACCCCAGTTTACGCCATAATAGATTTTATGGGCTATATATCAGAAGGTCAGACTCTTTCATAACTATGGAGGTGACAGTGCAGGTTTGTGACCTTAATGAATCTTAATGATTTTGAAATTTCTCTTAGATAAACTGAAGTACATCTGCATGCATGGCAGTATATGTAAAGACCTCAGCAAGCTAAATAGAGGAGAAAACAATGGTTTTACCTGAACAACCAATTGCTTTAGTCTTTTGTTTTCTCTAGGAAGCAGTTAGATGCCAGTTAACCACATGGGCATAACAGAAGGTGCTGCGGGCAGGAATATCAATGAGCTTGGTTTTCCTCACCTTAGGGAAATGGGGCAGGCTGTTATGCACTAAAACAAATCACCTTTTTGGGAAGGAAGTGTGTACCTTTGCTTCTATTCTCTAACTCCAGGGCCACATAAGAGCCAGAGCCAACTCTGGGCTGATCCTGGGCTTTACAGTTGGAAACTCCAGCCTCAATGCAGCCCACTGCTGTCAACCTCCCTGGGAAGAGCTTTTTGTCAAGCAGAACAAATCTTTCTTTGAGTCACTCCACACGGCCAGCATGTATGATGGTGTTGGCTCGGTTGAGACAAGTTTAAATTCGACAGGCAGACCATACAGACCAAACAGACTCTTGGCCTCAGCACAAACCCCATATGTCTTATAGTTTTGCTTTCCTCCTTCCATTGGATAAACAATGTCCTTTTTAGCTGTACGTCCAGGCAAATATTCCATCAAACAGGAGTCTTTTGCAAATTAATTCTAGCACAGCAACAGCAGCAGCAGCAACTCCATCCTCTAAAATAGGAGTGAGTCCCAGAAAATACAGAAAAGAAACAGTATTTTTCAACACTTTTATGCTGAAATCGCACTTCTTCCAATGAGAATTTAAAGAAAGTTTCTGGAACAATGTTAAAAGGGATGAAATATGATGCCTTTCAGAATTAGCATGCTGGAAGATAGTAAATGGAAGAACCCTAAAGGGAAAGAAAGCCCTAGTCATTGGTATTAGTTCTTTGCTGTATTCTCTTGTCTGTCTGATAATTCATGTTAGGTCTCTGCCAAAATGCTGAGGGCTCTGTGTTTCTGAGTGAGTGTATGTGCAGGGGTTTGGGCAGGAAGAAGAGAGCTTATATGTTTGTGTGATAAGGAAAGCGTAAACAAAATTCCTGTAGTATTAACACTATGATTGAAATTGGGAGAGTGTGAGGAAAGACATTTAGGAGAAAAATAGAGAGGCAAGATATTTATGGGACACAGAAATGGATTGTTACCAGTTGATGATAACATGTATAGTATCTCTAACTGGACTGGTGTGAAATGTATTCATGTTGGAGAATTAGTTTTACAAGCTAAGTGATGTGTAGTGATTGAATGTATAAAACAAATTAAAATATATTATTAAAAAAAGAAATTGGGGGTAGGGCAGGAGAAGATCCCTTATTTAAGTATTTCTCATATTGCCTTGAATATGGCAGTTAAGTTCACTAAATAAACAAATAGCAAATAAAAACAGAAATTCTCCTTTAGCCTTTTAATGAATTAGCAAAGGGGACCATTGCACCTGAGGTTGGTGCTGATATTCTCTCCAAAGATTAAGTATCCATTCACTTAGTACATATCTACTGAGACCCTCAGGTGCCAGGGGCTGATCTAGGTGCTATTCTATCATGACTAAATCAAAGTCCCTACCCTCAATGCAGCTTCCATTTCATTGGGAGGAGGAGACAGGATAAAAATTTTAAAATGGTTTATCAAACAGCGGTGCATGCAGTGGAGCAAGATGAGAAAGAAAGATGATGAGGATAAGGACAACAGCAATAGAGGAAATCAGTTGTGATTTTAAATACATTCCTCAAGAAAGACCTTGTAGAGAAGGTGCCATCTGAATAAACATGAGTTGAGAAGGATCATGTGTATATCTTGAGCATTTAAAATGGAGATAATGGTGCCTACATACATCAATTCCAATATTTCTCATAGTTTTGTCTTTGCCCCTTCAATGGAAGTGCTATGTCCTCTTTTGGTTGGAAGTCCAACAGGTAGCACTGGGCTCCAGGAAGAGATACTTTGCTGAAAGTGAGCAAAGATGAGTGAAGAGGGTGCCTCTGGAATAACTATAACAATGACTCTAACATAAGATAGGATTTCATTTATAGTTTAAAAGGGTTGCTGCATCATTCCATTGAAAATGGTCTGTAGGGAGCAGGGACAGAAATGCAGTGAAACATTAGGAGGCAAATGAAGTTAACAGGAGAGGAAGCACGAATAGGGTATTGGGAGTGGAGCTGATGAGAAGGTTAAAACAAGATTTTCTGATAGACTCTGTGCGATGTGAGAAAAGAGAAGATGAAGACAGCCCCCGCATTTGTGGCTTGAGTACCTGTAAAGATAGATTTGTGTTTTATTAACCAAGAGGCAATTTTAGCATAGCAGGTTAGGGGCTTATATCAGTTTTGGACACATAAAATTATAAGTGACAATTTGAACTTTGGTAGTAGAAACGGAATAGGCAATAGGATATGAAAGAAAGAAATTTAAAAGAGTTGTCCATATTGCATAGATTGAGGAATCTGAGGTACAGATTAGGTAATTTACACAAACTAATATTAAAGCCTTAAGACAAGAAAGCAAACATTGACACTTTCCCCAGCTTCCATTGCAATTAAACACTTCATGTATCAGAGTTGGAAAACAAACAGAGAAAACAAAACAAATACCAACAAAAACCATTTACACTCTGAGATTAAAACAAAACTACTAGGGCTACCTTTACTGATTCTGGTTCTTAAAATGTTAAAACCTTGAATAATACTCAGAAAAATTGACTGTAGAAATAAAGAAATAATTCCTGAATTAAACTGATATCTGGATATATGTTGTCACCATTGTGCATAGAAAAATTTGACAAAGATTCTGTCTTCCCATTATTATTATTAGAATAATGTAAAAGCTAATAACAGAATAACCATGTCTTGGGTGATTCATAAAGATAGAGGTTTATTTAACTTATTCTTTGGAGGTCCAAGATGCAAGGTCCAGGGGCCATATATGCTGAAGATACTCTAGCTAGCAGTCATACAGTAGTTGTCAGAAACTATGTACACATTTACCAAAGATAAATTTACCAACATTTATTTTTGGGGAGAAATGTTGAAAACAAAGTTAGTTAGGTCTAAATTAAAGAGGAAAATGTCTATGAATAAAGATAAGAGAGTCTATAAAACCATTCAGAAAATTATTGAGTATGAGCAGTTCTCATTTAGGAAGACATAGAATTCTAATGTATACACACAAGGATGAGATAAAATAGCTATTATAAAATATAGATATCTTATAATTTATGTTAATATCTCTGCATTTCGTGAATCCTATCCCTTCATTTTCCTTCTCTTCTTTTCCTTTTATTTCTTTTTTTTTTTTTTTTTTTTTGGAGAGGTTTTTCGCTATAGGGCGCGTGCGCTCGCCAGACAGACAGAGAGAGATATAGAGACAGAAAGCGAGAAATCACCCCCCAGGGGGGATGGTCACGCCGCAATCCCTTCTCCTCCATTCTCCTCTCGGGATCTTGGGCACGCACGCACACGCGCCCGGCGTGAGTTGTAAGCCACCGGGTCCGAGACGCGAACAGCGGTCGACTACGTGGGAGTCCAGCGACATAGCCATTACACTAACTGCTGGTTCCCCCTATTTTATTTCTTAAAATACAAAGGCAGAGGGATCAGCAAATGGCATAATGATTACATTGCTGGACTCCCACATGGCTCACTGTAGACCTGGTGGCTTGAAACTCATGCTGGATGTGTGTGTATGAGTGCCGAAGATCCTGAGAAGAGAATGAAGGAGAAGAGATTGTGGGATGGCCATCCCCTCACCTCCCCTGGGGGGTGATTTCTCACTTTCTCTCTCTCTGGTGAGCACATATGCTCTATAGCAAAAATCTCTCAGAGGAAAAAAATTACGAAGGCAGCTATTACTAGTTAAACAACTTTTAAGAATGACAGCTTCCATTCGTCATGTGCTTGATTTGACTAGTTACTAAATACTTTGTGAAAACCTCTTTAAAATTTTAAAGTGATTTTAAAAATAGATATTATCATTTTCTATTAATGGTGATGTCTCTAGGGATCACAGAGTTGATATAGTAAGGTCAAAGTCAAGTCGATGGCTGGGTATGATTTGGAAGCAGTAGTATATCACAGTTCCCAGACATTTCACTATTTCTAGATATCCCATGTGGCCCAAATTATAGAAAGGCACTTGATATTAGAGTCAGACTTAACTCAAGAATATTGCCAAGCTTCTGGAAACATCAATAATATCAGCCCATAATGTTATAAACTAGTGTATCCCTCAAACATTGCCAATTAGAATCTTAGTTGTATCTTTCGTAGATAAAGATTGCTTGAAGAATCTCCTACTCAATTGATCATGTCATCGTTTTCCCTGAAAATACTTTTAGGTACTAATATCAAAATGCAATGAAATTTCTCCAGGAAAATGTTAAACAAAGTGCTAGAAATGTAACTATATACCTATTTACTTAGCTTAAAAATCTGTTTTCAAAATGTCTAGCACTTTCCAATCTTCTCCTTAACATCAGAAGTTATTTGCCCAATTTATTATAATCTTCTGTATGGCTTGCTTAGATCAGGATACAGCTATTCTAATGGTAAAGTATAAAGAACATGGAGATTGAAAAATTAAGGTAAAGAAAGAAACAGAATTCAAGAGCGAAGTCATTGTATACTATTTAATTCCTGTGATAGAAATGAACCATTTTAAATATTGACACAAAGAGATAACATTGACGGGAAAACACCTTTTATGTAATCCAGAAAATTATCTCTAATCTTGATCGTAAAAGATGAAATATAGTTTTAAATGAAATTTAGTGAAAAAAGTGCCCAGAAGGGCTTAAGTAGTTGAAAGCCTGGCTGAGATGAATGTTATTATGAAGACAAAAGGTATGCTGCAGGGGCTCTATTAAAGCCAAAACCAATGTACCCTTCAAGATCAATCAGAAGTGAAACTGTTTTCGGGCCTATGCCAGAGTGAAAACCAGTTCAAGCACATACCATGTGGTAGCAATTTTAATGATGACACTTTGAACTGGAAACTTAGAGATATGTTCATATGAAGCAAAATTACCAAGTGTTTTTAAATGCTTGAAGTTTTAATGTGGATGAAATACTTCATTAGTAAATGAAATGAATCAAATAATGAAGGCCAGTTGAATTTCCAACAAACGTACAGAAGCAGGACCAGCATAGACAAAAACATGTAGACACACCTCAGGTATCTGCCATTGTCTTCCACCTAAATTAATTATTCATAAAAATGATACCCCATTAAGTGCAACAGTTTTAGAACAGCTCATATAGAAGCACGTAAAGTGAATTACATGCTTCTAAGCCTTATGAATAAGAGGTATTGAATAGTAATGGAACTATGGAGCTGTTCTCTGACAAGCTGGGATCAGGCAGATAAATGTGATGGTCAAAATGATGTTTAGATGAATTTCAAAACAGGATCCACCAATTACTAACTTTGGATAAGTTTCTGTTACCTTGGATATTTATTCTGACCATTATTTCTCTAATTTGAAATAAAAATATGTAACTTGTTGGACCAGCAGATGATGTAATGGCTATGTCTTTAAACTCCCATGTAGTCAACTGTGGTTCAAGTTCTGGACCCAGTGGCTTAAACTCACACCAGACGCTTGTGTGTGCGTGCCCAAGATTCTGAGAGGAGAATGGAGGAGAAGGGATTGCAGGGTGGCCAACCCCACCCCCGGGGGGAGGGTGGTGATTTCTTGCTTTCTGTCTCTCTGTCTCTCTGGTGATCACACATGCCCGGTAGCAAAAACCTCTCAAAAAAAAAAAAAAAAAAAAAAAAAAAGTAACTTGTAGTGTTGTGGTGAGGATTCGTATGTTAAAATATTTGTTGATGCACACAGTAGGTATGAAAATGTTAGTGACCATTTTATAGTTATATAGATATAACATAGAATTGATGCCCTAGGGAACCAGCAGTTAGTGTAATGGCTATGTTGCTGGACTCCCACGTAGTCGACCGCGGTTCGCGTCCCAGACCTGGTGGCTTAAAACTCACACCGGGCGCGTGTGTATGCGTGCCCAAGATCCCAAGAGGAGAATGGAGGAGAAGGGATTGTGGCATGACCATCCCCCCTGGGGGGTGATTTCTCGCTTTCTGTCTCTATGTCTCTCTCTGTCTGGCGAGCACACGCGCCCTATAGTGAAAAAAAACTTCTCCAACAACAACAACAACAAAAAAGAATTGATGCCCTAACACTTTATTGAGACTGATATAAAGAGGTAAAATAAAATAAAATAAAACCCTGAAATAAATGTCCTATATTTGGAGGAAAGCATGAGTAATGTTTTTGTATATGAAAAGGGAAACCCATGGCCAAAAAATATGAATAGTTCTAAACTTAGGGAAATAAAATGAATGTAATCAGGAAATTTAGGCAGAATGGGAACACAATGTTATAAGTGTAGATAAAGGATGTTTCATCCAGGAATGTGAGAAAGCCTAAAAAAGCTTATGGCAAAACGGAATTAAACTATAAATTAATTTTGTTGCAAAAAGAAAGAAAGAGAAATTTATGCCTAGTATGTTTCCAATACACATTCTCCATGAACGTTTTCAAGAACCTTTGTATTTAAATATTTTTTAAAAGATATTCGTATTTTAACAGAGTAAACCTTCTCTACTTCTCCAAAGCTTCAGTAAAATTTGCCACAAAACAAATATAACGCATAATGTTGTACATATAGTTATGGTTTTTTAGTATGGTATGTGCGCACGCTTTTAGAATCTTCCCAGATGTTAATCTTCTTACAGTAGGCTTTTTAAAACTGAGATAGTTGTGGGGAAAAAAAAATCTGTAACTCTAGACTTATAAAAACTATGATACTTGTAAAACTATGAAATTCAAGAAATATATTTTTTGTAATTGTATAAAGAAATTTCATTTTTCTTATCAGATCCCTTTCTTTGGTCCACATATAATTATTTGACAGATAATATTAGATTCTGTTTTGTATCTTATGGCCACTTGCATGTTTTAATAAAGACTATTTTGTCTTCTACTTTTTTATATTTGTGGCTAGTTTTGATGATATGGATGAATAGAAGCAAAGCAAAATGCCTTTAGTAGTCACCATTAAATTGAATTTGGCACTATTAATTTCTACTAACTAAAAGAACAGTAAAAGAAAAACTGTCTTATTTTTTCCTTAAAGTTGAATTACAAATTTCATTCAGGATTCTCTTTCCTTTCTCTAAAAGAAGAAGAGGTTAAAAATCAAACTTGAAAAGAAAGAAAAGGCCCAAATTTGAAATTAGATCCAATAATGTTATCTATCAGGAATAAGCATATTTTTTTTGAAATTTTCTATCAATCATTAATTTTTCTATCACTTATCACAAACATATTGTATTCCCTTTAGTATTCCACAGCAATTTATGATCTGTGTGTATTACATGTATATATGCTATAGATATAAGACTGTAATTATAGTTACTGATACAGAACAAAGTTATACAAATTCAAATCATATATCTAATAAACTAGAGATGAGAGAAATATAAATAGTGGCAAATTAATGAAAACAAGTTAATTTGGGGAAAATGATTTTAATAGGGGAATGAATGCATAAGATTACTGGTGCAAGTTTTATTTTCTCATGTGTTGGCTGATTTTAAAGGGAAGTTCAAGAATTTAGATGAGTCATATTAGGCTGCTAAATCCATGGAGGACAAAGTTAATGACATTTTAAGTTTTCATAATTACTTTATAATTATGTTCTCAATAAAGCACAAGTTAATCAAGATGTATGCTAACTGGGTGGAAAAGAAGGACTGCACCTAATTTTTAAGTGATCACTCTAATAAACTACATTTAAAATTTTTGTGATGTCTTTCTTAAATAATTCTATTTAACAAGGCTTTCTTGCATATCTTAAAGTGCTTTTTTGTTTATTTGATTGAAGAAGATGGCAAAGCTGTTTATACTTAGCATGATATAGAAATTTGGTGAGTTGCTTCTTTAAAAACCTTTTGTTAATTGTGATGTGTCAAATAATATTCATTGTGTGCAGCTGGGAGTGTGTGGTTTGAAGAAGAGAATCACACTTGTACAAGCACATTGCCAAAGATCTAATTAGAATTAGAACATGTTATGGGCAGGAACTAATGGGATAAAGCTTTCAACATCAGTTCAAGGAAAATTATAATAAACTCATATTAACTCATCAAGTCAAGGAAATATGTTTTCATTGTTGGCATTTAGGGATATCAGTAGGCAGTCATGGCATTAGGAGATTTATATCATAAATTTCCTCTTTAACGACATTTTTGTATATGTTATATTAAAAACAACATCTTGTTACCATTATTGTCTTAAATAGCTACCTTTGGAATGATTACAATAAGAGAAACATTATATTATCATTCATTTAGTCAAAATTTCATGCTCTTAATATCTTTACATAATCTGAGTTTCTGACCTCTTCTGTTATTCTACCTTCTTTTTTAGCAATGTTGGTAAGGTATAATTAATAAGTAAAAATCGTTCTTGTATATAATGTCTACAATGTAATGTTTTAATATATGCATACATTGTAAAATGAGTACCATAATTAATCTAATTAACATATCAATCACCTCACATAGTTACATTCTGTTGGGTCATGGGAAAAGTCCTAAAGCATTTTTGCATAGAAAAACATAAAAACATGTCATGACTTTTCCAATAACCTAATACTTCAATTTTTGTTATTAGAACATTTAAGATCCACTCTCTTAGAAAATTTCATGTATACAATAAATAGTTATTAAGTAGTCCCCATGTTATACATTAGGTCACCAGAACTTAATTATCTAATCACTGAAAGATTGTACCTTTAACCAACAGTTCTGAGTTTCCCCTAACTCTTATCTAACTCTTGTTCATAGCCACTGCTCCTAGTAACCACCTTTCACTCTGTTTCTCTGACTTCTAAATTTTAGATTTCATGTACAAGTAAGATTATAGCATTTGTCTTCCCATGTCTGGGCTTATTTTACTTAGCATAATGCCCTCAGGTTCATTCATGTTGTTGCATATGGCAAGATTTTTCTTCTTTTTAAAGGCTGAATAATATTCCTGTGTGTGTGTGTGTGTGTGTGTGTGTGTTACATTACCTTTGGTCATTTATCTGCCAGTGGACACTGAGGTTGTTCCCATATGTTGACTATTGTTAATAATGTCTCAATGAATATGATACCATACAAACCTCTTTGTGATGGTAATTTTATTTCTCTTGAATATACCTAGAAAAGGGATTGTTGTATTGTAAGATAATTCTATGTTTAATTTTTTGAGGGAACTCCACATTGTTTTGTATAATAGATGTACAGTTAACATTCTAACCAACAGTGTACAGGAGTTTTCTTTTTCTGCATCATCACAAACACTTACATTTCATCTTTTTGATAATAGCTGTTTCTAACAGTTATGAGGTGTCATCTTGTGATTTTTATATTAATGATGTTGACCATTTAAAAATATATACCTCTAGGCATTAAATGTCTTTTTTTCAGAAATGTCTCTTCAGGTCATTTGCCCATTTTAATCAGATTATTTTTGTGATATTATGAAAGATAGCTTTGGTCTTTTTCCTGTTTTCTTCACACAACTCATCGAACACTTGGAATGTGCTAGGTAATAGTGTCTTCTTTTATTCTAATTAGTTGACTGATGACTGGTGGCCCCTTAATTTCATGATGGGAACTGGTTATTAGAGAGGCCAAGGCAGTATTAAAGATGTGAAACTTGGGACCAGCAGATAGCATAGAGGTTCTATCACTGGACTCTCACATGGCCAGGCGCAGTTAGAGTCCCAAATCTGGTGGCTTGAAACTCACACCAAGCACATGTGCATGTGTGCCCAAGGTCCCAGGAGGAAAATGGAGAAGAGATTGCTGCATGCCCATCCCCCCAGGGGGTGATTTCTCACTTTCCTTCTCTCTGTCTCTGTCTCTCTTTGTTTTTCTCTCTCTCTCCAGTGAGCGCATATACCCTAAGGCAAAAATATCTACCAAAATTAAAATGTTATGAAATTTTCAGCCCTACCATCAAACTCTAGAGAAGGAACAGGGATTAAAAGGCAAGGTATTATTGTACAAAGAAAAGAGTTATTATCTGTTGAAGATAACGTGTATAATATTCTCAACTGGACTGGTGAGAAATGTATATATTTTGTAATATTCACTTTGCAAGCTAAGTGACATATGTGATTGAATGTATAAAAGAAATTGAAATAAAAAATATATTAAAAAAGTTAGGTTGATCACCAATGGCCAAAGATGTAATTAATTGTGTCTATGTAATAAAGCTTTATTTACAAACTTAAAAGGACAGGGTTCATAGAACTTCTAAATTGTTGAACGATTGGAGGTTCCTAGAACTTACAGAGGGTGTAGAAGCACTGTTCCCCCTCCCACATGCCTCACCCTGTACATTTCTTCACCGAACTATTTATTTTTTCATTAATTTTTTTTTAAATAAACTGATAGACATAAGTGATTACCTGAGTTCTGTGAGCTACTCTAGCAAATTAATCAAACCTGGAGAGAGTAGGACATGATGAGGACCCCGACTTTTACCTATTCAATCAGTAGCCCAATGGAAACAACCTGAGACTTGTTACTGGTATACAAAGTATGTAAATGTAATTTTTTTCTGGGGGTTGTGGGGAGTCATGATTCTTCAAACTGTGGGACCTGATACTATCTACAGGTAGTATCAGAATTAAACTGATTGCTTACTTGATGGGACAGAAATTCTCACATGTTTTGGGGTCACAAAAGTTATCTGTTTTGTGAGTTTCTAGTAGACAATATTAATCTTTTGTTTTTCCAACAGTTTTCTTGCTACTAAGTTGTTTGAACTCATCATATATCTTGGATCATAACTCCTTATCAGAATGTGTGGTTTACAAAGACTTTTTCCCATTTCCATAGGTTACATCTTTACTCTGTTGATTCTTTCCTTTGCCATGTAGTTGTTCCTTTTTAGTTTCATGGAATATGTTTGTCTATTTTTCTGTTGTTGCCTATGCTTTTGGGGCCATTTGCAGAAAAACAATTGCAGAGACCAATGTGACAAAACTGTTCCCTGTTTTAAATTTTCTTAGGTCTTATTTTTTATTTTTTGATTTATTATTTTATTTTTTAAAGATTTTTGCTATTGGGTGCATACACTTGCTGGAGAGACACTGAGAGACAGACAGAAAGTGAGAAATCACCTCCTGGTGGGTGTGGCCACATCACAATCCCTTCTCATTTATTCTCTTCTTGAGATCTTGGGCACACATGCACATGCGCCCAATGTGAGCTTCAAGACACCGAGTCTAGGACTCAAACCACAGTCAGCCATGTGGAAGTCCAGTGATGTAATCATTAAGCCATCTGTTGGTCCTGTAGCTGTGTTCTTTTTATGATCGCTTTGGCTAGGTTACCTTTTGTGGTTCTATATAAATTTTAGTAATTATTTTCCATTTCTCTTAAAAACATCACTGGAATTTTGAAAGAGATTACATTGAGTCTGATCTCTTTGGTAGTGAGGGAAATTTTACAATATTAATTCATTCAAATCCTGAACACAGAATATCTGTTTATTTTTTTTTATTTTTTTTCTCTTTTTTAAAATATTTTTACCAGTTAAAATTAAAATTAACAATGAGTTCAGGTCTCCCAATTCTTTAGAAATTTTAGAAATCCATAAAGTCTTGAAATTATAGCTTTTTATTTTCACAGTTGTAGGCCTATAGTACCCTTAAAAAATGTTTCCACGTCCCCATACAGTTTTTTTTTTTTTTTGCAATTTCTAAAGGATAATTTTTTTTCCTTTTTTTTTACATTTAATCATTGCACCTCTTTACAGTGTACAACATGGTTTTTCCCAGCATGAATACAGTGCACATTAGTCAAGACAATGGTATTACCATATACATTATCATCAACAGACAACTTTTCATTTTTGTGTCTATTAAGTGAGTTGTTTGTTCCCTGAATCCCTCCCTTCTGCCCTCAATTACTCATTAGAATATCTGTTTATTAATTTGTGTTTTCTTCATTTTTTAATCATTGTCTTATTGTTCTCAAGGTACAAATCTGTTACTTCCTTTGCTAAATTTATTAATAAATACATTATTCTTTTTTTTTTTTTTTTTTTTTGGGAGAGGTTTTTTCGCTATAGGGCGCGTGCGCTCGCCAGACAGACAGAGAGAGACACAGAGACAGAAAGCGAGAAATCACCCCCCAGGGGGGATGGTCACGCCACAATCCCTTCTCCTCCATTCTCCTCTCGGGATCTTGGGCACGCACGCACACGCGCCCGGCGTGAGTTGTAAGCCACCGGGTCCGAGACACGAACCGCGGTCGACTACGTGGGAGTCCAGCGACATAGCCATTATGCTAACTGCTGGTTCCCAATACATTATTCTTTTTGATGTTATTGTAAATGTAATTTTCTATTTCCTTTATTGAATAGTTTTTGCTAGCATATAAAAATATAATTGGTTGTTGTATGTTGATTCACTAACATGCTACTTGGTTTCATCTCCTTTTTTAAGAATATATTTTGTGCATTTTGGTGGACCCTCATTCGGAGTCTCTTCAGATTTTTTTGGGGGGAGGTTTATCTTCATTAAGCTTCACATTTTTCACTTGCTCAGATACTTTACTCCTACTTTCAGTTCCCTTGAAACGCTTGCTTTAAAAAATATGGTTATATGCTGAAACCAAATGGTCCTTGTTAGCTGTCTTGGCGACATTTTTAATGTTTCCTATTAATTTATGTTCTGCAAGAAATGAATCTGAACCCTGTTCTGGCAGAAACTTGATAACGTCCATCTTGGGCAACTGCTCATTGAGCAGTTGCTCCACAGTCCATGCCTGCTTTGGAGCATGGGCCACTGTCTTACCCTGATGCCCTATTTTTTTAACCTCTATTTTTATTTATTCTGGCTCCGATCTTATTTCCTTTCCTCCACTACAATTCAACTTAGTGTTTTGACACATCATATTTCTATTTTGTTTATTTCAAGATATTTTTGGCCTTATTTTTATTTTTTCTTGAATGCTTTGGTTAGTCTTTATTATTATTATTATTTTTTCTTTTTTTGGAGAGGTTTTTGCTATAGGGCGCGTGCGCTCGCCAAACAGACAGAGAGAGACAGAGAGATAGAAAGCGAGAAATCACCCCCCGGGGGGATGGCCACGCCGCAATCCCTTCTCCTCCATTCTCCTCCTGGGATCTTGGGCACGCACGCACACGCGCCCGGCGTGAGTTTAAGCCACCGGGTCCGAGACTCGAACCACGGTCTACTACGTGGGAGTTAGTGACATAGCCATTACGCTAACTGCTGGTCCCAGTCTTTATTATTATTATTATTACTACTATTGTAGTTTGTTATGGGGTGCATGTGCTCATCAGAGAAAGAGAGGGAAGGTAAGAAATCAAACTCAAGGGAAGATGGTCACACAACAATCCCTTCTTTATTGTCTTGAGATTTGCAGCATGCACATACATATGCCAAGTGCATTTTTCAAGTCACTGGGTTCAGGAAGCAAACTGTGAAGTCAACCATGTGGGATCCAGCATCCTTAACCACCATGCTACCAGCTGGCCCAGTTGCTCATTATTAAATTTCTACATATACTTGAATTTTCCACTTTTCTTCCTGGTTTTGATTTCTAGTTTACTGTCATTGTGGTTGATACAATTTTAACCACTTTATATTTTTGAGACTTACCTTGAGCCTTTACACATGAATCAATTTTGGAGACTGTCTCATGTGTGTTTGAAAAGAATATGTATTCTTCTGCTATTGAATTGGGTTCTGTATATTTCTCTTAGGACTATTTAGTCTATAGTATAGTTTAGTCCAATGTTTCCTTATTGATTTTATGTCTAATCTTCCTATTGTCAAAAGTAGGATATTGAAGTCCCTAATACTGCTATATTCCTATTAATTCTTTCCTTCAGATTTGCTACTTCCTGCTTTATATATGTGGGTGGCCTGTCCCTGAGGACACAAGTATTTACAATATCCTCTTAATAAAGTGACTCCATTATTTTATAATGAGCTTATTTGAATTGTATGATAGTTTTTGACTGAAGGTCTATTGATTTTTACAAAAATATAACTATCCATGATCTCTTTTGCTTTTCGTTTGTATAGAATATCTTTTCTATCCCTTTACTCTCAGCCTATGGGTGTCTTTAAAGGCAAGGTGAATTTATTATAGGCACCATATAGTTTGTTTGTTTAACCAATTCAGCCATCAGATAACTTTTGATTAAAGAATTTAGTCCATTTACATTTAAAGGAATTACTGGGATGTAGAAAATTTCTATTTTGTTAATTTTTCTGTTTTGTAATTCCTTTGGTCCTCTTTTCCTAATTTTTTTGTGACTTGGGATTTTCTTTAACAATATGATT
Source organism: Tupaia tana (assembly GCA_026018925.1). Taxonomy (NCBI): domain Eukaryota; kingdom Metazoa; phylum Chordata; class Mammalia; order Scandentia; family Tupaiidae; genus Tupaia; species Tupaia tana. The sequence continues at coordinate 15,000,471 of JAKSZU010000017.1, forward strand.
TGATTTCTCTCTTTTTATTTTTTGTCTGTCTACTACAGGTTTTACTTTGGGGTTACCATGAGCATTACATTAACCATCTTATAGTTTAGCCTGATAACAATTTAACTTTGATTATATAAAAAATTCTACTTTTTTGCTCCCTATTTTCAACTCCCTTTTTATGCTTTGATATCATAATTTCCATATTTACATTTGTGTGTTTATTAACACATTATTGTGTCCGTTGTTATTTTTAACACTTTTGTCTTTTAACTTTTTACTAGAATAAGAAAATATTTTCACACCATCATTATAGCATTAGAGTATTCTGAATTTAATCATATATTTACCTTTACCAGCAAAGGTTAAGGCAAACTTACCTTTACTAGTAAGTTGTGTACTTGGATATGTTTTCACATTACTAATAAGCATCTTTTCATTTCACCTTGAACCCCCTTTAGCATTCATTGTAAGGCAAGTGTAGTAGTGAAAGCTTCCCTTGGCTAATATTGTTTTGGAAATTTTTCATATCTTCATCTCTTAAGGACAACTTTGCTGGTAAAAGAAAAAAAAAACACTCTCTCTGATGAGAATTCAGCTGATAAACTCTCTCTCTCTTTTTTTTTTTTTTAAAGAGAGAATTTTTGCTAAAGGTCACATGTGTTCACTGGATAGACAAAGAGAGACAGAAAGCAAGAAATCATTCCCCCAAGGGGTATGGCCACACCACAACCCCTTCTTCTCCATTTTCCTCTCAGGATTTTGGACAAGCACACACACATGCCTGTGATGAGTTACAAGTTGCAGAGTCCTGAACTCAACCCATGGTCAGCCACGTGGGAGTCCAGCAATGTAAACATTATGCCATCTGCTGACCCCTCAGCTGATACTCTTATGGGGGTTTCCTTGTATGTAATAATTTGATTTTATCCTGCTGCTATCAAACATCTCCCTTTATCTTTGTTTTTTGACAATTTATAATGTATCTCAGTGAAGTTCGTTTTGAGTTAGTTGAGTATGGGAACTTTGGATATGATTGTAGACAAATGGTCATATTTATTCCTTATTTTGGAAGTTTGAGTCATTACTTTATTCATCTTATTTTTCTCTTTTCTCCTCTTTATATTTGCATAATGAGTATATTAATTGTCTTAATAATTTACTATCAATACTTTCTTCATTCCTTTTTTATCTTTTTTCTTCTTTGACTGAATAATTTCAAATGTAGCATTTGCCTGGTCTTTAAACCAGGAGGACTGACTCCAGACCAGCAATAGGATAGGACTGGTCTGGGTCACAAAGCTGCTTCAGGATCTGCAGTTTTGTCCAGGGTCAATAGGCCTTTTCCTGAGAGCACAGAAGGATATGGATCTTTTTGGTTCTCTTGATAGATGGGGATAGTTGCAAGACGGTGGCCAAATGCAGCTGGAGCCAAGTGCATAGGAACTATCAGGTTCCTCACAGTCTTCATTTAGGACAATGTTTGGTGAGCTTGCCAAAAGACATGGGTCTATCTTCCCAAAGAAGCTCTTCTTTGTATTGAGCTTTGTCAGTGTTCTACAACTTCTTTTTACGTTTTTAAAGCTTACCCAAAGGAATGTCTATGGATGGCTGCCAGATCATTGCTTAACATGAGAGGATACAAACTATCTTACTGATATTATTCAGAACAGCTTCTTCAAAATATCTTCTAGGTAAAGTATCATAAAATATGTCTCTGGTGATTGAGTCAGATTTTGTTTGACTGATAAAATCTATATTTCTTCTTTACCTATCAAATATAATTTTTCCAAACTGTGTTAACAGTTTCAAACTTTAAAGTTCTCGTTCCATTTTCTTCTTGCTTGCGTGCACTATTTATGAACAGTCTCTCATTATTATAATCTCTTTTCTTTGTAAATAAGGAGTCCACCAACTTCTTATATTAGTTGTTTTCTAGATTTTCTCTTTTTTTTCATTGTTTTTGAAACTGATATGCCAAGTTTGATTGCTTATTGTGTTGGTATTTATTCTACTTGGTGTTTTCTGATTTTCTTGGATCTGTGGTTTGTTATCTGTCACTCATTTTGGTCATTTTAAAGCCATTATTTCTTCAAAATTGCCTTCTACTGTGTCTTTCTTTTCCTTCTGGTATTCTACCTATGTATGCTATAACATTTGATGTATCACAGATCACATATAGTTCACTTTGTTCTTTACTCTTTTTTCACTTTGCATAATTTCTCTTGTCCTCTTTTTATATTTATTTCTTTTTTTCTTGTTTGTATGCATCTACTGATGTACCCATCAGAGGCATTTTTCATTTCTGTTACTGTATTTTTAATTTTTAGTATTTATTTTCAGCGCTTTTTTTCTGAGAAATTTTTGCTATAGGTTATGTGCACTAGCCAGAGAGACAGAAAGTGTGAAATCACACCCCCCCCCCCCCCCGGGAGGTATGGCCACAGCACAATCTCTTCACATCTATTCTCCTCTCTCAGGATCTTAGGCATACACACATATAAACCTGGCATGATTTTCAAGCCACCAGGTAAGAAACTCGAACTGTAGTCAACCATATGGAGTCCATTGCCTTAACCACCACGCCACCTGCTGCACCCAACCTTGTTTTCAATCTCCATTATTGGTTTTGATTTTTGATGCCTGCCACTCAGAGATTGTCTTTAGCAAATGGTTTGCCTATTCTTGCTCTCATTGGCAAATAGGATTTTTATTTTAATCTCAAATGGTCTGTCATACAAAAAATGGAAATATGCAAGGGATTTCAAAAAGCTTGTAGTTAAAGGGAATTAATGTACAAGTTTATTTGGTGAGACAAATTGAAATCCACACATGACTTTTTTTCATAATATGCATTTCCATGAACTTTTTGAACATCCATATAGATTTTGTACAGTGAATATTTCATAATTTTCAGTGTCTAGACTTGACATCTTACACTCAATTTAATTTAGAAAAATTTCCTCTTTCCCACTATATTCACTAACCAATGACATGTTTTCTAGGCCACACTGATATATTGTTACCCCTAAAATATAGTGATAAGAATTATGATGAACCTGAAAAAAGCTGAATTTCCAGTCATCCTAAGGATATAAAATTCACCAATTATCTTTTTTTAGTAGAGAATGTTATTTTATTTATATTTTCTGGACCTTAGAGATATCTTAGTTTCTGTAATTTTAGGTCTTATTATATATTGTCTGCTGTGTTCTGTTTCAGATATGAGTTTTTTCTGCTTGCAGTCAAATAATACTAGCTGATAATCATCATAGAAGATGCTGCTTTCTGGATTATTTGGTTATAAATGAAACTTTACTGTTCCAGTGTATTTGTTGTATACATTTTATTTCCTTCAGTGCAACATTTGAATCCTTAAAGCTTGATTTTGGAGACCTAGTATTAAGCAATTGCAATAATTAATCTGTGCAATGATTCAAGCATGGACACACTCAGCAGGGCTGACTGAAACTGGGACAGGTGTTCAGCAGTTCAGCCAAATGTACAGTTGGTTGGAACACAACAATCATCGGACTTGATTGTGAGAGTTACATCCGCATAAGCTGTTAACTTTCCCTGTAGGAGTTCTCCTACTTTCTTAATATGTCCTAGATATTTGACTCTATGAGCCACTGTTATCTCAAGCGTAGCATTGATGACACACAGTACAAGTGTTTGCAATAACTCAAGCATGGAGCTAGTGAATGTTTAGGAGACAGGTATAAGTTTTGTTCTAGAATAAATCGTTTCTATTGTTTTGTACTGATTATTTTAGTCTGGAAAAGATACTCTATTTGAAATGTATGTTAGTATCAAAAAGAAATATGTAGCGTATTGAAAAACAAAGATTCGGGACCAGCAGTTGGCATAATGGCTATGTCACTGGACTCCAATGTAGTCGACTGTGGTTCGAGTCCCGGACCCGGTGGCTTAAACTCACGCCAGGTGCATGTGCGTGCATGCCAAGATCCCGAGAAGAGAATGGAGGAGGAGGGATTGCGGCATGGCCATCCCCTGGGGAGGGGGGGGGTGGGTTGTGGTGGGATTTCTCACTTTCTATCTCTCTGTCTCTCTCTGTCTTCTGTCTTTCTGGTGAGTGCAAACTCCCTATAGCAAAAACCTCTCAAAAAAAAAAAAAAAAAAGAAAGAAAGAAAGAAAGAAAAAAAACAAAGATTCAAACTAACAACAAAAAGCAAAAACATGGCTAAATGACTAAAAATTAGCTTTGTCTCTATTATGTTAGTAATAATCTTAGTACAACATAACTTTTAACTATAGAACCATATTCTTTATTTCATCCTATATTTCTTGAATGTAGTAATATAACATTAATATGTGCGTTTTCAGCAGCTGAGTCTGACATAAATAACTTCAGAGATTGGTTTTAAGAAATTGATAACTGAATAGTACTATAAACTAAAGAAAAATATTTAACTCATTCTTGATTTTGCACTTTATATTTTTTTTAAAGGGCAAAGATGTTGGTAGAAAGTGGTTAAAAGGAGTAGTAATGGAAAAGTTACATCTTTAGACTTTCCTTTAAAATCTAGTATGGGAGCCAGTAGGTAGCATGGTGGTTGAGCCTCTGGACTCTCATGTGGCTGATCATGGCTCGAGTCCTGGTCCAGGCAGCTTAAAACTCATGCCAGATGCATGTCTGTGAATGTGCAAAATCCTGAGAGGAGAATGGAGGAGAAAAGACTGTGGTGTGGTCATCCCCCTGGGGGGTAGGGATGATTTCTTATTTTCTCTCTCTATCTCTCTTTGTCTCTCCAGAGAGTGCATATCCCCTGTGTCAAAAATCTCTTAAAAACAGAAATGTAGTATGGGTCTCTAGGTGTCACCTTCTATGAATTATATAGACAGGATGTTATAAGAGTGTCTAGATGATTTAGCTTAAATAGTATTTTGCCTAAATTACCTAAATTTGGTGTTCTGAGCAATGTAGCCTGGCAATGCTCACATCCTAATACAAGTCTATGACTATTTTGCCAGACATGACAAAAGGGTCTTTGCAGATGTGATTAATATAAGACTCCTGAGATGAAGAGGTTCTTTAGGATTATCTGGGGATCCAATGTAATCATAGGAGTCCTAGTAAAAGGAAGATAAGTAGGCCGTAGAAGTAGAAAAAGAGATGAGGAGATCAAAGCTTGGAATACTGCATTTGGAAGATGTATGAAGAGACCAGAAACCAAGAAATTCTAGAGATTGAAACAGCCAAGGAAACACATTTTTTCTTGAAGCATCCAGAAAGAATGTGGTCATTTTTATTTTAGCCATATCAGATTTGTTTTTTCATATCTGACCACCACAGCTGTAAGACAATAAATATCAGTTTTTTAAAATCTGAGGTATTTTTTAAATAGTAGTATGGAATAACTGCTCAATCTATCATGAGTCCTAAATATCTTTTTGTAGTCCTAATATAATATAGAGAAGTATACAAAACAGCACCGTTTATTAAGATAGTGAAATAACACCAATATTTAATGGTAATGTTGTAAGTATTTTTAATCATGGAAATGCCAGTCATTAAGTAAAGGTATGCCAAATTACAGTATTGTATTATTGGAATAAGCAAAGATCCTAGGACTGTCTCAAAGGACTATTGCTTAAAGTGCTGAGATAAATTATGTATTGAACAAACTTTAGAAAATTAGATTCATGTTAAGTTTTTCATTCATTTTAATGTTATGTGAGACAACTGAAACATACTCTTTTTTTTTCTCACTTACGTGAGGGAAAAAAAAAAAGTACTAGCAGGTGACGTGGTGGTTAAACTGCTGTATCCTGCATGGCTGACTCCATGCTTTCAGTCCTGGACCTAGCAGCTTGAAAATTACTCTGGGGTAAGTGCCTCCATGGCCAAAGTCCAGAGAGCAGAAAGGAGGAGAAGGGATTGCACATGGGCATGGCCATTTTCCTTGGGGAGTAACTTCTCACTTTACCTTTCTCTCTGTCTCTTTCCAGCTATTACATGTGCCCTCTGGAAAAAGTCTAAGAAAAAAAAAAGAAAGAAAGAAAAAAGTGAGAACTATAGAAAACAGAAAAAATAAATCTATTGTCACGAGAAATTCTTAATTTATGTTGTATAAACAAATAATTGCATCATGTGAAGTCTTCACCAATAGAAATATAAATATGCTAGATGGGAGAAGAGACAATATTTAAATCTGCTTAAAGAAGACCAAGAATTTCCTGAAGGAGGTGATGTCCTTGGCCTCATGCTAATGAAGCACAACTGCATGTCTCTAGTTCATATTTTTTCTATTTTAATCTCACTTTTAAATATAATACTTGGATGCTCCAGAAGGGCCTCAAATTGACCTTGTACAATCTGCATCAAAAGCAGCCTGCTTCTCTGTGCTCTCCCACTTCTTGAATGGTATCCACATTTTGTCATTCCCCTGTGCAATGTCAAAACCACACTTGTTTTGGTGGCATACTGTGGCATCAATGCTAATGACTTTGACATAGTATCTCAATCCAGAGTTTTCTTTTTTTTAAATAATTTATTTTACATTCTTACACTGAACATCATCACAGGATACGAAATGTGATTTCCCATCCATAATACACTGTATAGTGGCTTAACCATACATGTTACCATCAACAAATAATTTTCCATTTCTTATTTCTGGTGTATATAATGTATCTGTTTTCCCCTATTTATCACCAACTTCAGACACATATCACCTATCTTCTGAAGACCAGTCACCTGGAATGTAGCTACCAAATCTGCAAAACTTTCTGTTTTCTCATTTGTATTGAATTGTACTGGGTTTTATTAGGAATATTTCAACAATTTTTTTTTTAAAAGAGATTTTTTAAAAGAGAGATTATAAGACAGAGAGGCAGAGAGAGAGAAAATGAGAAATTACCCCCCTGGGGGGATGGTCACATTGCAAAACCCCCTCCTCCATTCTCCTCTTGGGATTTTGGGCACACATGCATACATGCCTGGCATGAGTTTCAAGCCAAAAGGTCCTGGACAAGAACCATGGTCGACCATGTGGGAGTTCAGTGCCTTAACCACTATGCCACCTGCTCATCTCATGTTTTAGCAGTTTTTAGATAATAGGGTCAGAGACTGAGAATCCTTCTGAAAAGTAGTCCTTGCCTTGGAAGTTATACACACACACACACATACACACACACACATATACATATACACACATATATATGTATATATATAATTTATATTGTATATGTTTATGTATATAATACTTATATATATTTATGTATATAATTAAATATATATGAAGAATACAAGCAGAACTTTAATTAAAGACTGTGTTATTAATAAGATTTAGCCTAGTAATGTGTATTGTAAAAGTTAAATTAGGAAATGTAACGTACATAGCAGACCTTAGCTTGGTCTCTCTCTTTTTCTGCAGCATTATTGCTTTCCTTTTCCCCCAGTCTTCTTAACTTATTAACTTAAAGTGAATTCTACCTGCCCACAAGCCAAACCCAGGCCCACAGAACTTCCAGTAAGCTTTATTGGCTAGCCACAGTTCACCAGTTATTTAAAGAAACATAAATGTAATAGAAAACAAACAAAAATTGTGGAAAGAAGGCATTTGAAGGAAACAATCAATTCAGAGTACAGAAAGGAACCTAAGATATATGATAACTGAACCCAGAGAAATGGAAAATAGGGTGTCTGAGGAGTAAGGATAGACTACTCTAAAAAAGACAAGTCAGAGAGCAAAAAAGTAATATTGGAAATGAAAAATAGGAAAAAAAAGCAAGATATAAGATTCGACCTTTACTGAAAAAACATTTAGCAAATTTTCTGAACTGCTATTATGACATAGCCTGTTTTCAGAAATTGGGATATGTCAGTGAATACAACAAACAATGATTCCTAACAACACGGAGCTTGTATTTTGACAAGGGAAGTCAGAAAAGGAATGCATTTGAGGAAATATTTTAGAAAATATGACCAAAGCAACAAAACTATTGGAATAAAAAGGGGTGGTAATAAAATGACAAAATTAATCTAGGAGTTTCAATATCTACCTAATAGACAGTCCAGGAAAAAAAAAGAGCAAAAAGTTAATATGAAATGGAAAAAAAAATCCTATAAATTAAACTGGAAATTTTCTAGAATTAAAGAGATTATATATTACATTGGAAATGACATTATGTTCTGAACACAGTGATGAGTAAAGACCCTCATGAATACATATCACGACAAGGTGTCAGAATACTCAGGGGCAGGAGGGACATGATCCTACTTAGGAACATGCTATTGTAGGTAGTATTTCATGAGTGTATACTAAAAAGATCTAAAATCTTCTAGGATGGGAGAAAAAAATAGCCGATAGGAAATATGTGCAAAATAAGAATGTCATTAACTTGCAATGACAACACTGAAATTTTGAAGACAATAGAGAAATGTTTTCCCAAATCTAATGACCTAAAATCTGGGGTTTCGCACCCAGCGATGTTCAGTTACCATTTACTCAGCTCCTAATACACCCATTCACATAGTCCCTTCTGATACACAATGGAATTGTTTAAAGTATTTCTACTTTTCAGTGAGCTCAATGTTAAGATTTCCCAGCCTAAGGCACTGGAAGGATATGGCAAGAAGAAACTCCTTGCCATTTCTGGCTGTGACAAGGGGGTCAGAAGTCATGTGTGTGGGTGTGTATGTAAGTGTGTGTGTCAGGGTAGGGGTGTACTGGAGCTCTGCCCAGAGTGCAGTCCCTCTGCAGCTTTGCAGCCTCAGCCTGATGATAGCACTCTTTGTCTCTTCAGCATGGAAGCTGGTGCCCTGTCCCCCTTGGTCCCTTTGTCTTCCACATGCAGCCCCACCCCTCTTCAACTCCTCCCCCTGCAGTCCCTCCCCCCTGCAGCCTGGGGTTACCACCCCCCTGGGTGTCTTGCTGTGTCCCCAGGTGGCTTGTCCCTGATTTCCTGCTCCTGTCACCCTCTCACAAGCTAGCTGGGATTTGCCCAGTGACTGTGAGCCAGCCTGAGCAATCCACAGAATTCTCTATTATTCTGCTGAACTAAACTAACCATACTTCCCCAAGGAGGGCTAAACTGTTTACAAGCGTCTCCTTTTAAAGAATTCTCTTCATTTTTATGGTATCCTATAGAGTTTCCTTATATCTTTATTCTCTTGTCATGTTAATAATTCTATATATCCAGTTTCTCCTTGTTTAACCTTTGTGTGTTTTCTATCTGCTGATCAGTTTAACTAGCTAGACCAGTTTAAACTAGTAGTCAAGTATGGGAACAAAGTAAGGCATATTCAGTCATTCACTCAAATTTCCATACCCCTCAAATGAAAGATTTTATGAGGAAAACTTCTAGAATATGTAAACAAAAATAAGCCAAGACAAAGAAAAACATGCAGTTCAGGAGGAGATAATGGATCTACCACAGGGGTAAGATGAAAAAAATTTCCAAGGTAATGGTTATGGAAAATCCTAAAATAAGTCTATTGTTGCAGGCCTAGAGAATAGCCAGTCTAGATTGGAGCAATTGGGCAAATGGCTCCAAAAGAGATATTTGAATAACAAAACCAAAAGCTGCTATGTTGGCTTTGGCATTTAATTGTTTTAAGAGTTGTTAGAGTTCAGTACTCTGAGGTAAGCATTAATGATAGGCATGAAGAATATTAAGATAAAATATAATTATTAAACCAGAGATTAAAGAAGTATAATGATAATAAATTTTGTGGCTGACCTGTAGAAAGTATTAATTTTGCATTTATAATAAAACACCTAATATTGATATAATAAAAAATTATTTAGATTCACTGGTAGATGGAGAAGTGGGACTATGTCAGATTTGGGGGAGTAGAGGAGAAAACTAGATACTCTTTTATGGTAAGTATTGACACAAATTTAAAAGTCAGGAAATAGTACCAACATGATTATTAGAAAAGACAAGTATTTATTGCCAAACATGTCTAAGTTGCTCGTTAACCTCCTGAGTGAGGCAAAAAAGGATGTAAGCAATCTCTGGAGAATTGCTGGTGTTTTTTGAACCATCTGTTGAGTAATGAATTATTGAGACCCTTTTTTGCTGTCCTAGAGATCAAGCATCTTACAAGACAAATTCACAAACTAAAAAAGTAGTAAAATACTACTTTAGAGTGTGTGTGTGTGTGTGTGTGTGTGTGTGTGTGTACATAGATGATACTTGATTGCTCCTTAACTAAAATGACAATAAAATACTTTGAAAGTAAACATAGCTTACATGATTGGATATCTTTCAAAAGAGAAATTTAAAAAAATCAAATACATAATAAAGTCAACATGAAATATGGACTTTTTTTAGTCAGACAGTAAATTTATGTCATCTAGGAAGATTACATAAAAAATTTGTAAAGAATAATAATAATAATAATAAAATTAAATAATTCTTAAAAAAATAACACCTTACAACATCTTGTTAGGGGCATATCACTAAGCCAATATTTTGTCTTTTTTTTTTTTTTTTTTGAGAAAGAGATTTTTGCTATAGGGCGCGTGCCCTCACCAGAATGGCAGAGAGAAACAAAGAGACAGAAAGCAAGAAATCATCCCCAGGGAGGATAGCCACACCAAAATCCCTTTTCCTCCATTCTCCTCTCGGGGTCTTGGGCACACACGCACATGCGCCTGGCGTGAGTTTAAGCCACTGGGTTCAGGACTCTTAACGGTGGTCAACTACATGGGAGTCTAGCAACATAGCCATTACACCAACTACTGGTCCCATATTTTGTCATTTTAACAAAGAAAAGTAAGTTCTTTTCTGTGTCAGTACATTATTTGATAATAAAACTCTTTTTGATAATAAGCTCCTTCTTGTTTCAGAAGTAGAGAGAGGGAGAGAGAATCACTTTACAGTGACTTGCTGCATCTAGATCTTCCACCTAGTTTTCCAACCAGCTAGGATTACAGGCTTGCCTGTGGGCATGCCCACCATGTTCAGTTCAACCCAGACCTTAAGCCAAGATCACATATGGCCTTCATTTACATACATGTTGCTCTAGTACTACACAGAGGACACTGGGGTAGACCCTTCACAGATGGATACACAGTGGATACCACCTGTTCCACCATGACTGGGCCTGATACTAAACTCTTTTTAAAAGTCTTATACATAAACCTAGCAGCAAACCTAGGTCAGGTATGAGTATGATAAAATTTCCTTTTAGCAAGTGTTCTATAATTTTCTATTCTATACACATTTCTTGTAGTATAAATTTTCAAAGTTAAGAAAATGTAATTAACACACATGATTTTAGGAGTTGTTTGTATGTTTTGTGTACACATATGTGTGTATGCTATGTATCTGTAGCATATAGACAAAGAACAAAAAGTACATAAATATAATTTTTTCTTAGTAATATTTTAGTATTCTCTTATATATAATCTAGATATTCAATGAAAATTGATTAATTAACTCAATTTCATATCAGTTGAAGACTAAGTAAACTAAATATCTTGGAGACAATTGTCAAGCCAACATATTAAAAAATATTACAGTTGAAGTGAAGTTTGTCAGAATAGGAACTCAATTTGGTAAAACACAAATTTACATTTTTATATTCTTAAAAAGTAACTAAAAGTGATGTTAGCTTATTTACTCACTAAATCTGAGTAACTTTGGAAGCATACTCAACTAGAATAAAAATATAAACTTAAAGGCTGATAACTAAGAAAAAACATAGCTTTGTAAAATTAAACTAAAATAAACTGTCTTGTTTGCCAGAGACTTACCTCAGTTATGTGAACTTGAATTCTAAAAACATTTCTGAGTTAATTTCCATATTAATGCCTCATTTTTATTTTTCAGATTGAAGGTATTTAAAGGTTAATTTCTGAACTTTATATAAATCCTTATTTATCGCTAAGTCAGTGAGAATAGATTACCTTCATGCTAATTTTAAATACCATTGAAAAATAGCAAAATATTACAAATGCACATGAGACTTAAATTTCCTTTGTATTATAGACATAGAAACACAGACACAGAAAGAGAAAAAGCTTTTAGTTTCAATAAAATTTTAGTGATGAGTCAATAACAAATATGTAAGTACAAAGTTGACTAGTTCTGATATCAGCTTCCTGATGGGTGTACAATACCAAAGGATTTTAAAGACCAAGAAATGAGGTAGACAAGTCCATCTGGTTGGTTTTGAGTTTATTAAGGGAACTTATAGAAATGAGGTCTTGGGTGGCTGCAAGATTAATAGATCTTTGTGCATGTGCTTATACGCCAAAAGACATATACTTACATACGACCTATTAAGACCTTATTCTTCTAGAATGGCTGTTCTTGCTCTTTGTCCTGCTGCTAATAAGCCCCCTTTTCTGAGCAGTCAGTATTAGGGATATAAGCATGGTGCCAAATGCAGTATGAATGCTCTCCAATATCCCATGAAACCTCAGAAACCTTGTCTCTGTTTGGGGAGTAGGGAAGAGTTAAATTTTAAATTTTATAAATAATTCCTGGTATAAGGCAAGTCTTACCCAACCCCGTTACTCCTAAAACCTGTACATGTCTCCCCATACCTTGTAATTTCTGAGAATTGTTGAGCTTCTTTGGTTGTTGAGTGATTGCATAATGTATCTAGCTGAAGTTGCAGTAAAGACAAATCTTAAGAGGTTAACTTAACATCATCAGTGTAATATTTCAGTCACAGGGGCTAGATACAGTGGGAAGTCTCTAGCAATCACTCCACGACATGTGGTAGGGCTATGTAAATGCCATTGGGGTAGAACTTAGAATGTTGATTGTTGACACTCCAGGTGAAGGCAAACTAATCTTGAGGATTTGGATTTAAACATATGCTAAAACAGGCATTAGCTATGTCTGAAACTACGTGATAAATTCCTGTTGCCTAAATTAGTTGTTCGAAGACCTGAAGTATATTTGGTATAGTCGTGTGAATCTTGGGCACCACCTTAATTAACACTCAGTTGTCCACTATCATTTGTCAGATGCTATCCTGTTTTATTTTTAAAAACCATACAAGGGCTTTTAAAAGGACTTTATGATGGCTGACTTATGTTCACCTTTGATAATTTTTGAATAGTATCTGTAATTTTCTCATGTTTCAGACAAATGATATAGCTTAACATTACAATATGTCTAGGTAGTGGAAATAAAAAAGGTTTCCATTTCACCTCCCCTTGCAATATCACCGTAACATGTCTAACCCTAAGAGAAAACCCATCTACTAACATCAAAGCATAGTAAAGCAGTATATACATACCCAGGATATCTTAGGAATTGGTGATACGTAGACTATGTATTTGGAGTGGGAGTTCCTCTCTGTGCTTAACAGAAGCTCAGTTTGTTTTACTCTTATAGCATAACTCCCATAGCTTTCTATAGCAGCCCATTTCCTAGGGCATCTTGCATGGATCCATGTACACCTATTCTTGTGTCAATTGAGCCTAAGGGGTCACTGCTTAATTTTTTGGCTCCAATATATGATGAGCTCAATGTGGGCCTCTGGACACCCATTATTGTTCTGCCATGAGGGCAACCTTGGCCCCACCCCTATTCTCTTGGCATTGGGAGCATCAATCCCTTGTAAGTGGTATTTAGGGTATTTCAATCCCCGCCACCAGCAGATCATGCCACATATGCTTTCTAGTTACTTGTGCAGGACTGTGATCTCTTTCCCCCAGTGCTGGGAGCTTCCATTTTTATCACACTTCCCTGTAGTTACTTGCCCTTGGGTATGCATTTCCACCTTTTTCAATTTCTCTGAGATATGTAATGGCCTCACCTGAAATCACATACACCATGGTTTACTACTGGGATTAGGGGGTCATGCCATTCTCTCAGAGGACTCTGCAGCAATCTATTTTTTATCCCTGCTATAAACACAGCATTATCAGGTCCTTCAAACTGTTGGGCATATATTGCTTGTTTCATGCTTAATTCTCTTAGTTGTCTTCCACTCCCTGTAATGCCAGCCAAGTGGGAATCTGGCCAGGGAAATCTCCCTCATTTGGCGAGAACTCTCTCACTGCCATATTAATCCAGTGCATGAGGCTGTGGTTCCCCTGACATTACAAGCATTGTGAAGGCATTTGGATAAGGCTGGGTGAATGCTAATGTTACTTTTCTTTTTTGGCCTCATTACCAGCTAACAAAATACCATCTTGACCAGTGTCCCAGAGTCACATTATTTATGCTGCTCTACTGTTTAGAGGTCTTTTCTATGTCTGATAGTTCTGGAATACATATTCTCAGAGGGATAGTGTCTCCTGAACTGATTTGGTTGCCCTGTTGTCTCTCTGCTACACTTGCTGGGCTTTTGCTTTGATTGCGTAAGTGGTCTAATTGCAAATGAAGGAGTATACACTTCTTCCTTTCCAAATAGCGCCTCTGTGTCTTCTTTAGATCATTAGTTTGTTCCCGTGAATTCCAAGTTTTTGTGTCTCAGTCTGATTTGGCCAGGACAACTTAGGTCCATGGTTGCCTCAGTTTCTTCCTTCACAGATACAAAAAAAGGCAGACTAGGGTTTCCAACTGAACACCCTGTGTCATTAGTTCATCTGCTAAATTAGAAGCTAAAAGGGATGTGGATAGTCTCATGTCCCTTTGTTATTGTAGGTCCTCCTCTAACATCCTTGTTTATGCTTTTGCCATTAACTAGACCTCGGTGGCCACAGATATTGCCCATAATAATGGTCACCCCACTGTTGCTGCCAAGTGGTAATCTTCCTTACTTCAGTGAGTCATGTGATTTTCTCACAGCAATTGTTTTAATCCTTCTGACATTTTGAGTATGTCCTCATACTCATATGAGGGTCCACATACATCAAACAATTAGGGTATCCTTCCCCACATTGACGTGGTAGACTCCCAGGGATTTCTCTCACTGAGGCTTTATTTCTCTTTTCCATGTGTTGGTATTTATGCTCCTCTTGCCAGGCTTGCTATTTTTTTTCTGAGATGGATCTGTGTAATGAACTAGACCCTGAATGCCAAAGGAGCTGAAAGAGTAAAGCATGAGGAAGAGGAACCAGCAGTTAGCGTAATGGCTATGTCGCTGGACTCCCACGTAGTCGACCGCAGTTCGCGTCCCGGACCTGGTGGCTTAAAACTCATGCCGGGCGCGTGTGTGTGTGTGCCCAAGATCCCAAGAGGAGAATGGAGGAGAAGGGATTGCGGCATGACCACCCCCTATGGGGGGTGATTTCTCGCTTTCTGTCTCTAATGTCTCTCTCTGTCTGGCGAGCGCACGCGCCCTATAGTGAAAAAAAAAGTATGAGGAAGACAAGTTGAGTTTGTCAGCTATGAGTTTATTGAGGTAACTTGGACGGCCGTGAGATGGAATCTCTGAGCCCTTAAGCCCAAAGGGTATATTTATAGGGCCAGTACAGGAGAAGGTGTAGGCAAGAGTAATGGAGAGTATCTGCAGGGAGGTATCTGAGGAATCTTGACTATGTTCAGGGTGCACCATTCTTGAATAGAGATAGTAGGCATGCTTACAATAACAGCTTAAGCTACTTTTCAACCTATAGAATGTAGCCAAGGGACTTTGGAATTAGATGTTGGTCAAGACGGTGAGTTAGCTTCAAGATGGAGTTACCTTGGTTCCAGCAAAATACCCATCTTGGTTTATCAAGTTGACAGGTCACAAGAACAAGGGCAAGTATAGTACAGCAAGATATTTTGAAAAAGAGAAGGAGAGAGACCACTTTCATGTAGTTTTTATTACAATATATTGTTATACTTGTATTGTTCTATTCTTAGGTATTATTGTTAGTCTTTATGCCTAATTTATAAATGGACTATTATCATATGTGTAGGAGAAAGTATGGTATATATAGGGTTGAGTATTAGTAACATTTCAAACATTTTTTGGGGATCTTGAAATGTGTCTCATCTTCTCTTTACTTGGGTCCAGATCTTCCTAGATAGTCTGCCCTCTTTCCACATTTCAAGGTCTTATTCATTTTTAAAAATGTAAAATCCAGATATATTAGTTGCATTTAATGTCCAAATAGGAAGAAAAATTGGTCTGTCTTTCCTGGAGGTGGAAGTCCTTTACAAGCATTTTTGAAGATATTTTGATGGTTCTATTTTTATTTCTAAATTTTAAAAGTAATAAAGTAGAATTATAAACTTATAAAAGAAAAAAATAGGTAAATGGTAGCTACTGCATAGACAATTGCTGGACTATTACAAATATATATGTAAATATGACATGTATAATTAAATATATTGTATATAAAATATAAATCTATATTATTATATACATTTAATACATAATATATATAAAATATAAAATGTTATATAAAATACTGTAAATCAGAAATGTCAAATTAGAATACAAAATTAACATAATCACAAGTAAAATATGAGTAAAGAAATATATGAATATTTAAATATGCTAACAGGGCTACATTTGTATAAAGACTATGCATTCTCTGTTTTTTTTTCGTTTTGTAATTTTTTTCATGTTCTATACTAAACAAATATTTACTTTAAAAAATCCATTACTGAGAAGTAATTTATATACCATAATAGCACATTTTAAAATATAAGATTTAATGTATTTTTGTATATTCAGATTATAATTAATAACATATTTTAATGGCATGTGACATATTATATATTTAATATATTCTATATAATTAATAGCATATTAACTATTTAATAACATCTAAGATATGTTATTATATGTAACATATATTGGCTTTAGGGAAATTAAATCTCAACTGAATAAGAAGAAAACTAATATATGCATATGAAGTATTAATAATTTGGACTGTTATCCTATGAAATGCACCAGATAGCAACAAACCAAGTGCTAGGGGTACCTTCGAGGAGGCTTTGTCTAAGTAATAAATAATATACTAGCAATAGTCATAAGCACAACTCAAGGTTATTCACAAAGCTCTCAAAATGCCTACTTCAGTTAATAACAATTTTTAAATGCGTTAATAACACATTTAAGCAGTCATACCCATGGAATCCAAAATATTAATTTAATTTTTAATCTTAAAATATGAGGAATCATCAATATTTCATGAAAAAATTTATATTATGAAAATACCAAGCATAGGAATCAAAATTTTTCGCACCAAAACAAAAAAAAACTTGTATTAATTACTTTAATACTGTTTTTTCCTTGAACTTTTCTTTTTCTTTTTAGACAGATTTTTTTTTTTTTCTGTAGGGTGCATGTGCTCACTGGAGACATGGAGAGAAATAGAAAATGAGAATTCACCCCCCCTTCTCCTTCATTATCTGTTGGGATTTGGGGCACACATGCACATATGCCCAGTGAGTTTCAAGCTGTCAGGTTGGGGACTTGAACCATAGTGGCCATTTGGGAATCTAGCATCTTAACCACTACATCACCTACTTGCCCCTTTCCTTGAACTTTCTGAAGTCCCCTCTTGTATCTGTGGATATTATCCTCCCTTTTAAAAGACAAACTGGAATTGAAGAATTTCAATGAGCCAATTGACACAAATAAGCAACAGAGGCATACATAGCCCCATGTGAACCAATATTGTACCTACCCATATGCCTGTGTCATCATGAATAACCTAAAAAGGAAGCTTGCCCAGAGAAAAAAGAATACCATGTATGCATGCAACAGAATAGAATGGTGTACATTTGATTGGAATTGGTGAAGTACAGAATGAGAAGAAATTGTCATTTACTCAGAAATAACTACAAAAAGATGAGCTTTTCAGAAAAAAACAATAAAACATTGATTGATTGATTGACTGTAGCTTCCAAGCCACCAGGTCCAGGATGTGAACCAGAGTTGGCCATGTGGGAATCCAGCCCCTTAACTACCACACCACCTGCTGGCCCCAAAAGGTGGACTTTAAAAGTGAAAAAACTGACCAAGAAAAGACACTCTACTTCCTTTAAAGTAAACCTCAGTGTGAGATCATCTTGATTTTGCATAGCAAATTTCCAAAGACCCGTCCCCCTAATACCTGACTCTCTTAGAAACCCTGACTTATGGAGTACCTTTTATAATCAGTGTGAAGAGCCAGGTATTAATGCCCAACATTAATGTATTACTAGACAAATTATAAAATGCTCAATCCATAGAATATGAAACCAATAAATTATATTAACAAATGTTCAGATGGAAAAAATGCTGTAAATCTGTAATGTAAAATTAGAACACAAAATTAACATAATCACAAGTAAAATATGAGTAAAGAAATATATGAATATTTAAATATGCTAACAGGGCTACATTTGTGTGAGAACTATGCATTTCCTTTTTTTTTCCATTTTGTAATTTTTTCATGTTCTATGCTAAACAAATATTTACGTTTAAAAATCCATTACTGAGAAGTAATTTACATACCATAATAGCACATTTTAAAGTATAAGATTCAATATATTTTTGTATATTCAGATTTGTGCAACCATTATTATAATCCAATTGTAAAATATGCTTATTATGCCCAAACAAATCCTGTATTGATTAACAGTCAGTCTCCATGTCCCCTCTCCACTCCATAGACCTAGACAACTGGTAATGACTCTCAGTCTCCGTGGATTTGCCTATTATGAGAGCTTCAAATAAATGGAATTATATGATATTTGATCTTTTGTGCAGAATTTCTTGAATTTGAATAATTTCCTCAAGGATCATTTATGCTATCTTATATATCATCAATTCATCCCTTTTAATAGTCAAATAGTATTTTACATTTTGATAGACATTAACTCTATCACTCCTGAAGTATTCTTCCCCCTTAATAATATTTAAAAATTAAAGTAAAATATATTTAGTCAGTATGTACACCTTAGTCAGTCTATATGTACATGTACATATATATGTGTGTGTGTATGTGTAGGGGGGCATGTGTGAATGTATTGAAAGAGTTTACTGGGTTAGATACTAGGTTGAGGAGAGAAGAAAAGTTCTATCTATGTCTGTACCTATCTGTACAGATATATATAAGCAACAGAGACACCCACAGCCTTATCTAAACTGATACTATACTTACCTGTATGCCTGTGTCATCACAACTATTAATGTCTTGATTGATTTGTATTTAGGACATATAGGTTGATAGATAGATAGATAGACAGACAGACTACATAAACCTGAAGAGAAATCCCTGGATGATAGCTAAGCAAGTCATCCAAAGAACAACTAAATTAAAACATGGTACCGACCTAAGTGTCTGAAAACTGATGACTGGGTTGAAAGACGGGCTAATACATAGTATGGAAAGTTACTGAACTATAAGAAACAATGAGACTCTCTCATTTGATTCAAAGTGGATGAATATGGAAGACTTAATGTTGAGTGAAATGAGCCAGACTTTGAAAGATACACACCATATATCCCTACTCAATTTGTACTAAATATCTGCATTCTATGGCAGATATTAAAAGATCTGAAGATACGATAGTAGAGAGAATAGTATAGACACTAGAGATTATAAGGGGGGAGAGTGGATGGTAGAGAATGAGTGGTAGAGGGTGGGTATGAGGTGCAAAGGAAAGAAACATTTAACAGACAAAAAAAGGTAAAATTGTCTGTTGAAAAAATATATATCATATACATCATGATGGGAACTTTAGGTAAAATGTCAAGATAATCTTAAAAGAAAAAAGAGGAAGAGCCATTAGAATTAAAAAGTTGACATAGGAGGGAGTCTCAAGAAAAAATACAACCAAAACACAAACAAAAACACACTTGTCAACATGGAAATGAGTTTTAGATTTCTGTTAGCAACAAATGGAAAAATGGAGAACTGAGCTAACTATCCTATATCCCTTCTCCAATTTCAATTGTCCTAGTAAATTTGAAAGCTGCTGCCACTATTGAACATTAAATCCTTAATTTGACAAATTACAATATTATGTAGTAAGACTATCCTTCTGTGTAATCTGGTGCTTTATATGAGATGGGAATGAAGAAGAGAAGTTCAAGTATGGGTAGAGAATATGTCTGAGACCTAACTCCTCAACCTCCAATTAATGCAAATTGTATATTCAACACTCAAACTCAGTCAATGGTAGCAAATGTGTTACCTACAAATATAGAAGCACACGAAAAAGAAACAGCTTAAAGATTTGCAAATGGAGGGCCAGATGGCAGCTCAGTGATAAAATATGATGCTTCATGGCAGACCTACATGGGGAAGTTCCTGGTTTGCATTTACAGACCTCCTTGAATACACTGGCACTTGTGTGTCCATGGTGGGGGCTGGTTAGGCTGAGGATGGGTCAGGGTATACCGACCCTATTGGTGTGCTGGCTCTCTTTCTGTCTAACCCATGGAGAAATATATAAATTTTTTAAAAAGTATCTTGAAATGAATTTTCTGACTATAGGCATGTATTAATTAATTTAAAATGGAATCAATGTTTTTTTTTTTTTTTTTAACTAGCAAAATACTTTATTCTGTTATTTAAAAGAAGTGGTGAAGTGTACAGAGGAAGGATGGGTGGCAAGTACTTCTTCCAATTTCTCTTTTCTGTTCCTCAATGAGTAATCTTGAAGTAAGTAGAAGGCCGAAACCAGGGACAGTTTGGTTTTGGAATCTCACTGTACTGATGTCGTGAAGATGTTCTTTCATTTGTTTTCAGTAATCAAGTGATCATGCATTGATCATCTCAAGAATGGCCGAAGAACTCCCTGGAGGAGGAGGCAATGAAGCCTTCTGTTTCTGGGGCAGTTAGCATCTTGTAATATAACCCTACCTAACAGCTTCATTTGGGCATTTTCTGTTAATAAGTTTCCATGTAGCACTTTGCAAAAAGAAATTGCTAAATGCATACCAGGAATGCAATGTGAGTACACACTGGGGTGCATTCACATATTTCTACTGTCATTATACTCCTGGCAGTTGTCTATAGCAGTAAAAGGAACTACATTTTGTAGCGTGTCTACTTCACACATTTAAATATGTTAGGTGATATTTTTTCTACAAAGACACTTTTAGGATGCAGAGAGAGGAACAAATTACCCGAGTGTCAATTATAGCAATGCTTTTACATAATAGGTGTAAGCTGTGGGTCATAAGAACAACCAGTCTCCTGCTTGCTACTAATAACATGATGCCAATCACATTCTATATATGTGGTTTGTGAGGGAGGGAATATAAATGAGCAAATGCATTTCTCCTATTAAAAGTACACCATGAGCACATAAAACACGTATATTCGGCCACGCTCCAAACAAATGAGAACAGGAATCCAACAGTCGTGGCCTCCCTTTGCAGACATTCTCAAAGATGCCATAAATAGAATGTGGCATTGATCTTGATGGAAAAGAGGTAGTTGTGGGAGCATGGGCACATAAATTCGTAGAGTCACACCACATAGTGCTCAAATCATGGTAAGTTTGAGAGGCTATGGTGGCACAGTAGTCGAGAGCTTCAGTGCTGGACACTCCTGGGAAGGTTCTGGGTTCTGTCCCAGGGCCTCCCTGTGGGTAACCATCTGGGCTGGCTGAAGCTGGGGTTCAAACAGTATGGGGGGACCCTATTGGGGATTTTGGTCATCTCTCTCTCTCTCATGAAATAAATAAAAAAATAGATATCACTATAAGCTCTCCAAACAAGAATGTGTAAAGGTTCTCTTTGAGGGTGATGGCTCCCTTATAGTACAAGGACCCTTAACCTGAGGTCCATAGACTTCTTCAGATCTGTGGATCGGATTTGGGGGGTCCAGATACAGAAATCGATACATTGTAAGAGAGAAAAATTTTATGTATTTTTCCTATAAATTCATAACTAAAATTTAGTCTTTTTCAATTATGAATATGAGCAGCAAATCACACTACTATCAACAGAACATATGACTTTGTCATGAATAGAAATCCCAGATTTTATGTAGCATAAAATATTTATTTCAGATATTTTGAAATATAGTTTATGTTCATTAGCACTTCAAAATTATCGTAGCTACTAGGCATATTTTTAGAACTTATTACCTTGGGCAATAATAAATAAACATATGAAGCTTTAAAAATATTTTCAAAGCTATATTTTATTATAGTTGCTTGTATTTAATTCTATATACTTTATTTTATTCACTTAAAAATGGAAAGAAGTCAATAGTCTTCACAAGAGTACCAAAGTGATCCATATCACCAAAAAAAGGCTAAGAGTTTCTTCTTAAATTTAGAGGCAAAATTTTCATTTGCATATCTGAAGATGTTTTAGTATTGAATACTCAGGTAAATGCCAAGAATAGAAATCTGGTGTTGTTTCGGAATGGCTTTGTGGATTTTTATTTTCTTTGATATAAAGGAAGAGTGGTGGGATACTTGCCAAATGTTGAGTCTGTCCAGGTCTAATGTGTAGCAATGTGAGCCATAAAATGTTTGTAGATATTTGCATACTTTTCTGTTCTGTAACACTGACTTCCTTGGGAGGAGAGAGACATTCTCCAGACAAATAGAGACAACAGATAGGGTCGAAGTATTTGTTACATTCTAAACCGGTCAGAGGGTGATTTAGCAGTCCATTTTCACTTCATTGATTTTTCACTGGTGATTGAATTGAACTTGTTTGTTCATCAGAAATTGCCTCTAGCACCTGACTTTTGCTCCTGTTTTCTTCTGATTCTTCTTCTTCTTTTTTTCATAGAAATCATGGCATCTTAATCATTGTTGCCAGTTAGCAACAGACTATGACACTCCTGAGAGAGGAAAGGACTTGGGGGCGTAAGGTCTTTAGCCTTATCTGCTTAGACTACTGCCAGTCAATAAAAACATAGTACTTCATATTTTTGTTATTTTCTCTTTAATTACAAGTTTTCTTTTTTTAACAATGCATGTGTTAAATGGTTAAAGGGCCGGATAAAAGTGAAGAGTATGATTTGTTTGCATGCTGATTGTGTTTCCTAGTCAAAAACACTCAAAGATGCTTGATACATTGAAATATCATAAATCTTTCCTAGTAAAAAGAAATTCTAGATGCACATTTCCAGCCTTATCATTTATAATTGATCTTTAGGAATCCTTTACGACTACATCTCTGTGATGCAGTGAATCACTTGAAGCATTTGTGCTAGCAATTGTGAGTATGATCTTGCTTCCCAGTGCAAATTATAAGCCAATAAAAACAAGGACCAAATAGGATGTGTTTAATCTAAATCCTCATGTAGACTACATACAGTCAAGGGCACTGTTAGTAGTCAACAAACTTTAGTTAAATAATATTGAGAACAGCTTTTCAATAAACAAAAAGATGGTAGATGTTCTGGAGTTTCTCCCACCGGTGTTTATATTGTACTACATATCATAAGGATTCTGCAACACAGATATCTTATCCTGTGTGCTGCATAAGATTATATGCATATAGGTATTTGGAAATTATAGTGATTAATTATTTTATAATAATTTTTCTTTAAAAATTCAGCTTACAGGGACCAGCAGTTAGCGTAATGGCTGTGTCGCTGGACTCCCATGTGGTTGATCGCGGTTCGAGTCCCAGACCCGCTGGCTTAAACTCTGGCTGGGCGCATGTGCGTGCGTGCCCGAGATCCCGAGAGGAGAATGGAGGAGAAGGGATTGTGGCGTGGCCATCCCCCCTGGGGGGTGATTTCTCGCTTTCTGTCTCTCTGTCTCTCTCTCTGTCTGTCTGGAGAGTGCATGCACCCTATAGCAAAAAACTCTCAAAAAAAAAAAAAAAATTCAGCTTATGAGTACTTTTCTGGGGGTGAACCTATGGCATAGCAATAATGGTGCTGCCCAAGAGAAGCTGGATCCCACATGAGACCTCAGTTCATATCTTCAGTGCAGTCAGTGGGAAATACATCAGGAATGCACAAGATTACCAGAAATCTAGCTGGCTTGAGGACTAGGGGAAGTGGATTGTGGTGTGACCAGTTTTTTTTTTTTTTCTCTTTCCTTCCCATATGCATACATATGTTCTACTATGAATTAAAAAAAAAAAGTAATACTTTGAATAAAATTCTGATCAACAACAATCTCTTTGAAGGTAAATATGTTACTTTTCCAATATAACACACTGTCACTAGAAAAAATATTCTACTTCACTGTATTAATTGAGTCTCAGATTTTATAGTTATTATGTTACCTTCCCCTGCAGACCTTTGCTTCAAGTCTCACATATTAAATACTCCTGATTGTCTCTCCTTGGTACTTAATGGACATTTAATACTGTTCAAACTATTTTGTCTCTTTGTACTGACTCTTCATTTTTTGTCAGTTTGATGACCAATATTTGATTGCATTTATATTATACAAACCACACTTTTATACTGTAGAGAATAGCAGAAAACCAATCACAAACGTCTGAAAATTTCATCTTCACTGGATGGTGGTGATAATATTTTGACAACTTTGAATTAGACTTGAAATATGGTACATTGTTTTTTCTTAGCTAAATTTTTCTTATTGGAAATTTTTATCACCTAGTTTTGAGTTCTCTCTGTGATGATTCAATTTTTTTTAAGTCAATAAAGGAGAGTTATTAAGAGCATGATCTTTGGAAATAAACTGCTTGGGATTAAATATTAGTTCTTCAATTTAATGACTGTATCTTTGAGAAGATTGCTTAACCTCCTTTGCTTCCTCCTCTCTAACATGGGTACATTCTATTGGCCAGAGCAAATGATAAAGAAAGCCCACTATGGAAAAAATAGAGTAGGGCCAGCAGGTGATGTGGTGATTGGGGTACTGGACTCTCACATGGTCAACTTTGGTTTTAGTCCCAGACCTGGCAGCTTGCTTTCTCACTTTTTTTTCTCTGTCTCTCTGGTCAAATTTAAAAATAAATACAATTAAATAAATATTTAGAAGTATTATTATTATTTTTTGGAGTGGTTTTTTTTTTTTCCATAGGGCCTATGAGCTCGTCAGACAGACAGAGAGAGAGACAGAGAGACAGAAAGCAAGAAATCAGCCACCAGTGGGGATGGCCACGCCGCAATCCCTTCTCCTCCATTCTCCTCTCGGGATCTTAGGCACACACGCACATGCGCCCGGCGTGAGTTTCAAGCCACTGGGTCTGGGACGTGAACCACGGTCATGAACTACATGGGAGTCCAGAGACATAGCCATTATGCTAACTGCTGGTCCCTAAAACTATTTTTTTAAAAAGCGAAATTGAGTCTACCTCATGAGAAGAGTTGGAACATTACATTGCAAGGGAATCTGCGTATTAGAACTGCAATTCATTGGAAGCCAGGATCATCATAGTATACCACCATTGACTAATTAAAAGTAAAGTGTATCCTCTTTAGGATAAGTGGTTTGAGTGATGAGATAGAAATATCTTTGATCTATAATATTCCATTTTTCTGCTCAAAAGGTTGCATTTGGATCCTCTGGAAAGCATAGTGAGTATTTTCTGTCAACACGTTCTTCCCAAATTTCTTCAACTAAGTAGTTGAAGATAAAAACAGACATTTGAAAGAAGTTGTTTCATGATATCAATGGTTTATGAAAGCTTTGCCAAAAGTAACTTTTTGAATGATACTCATTTATCTATGATTTTCATTAAAAATGCATACTCCAGATGGTGGCACAGCAGAGAGGAAGACCATGGTCTGGGAGGCAATTCTCCATAGGGGGAAGCTTCCAGTTCAAGGGAGAGGCCTCCCTGAGTAGGCAGTACACACACTTACCCATGGTCTGGGGCTGGCTGAAGGCTAGGGGTGGATCCTTGCATCAGGGACCAGCTGGAGAGGCTCTCTCTCTCCCTCCCTCTCATTCGTACTCATAGAAAAAAATAAACTAAAAAAACAAGTATTCCTTACACCCCACCCCCAGCAATTTTCAGCAGGTGTGCCTAAGACATCTTTACTTCTAAAATCAATTTTGAAGGATTCACATGCTGAGTAGTAATATCAGAGAACTATGGAGCTATGGGCCTCATGCAGTTGAGATTGATGGCATGTAAATAATATCGGTGTTCAGAAGCCTCTGCTGTTTTATTAGTATGACAGAAGTAGGAATAGTCCCGTTAAACTTCATTTTACCATCATTTATAACATTTTGACTGAGGAAATATGTCCTCTCTCTTCTGACTCAGGAGGCCCTGCCCTGGGTTTAATGTATTCTCTGATACAGTGACTAGAATAGCTTTTGTGCCTGAGAATAAAGTTTCTAAGCAGCAGGGGCTAGCTAAGTGGATACTCTTGGACTACAGTATATTAACTTTCCCTGTGACGCCTGTAAATAAGGTAGAGGGCTGGATATAAGAATGAGGTCTTGCGTGTGTGCAGCTAGAGGTTAAGAGTCACCAGGGTTTAGGCATATAGTTAACCTTTACTTTATTCACATGTTATACGTGTCAAGATCTTGCCAGAAAAATATTTTAGGCAGGAAGGACTTTAATTAGATTGTTTTAGTACTCTTGGAAGAAAGGAGCACATATATCAGAGAAAACTCATGATATCAGGGAATTTTCACATTTCAGAAATTACAGGAAATGAGCACTGGTAATTTCTGCTACCTGTAGCACCTAATTAATAAATTCATAGGAGAATATTTGGAAGACAGAATTACCTTGCTTTTAGCTGAAGTCAGTGGGGTTGCCTGCTGTTGTTAGCAGAGCAAAAGTAAATTCTAGTTCTCTTCTAGAACCCAGCTAGGAAGTGATTTTGGAAAATGTGGTTTCTAGAATTCCAGACTCAGAGATACAGGAGCCAACTGAGAGTTGAATATATCGCTGAGCACAGGTAGCTGTCATCTATACTATATTGCTTAAACCATAATAGTTTTTTTGATATTCTTCTCTTCTTAAGAATGAAAAGAGACTGGCATTATTGTTAACTACATCCCCAATGAGACCAAAGGATCCCTAATCTGGAGCTAAAAAGTCTTTCCTGGTAAGCACCTAGATCATCTTGTATATAATTTAAGACCCACTGACCTAGAGAACAAAATTCTCATAGGTTTTGAATGGAATACTCAATGTGGAATGAAGTCTGGAAGCAAAAGCCTAGTCATACATGTGCCTACATACACCCATAGATCTGAACTTGAGTATTTAATCTCATTTATCTAGCTTAACAAAATTATTCCCACTGTTCTAGATATAGTAGTAGAAATCTTATAGATCGATTTCAAAAATGTGAAAGACAAAGGTTTTGGCATAAATGACAAGATACAAATGTTATAAGAATAATTTCTCTAGCTTATTCTTAAAAATTGTGATTCTTTCCATGTTCCTGTAGTGGAAGAGCAATTAAGAATCTCTCCTACATTTATTTTAATGATTCCAAATGGGGATGGCTACAAAATTAAAAATAAAAATAAAAAAACTCTATCTTTGATTTCTCAGATAAACTAAATTACATTGTAACTACTTATCCTACGGTGTGAAATATATTCATCAGACAATTATCTCCATAAAATACTGTTGCAGTGAACATGAAGTTTGAAATGTGGAGGCAGGGCTCATTATTTTCTGAAGTTCCTTTTGCTTCTAAAATTTGTGAAGGTCTAATATTTTTGGTTGATTTAGGAAAAAGCAACAGTCTGTTTAAATTCTCTTAATATTCAAGTTATTTCACATGAAGTTAGATCTGGCCTGAACGAACTATGTCTCCAAGGAAACTTAACCTTATTCTCTTTCTAAATCTATAAATATTTTCTGGCGGTTACCTCCCTTACACTGAGGCTTCTCATAACTTTACAGAAGCTGTTGGGAAATTAACAAAAAAAAAAGCATTTTTAGTTCAGTTCTGTTAAGGCCCAAATTCCAGAGTAAGATTAACTTATTATGAAGTTACTGTTCTCCTTTTAACCTCATCTCTACCCTATCAACATGAGTCACCTTAGTTTTTTTTTTTTTTTTCCCCCTTTCTTTTCTGCCTGTACTACTCTGTAATCAGAACTGTGCCTCCTTCATCAACTCAGTTTTCCAGGCTCTTTTGGGTCAATGCCACCTTTGCTGACACTCGGTCTTCCAAAATTCGCTATACCTGCAAGCTGCAGGACAAACTCTTTCTATTTACGGCAGAGCACAAGACTGATAACCTGACAGAGCAATTATAGTTAAACTCTATTACAAAGCACTTCACTATTTCGCAGATTCGATTATACCTTGGATCAAACCATGACCACTGTGTATGTTGTGCATCTCTTTTAATATAACATGAAAAGACTATAAGGTAGGTGTTATCTTTCGACATCAGTATTGTTACAGCACTCTCTTTTATTGCATTGATTCATGTGGCCTGATAGAAAAAAATACATTCTATGCAATTTTCAAGGGCTAGTAGATAAACAATGTTGTCAAAGTGTAACACCAGATATCATTTTGTTTCATAATGTAACTGCATAGTATTACATGTCATCCTAGTTACAAAATATAGTCAGTGATTTAGAGCAATAGCCATATATTTTAGAAATGATTTTCTAAAGAAGATGTTATAAGAAGATACAATATTAGGCTTAAGTAAAAACACTTATTCATAGGAATGCCTATTACTGATGCCTCTGATGCTTCTTCATCATAGTCCTTCATCCCTGATTTCATCCCAGCTTCAATTTACCTGCACTGAAATTCCTACGCCAAGTATTGATCGCATGTCTTCAGGACTGGCTTGTCTGTTAAGGCCCAGTGCTTAGGCTCACCCTACCTTTTAGGGGCCTGTGAAAATTTTAAATTTCTCTTAAAATCAGGAAAAACGTAAACTGTTAGGTCAATGAAAATGTATTAATATATAAGAATAATATATTGTCTTCATCCATATAGACATAAGATGAAAATTTCAATATTTTTGTGATGGAAAGGACCCACAACAGTCTCAAAGCCACATGCATGTCTTTCTACCTTTTTAACAGTCATTTGCTTTCCCATATAAAAGTGTTGTTAGGAAGTGTACAGAACACTTTGGAGAGACATTTTAATACATTTTATGGAATTAATAACATTCCTGTTGTACTTCGCATACTCTGTAAGAAACACTTATACATTTTTTTTCTGTATCCCTGCCTTAAAGTCCAGAGTCACTTTTTTACTTTACATGCAACACAAACTAAGACTAGCACTTCATCACAACTTTTAATATTTTGAAACCTAAAAATATTCAGAGATTTCTTGGTTCTAAATGTATTTTTTAAAAACAGATTTATTAGTACATAATAAAAAATTCACCACTTAAAATATACCATTCCATGGCTTTCAGAATATTTAGAGTTCTATGTTCATCACAGCTATCTAATTTTAGAACATTTCAACCCCTCAAAAAACCCTCCTACCTATTGGCAGTCTTTTTTCATTTCTCCTTTTCTTCAGCCCCTAGCAACAGCTAATATTCCTGTCTATGTGAGCTTTGTCTACTCAGGAGACTTCGCATAAATGGGATCAACCAGTCTGTCAAGACTAGCTTCTTGGACTTAATCTTTTAAGGTTCATCTATATTGTTGCATGTATTCATTTACTGTTCCTTCTAGGGCTAAATAATATTCTGCAGTATGAGTGTGTGACTATGTATTTACATTTGTCAGTTGATGGATGGTCCAGTGGTTTCTGTCTTTTGGATGTTAGGGACAATGCTTCTATGGACATTTGCATAAAAGCATTTGCATGGGTATATGCTTCCAACCCTCTTGTGTTTTTACTTAGCAGTGGAATTGATGAGTCCTATGACTACTCTATGTATCCGTTTTTGAGGTACTTCTAAATTATTTTCAAAAGTGACTTTACATTTTTGCATTCCCACAAGCATAACAAACAAAAAACAAAACAGCAACAGATAAACTTGCTAGAAGATACGTACATTCACCAAAGAGAGGAAGTGAGAGAGAGATTATCCCCAGAAGGTGTGTGGTTACACTATAATCCTTTGTATTTACATGTACCTGCTGTGTCTTACAAGTGGTTAGAGCTGGGATTAAAACTGAGGTTGGTCATGTGGGGCTTCTGTACTATGGGGCCAGTCCAACCCACAAGGGATTTTTGGGTGTTCCAGTTTTCCCACATCTTTATCATTGGCATTTTCTGTCTTTTATTTTACTAATTCTCGTAGGTATGAAGTGTTACCATATTAAGGTACCATACTGTGTGGGTTTGCTTTTTGGTTACTTTTTAAAGGTTTTTGCCAGAAGGAGTATGCACTTGCCAGTGAGAAATAAAGAGAGAAAGTGAGAGAGAAAGTGAGAAATCACCCCCTGGGGGGAATGGCCATACCTCAATATCTCCTCCTCCAACCTCTTCCTGGGATTTTGGGCATGCATGCACATGCACAGGTGTGTTTTTCAAGCCACCAGATATGAGACTCCATCCCCAGGGCCATGTGGGAATCCAGTGTCACAACCACTGTGCCACCTGCTGGCCTCTTTGGTTTGCTATTAAGAGAGATTTTTTGTCATAAGGCATGTGCACTTCCTGGAGAGAGACAGAAAGAAAGCAAGAAATCACCCCGCAGGGGAAATGGCCATGTCACAATCTCTTCTCTTCCATTCTCCTCTCGGGATTTGGGCATGTACACACACATGCCCGGCATGAGTTTCAAGCCTCTGGGTCCATGATTTGGACCACATTTGGGAATCTAGTGACATAACCATTACACTACCTGCTGGCCCCTTGTATTTTTTTTTAAATTTACTTATTTTCTAACTCATATTAGCATGCATATGCACATTATAGAGGGAATGAGGGAGTGGGAGAGAGGGAAAAACTCTTCACAGGGTCTCATCACACTGTAATCCACTTCCTGCAGCTCAGTAGCTCTTGAGGATCTTGGGCACACATGCATGTGCCCAGCCCACTTCCAGGTCGAGCTGGTGATCCAGACTTGCAGGTGGCCAAGGGCTCCAGGCACTGCTGACCATGCCACCAAGAGTGGCCTTGATTGTGGTTTTGATGAAGCTTTTTCCTCATGGCTAGAGATGTTGGCCATCTTTCCATGCACTTTTAGCCATTTGTATATTTTATTTGGAGAAATATCTATTCAAATTCCTTCCTCATTTTTAATTGGGTTATTTGTCATTTCAGAGTTCCAAGGTCTTATTATATTTTCTTCTATTAATACCCTTATCAGATAAATTATTACAAATATGTTCTTTCTTATTGTCAGTTATCTTTTCATTTTCACTTATCATACTCTTTGAATCACAGATGTTTTTTATTGTAATGAAGTTTATTCTATTTTTTCTTGTGTCCTTTGGGCTTTTTCTGTAATATCTAAGAAACCACTGCCAACCCAAATTCACATTTATTTCTATATGTTAAGAGTTTTATCTTTCCAGTCTTTATATTTAATTCTATGATCCATTTTGAATAATTTTTTTTACATGGTAGGTGGTATCATTCCAGTTGTTTGAAAATAGTTGCTGAAATAACTATTAGTTATTCATTGAATTATCTGTATACCCTTGCCAAAATCAATTGATCACAATGTGACAGTTTATTTTTGGATTCTCAATTCTATTCCATTGATCTATTGTCTATCATTTTGTCTGTGCTGCATGTCTTTATTAATCTGGGTTAAGAGTAAGTTTTGAAATGAGGAAGAATGAGTCTTTCAACTTTGTTATTCTTTTCCCAAGATTGTTTTGGCCATTCAATGTTACCTGTATTTTCATATGAATTTTAGGGTCAAATTCTAAAGTTTGGAAAAGAAAGATGTCTATTTGGTATATTGGAAGAAGTTATGTTCAGCCTATGTTCAATTGTTCTATAGATCAATTTGAGGACAATTGGCTTGATAATCTAATCCTCATTCCATGAATACAGATTTCTTCATATTTATTTAGGACTTAACAAATTTCTTTCAACCATATTTTATGGTTTTAAGTGTAGAAGTCTTACATTTCTTTTGCTAAATGTATTCCTAAATTTTTCTTATTGAAGCTAATATAAATGTTATTCTTTTATTTATTTCACTGTTAGGTTGCTCATCGCTGATGTATAAAAATATAATTGACTTTTGTATATTAATCATATGTCCAGCAATGTTTGATGAATCAGTTCATTAGTTCTAAAGGTTTATTATCTTAATCTATTCCTTGATTTTTAAGGATTTTCTACATAGATAACCACGTCATCTTCAAATAGAGATAGTTTTACCTTATTTGCAACATGAGTGCTTTCTCTTTCCCGTCTTGCCTAACTGCCCAGGGTGAGACTCACTTTCCAGTGATGAAGTGGGGGAAGGTGTACAACCTCCTCTTTTTTTCTAATTTTAGGTGAAAACATCTCACTCTTTCATCATTAAACATGATATTAACTAGAAGAAGTTTTTTGTAGGGACTCTATCGGTTTGTGAAAGTCTTTTTGTGTTCCTAGATTTTTAGATGTATTTTTACATGAATTGACTTTCATTAACACATAATGATCATACCTATTTATGGAGCACAGTGTGATATTTTTTTTACTTGCCAGAAGGTGTGTGTCCTTGCCAGAGACAGAGAGGGAGAAAGTACCATTGGTCATGTCACATTCTCTTCTCCATTTCTCCATCCTGTCAGGATTTGGGGTGCATGTGTACATGTGATTGAGGTGTTTTCTAAACAACCATGACTGAGACTTGAACCATGATTGGTCATGTTTGAAATCTGGCTTCTTTAACCACTAGGCTACAAGGCTGAACCTAGTGTGATTTTTTTGATGCATGAATACAATGTATAATGGTCAAACAGAGGTTAGCATACCTATCCCCCCCAATATTTTTGTTACTTTCTGCTGTTATTATTCAATGTCCTGTCTTCTAGCTATCTTTTATTTGAGGTTTATTTATTTTCCTAAGAGAGAAAGAATGATAAGCACCCTTAATTTGGTCTCAGATTGCAGCCTCTGTCATCCTTCTCAGCCATCCAGGATCATGTGTGTGTGTAACTGGCATGTAAAGCTCGACTGCAGAACCAGACCTATGGTCTTTCATGTGGCTGCGATATTCTTGAGCAGTGCATTGCCACAAGCTGGCCCTCTTGTTGCAGTTTTGAAGTGTATAGCATATTACTGCTGTTGGGTATTTTTATAGTGAATGGGTATTACACTTTTGTCCAATACTTTTTCTATATTATTGAAATAATTGTGTATGTGGCTTTGATCTTTTACTAATACATAAGGTGATCTTCAAAAAGTCCATAGAAATGTGTATGATGAAGAAATAGATTTCAAGTTTTCTTCTTGCGCCAACATACACTCATATTTTTAATTATTTAATTTATTATTATTATTATTATTATTATTATATCTTAATTTACTATAGGGCACATGTGCTTGACAGAGAGAGACAGAGAAAGTGAGACAGTGAGAAAGCAAGCTGCCAGGACTGGGGCTCAAACCTCAGTCAGCCATGTGTGAATCCAGCACTTAACCACCATACCACATGTTGGCCCCATGAACTCATATTTTAATTCCATTTTACATGCACCTTTTGAAGTTCTCTCACATTGTTTAATTTTGCATTAAAATATTTTTTGTTTATTTGTTTCATGAGACACAGAGAGAGCGAGAGCTCTCAGAAGGGTTTCCATGCCATGATCCACTCCCAGTCTCAGCTGGTATAGATCATACACGTGTATGTGCATGCCCAGCGTGATTGGAGCAGTTCCAGGACATGAACCCAGGACTTTTTCCACATAAGTCCAATCGTATCACTCCTGCACCACTGTCTGGTCCCTTTTTTAAACATATTGAACCAATCTTACTGACATAATTCTAACTTGGTAATGATACTTGGTCATTGTTGCTGGATTCAATTTCTTAGTATTTGCTTGAGTTGTTTTGCATTTGAATTCATACTGAATATTAGTCTAATATTTTCTTGTGATATGTTTGTCGGGTTTGGCTACTAGATTAATACTGGCTTTTGGATGACTTGGAAAATCAATTTTAAACCCTATTTTTTAGAAGAGCTTCTGGATATTTGTTGTTAATTTCCCTTTAATGTATTAGAAGAAAAATCCTGAGTATTTAGGGATTTTTTTAGGAATAGCACAGACAGGCAAATAATGAAAATTCTCTGATGTTGAGTTTTATGCAGAGTTTCAAGTCCATTCTATCCACTCCAGTGGCTGCTCATCTGCTGACTTTCACAGCTTCTAAAAGGTGGGTTATTGTTCCCAAGGCTACTGTGCACTGGGCTTAAAAAAATGGACATTGGGGGACCAGCAGTTAGCGTAATGGCTATGTCGCTGGACTCCCACGTCCCACGTGGTCGACCGCAGTTTGAGTCCTGGACCTGATGGCTTCAACTCACGCCGGGCGCATGTACATGCGTGCCCAAGATCCCAAGAGGAGAATGGAGGAGAAGGGATTGCGGCGTGGCCATCCCCCTGGGGGGTGATTTCTTGCTTTCTGTCTCTCTGTCTCTCTCTGTCTGTCTGGCGAGCGCACGCGCCCTATAGCAAAAACCTCTCAAAAAAAAAAAAAAAATGAACATTGGATTTGTTATAACACCATAACATCTCAAGCGTCCCTCAGCTTACTGAGGTTCAATATACATATTTTTTTCTTAAATAATGCCTCCTTAGGCTGTCAATGCCTTGGTTAATTTCCAGAGTTCTGAGAAAGTTTATCTTGATAATTTTTTGCTAGTATTCTTGTTGCTTAATGGAAGGGCAGCTCTTCAGAGATCTTGCTTATTGTCCACATCTGTTTTCAGTCGGCATGTCTAATGTTCACCTCAATACTCAAAGTCCTCAGATTCCTAAAGAAACAATTATATAAAGATGGAGAAGTCCAAATTAAATATGTCACACTGTCTTGGCTTATGGAATGCAAGGGTAAATCCGCTGCAGCTGCAATCTAACAAGTGGCCTTCATTTCTCTTTTATTTGGGAATAAAATGGACATTGTGAAAACAAAATGAACAGCATGATCTTTAGTTTACATTGTACCTTAAATTTCTTTCCAGACTTTGAATGTGTTGAGAACATCTCCCCACAGTTTAATTTCAACTTTCCTCAATAAAAGAATAATGTGTCCTCTACGGTGAACAAATTGTCCTGCCCAATTGTTCTATGTAAACCAATGCACAACATGGCAGGTTATATATTTTCTTCATAAAACTACCAAATTACAGATCTTCCAGATGCTGCCGCTTATAAACATGTCTGTACCTGAACATTATCTGCTTAACTTAAATCTGGGGAGAAAGTACCTATATGTTCTCTACAGAAGTAAATGTTACGATGCCTCATAACCACCGTGTCTGGCTATATATCTCTTTGCCATTGTGTTGTTTCTTTTTCTGGTACAAAACTAAGAGAAAAACTTCTACTTGGCTTCTCTTGCTAGAAGGTGTGTGTACTCAGTGGAGAAAGAGGGAGAAGAACTCCAATGGGATGCTATACATAGTTTTGAAAATATATGTGATGAAATACATATAGTAAACATTTTAAACATATAAGTATGCAGTTTTTAGACAATACAAAACATTTATCTTAGGTTGTTGGAGAAGTCATGATGTATTTTTCTGTTTATCTCATGGAAAATGTGTCATGACTTTCTTGGCTACCCAGTAATAGAATTATCTGTGATATAAGAGCAAACAAATATAATTTTAGACTTGTTTTCCTAGTAGAATATCATTTGATTATAATAACTTTCAAATATATTACTGAATTTCATTTGATATATTTTATATAGGAATTTTATATCTTTATAAGTATGCTACATCAATCATTTCTATTTCTAGTATTTTCCTTTGGTGTGTGTATAAACATTATACTGGTCTCGTGAAACAAGTTGTGTAGTAGTTTTTCCTTTTTCCCTCTTACAATTTATATGAGATGAATGATCTGTTTTTAGATAAACTGATCTTATTTGATAAAAATCAACACCATTTTATTTAAAACCAAAACTTTTAGCCAACCAGAAATAGAAGGAAAATCTTTACTCATAAAATACATGTATAAAAGCCTACTGGTGAGGCAAAATTGTAAAATACTGAGATTTCTTTATGAGATAAGAAGTAAGACATGTATGTCTGCTATATGCATGCATAATATCTATCATTACTTTGCTAGGCGTGTTAACCTGTGTCTGAAATGGGATAAATTGGAGGCATGTGTTTTTATACCCAATTTCTCCATGGGATTAAACTTTAGTTACCCTCAGTGTGAACTGCTTTGACATGTGTATGATTTATTGGCAGTCTATCACTTTCAAGTTCCCCTATTTGTGTGTTCTTCCTAAATAAACCATTGCCCATGAATTCTTCTCATAGGATCTGCCTCCAGGTTTCTCGGACACAGATCGTTGGGATGGAATTCTGAAATTTATGTGTACTCAGGCAAAGTGGCAGAAAGGCCCTGTTAGCTGGGGGTATAGAGTAATAATTCCTTTCACGGTCTATCATCACACCTGTGACGAATTGGTATGGGATACAGGTAGAACAGGAAACATTGGCTTATACCTCCGTGTGAGAGATGTGATAGCAGTGATGATTGAAATAAATGTGCATTTGGATATTTTCTGTTCAGTACCATTAATACAATGAAAGTTGAAAATGATAGGCTCATTCCAGCTAACTTCCAGCTCAAGGGATGTTGCGCAATGGAAAAGGATTCTGTGGGTGCTTTAAAGAGACTCTCATCTCTTCTGGCTGGAGGGAAAATTGTGGTAAAATTATGCCCAAGACTGGAATGAGAAAACATTGTAATAACCAGACAAATGCTCAGTTAAAGCACAAGATCAGATATGATACCTTGTAAAGTTGGCAGCTATATTTTAGAACAAATATATATAATTGAAAACAATGATTTTTGTAGAACTATATTTTTTAGTTTTTTTTTTTTTTCCTTTTCCCCCCATAGGGCATGTGTGCTAGCTGGTGAGAGACAGAGACTGAGGGAAAGTGAGTAATCACCCACCCCCCAGGGGCAATGGTCATACTACAATCCCTTCTCCTCTATTCTCCTCTCAGGATTTTGGGCACACATACACACACACACGCACACACACACACTCATGCCCAGTGTGATTTTCAAGCCACCAGGTCTGGGACTCAAACCGTGGTCAACCATGTGGGAATCTAGGTCCTTAACCACCACATCACCTACTGACCTGGAAGTATATTATTTATAGGTAGAATGTACTGGTCTGGAAACTACTGAGTAGAAATAGATTTGTTCTTCTCATTCTAACTCCCCATCACCCAATGGGAGTTTGTGTTTCTGTATGCACAGCCTGAGGTTCTGCTGGAATAGGGAGACAGATTCCTGAGTGTGGGGAGGGGTGGCTTGGATGGAGAGGAAGCATGCTACCAGGGTATACTGTGAAAATTCGCTAATGCTGATGCTTAGTCAGGATTATGGCCACTGCGTTATCATTTTAGACTCTTCCTGACACCAGAAAAACAGAAGGAGAAAGGAATTGCAAAGTTTTTAAGATCTACGTTTATTAATACTATTCTAAAAGCCAACATGAAGAGTCTAGAACAGGGTAGATTATTATTACTTACATGCGGTCATAACTGCTTGAGCGCCCTCTGCCCTAATTATTATCCCTGGGACTTGAGGAGAACAAAATATTGTCCTATATGTAGTAGGGTCTACTGCAGTGCAAGACCATGGAAGAAACAAATTTGGGTGTCTGCACAGAAGAAACAGACGCCTGTCCCTCCTCCTCTTCTAAGAGTCTTCTTGGAAATACATTGGGAATTAGTGGACCCTCACATTGGGGAACCTAAACAGATGTCTCCAGTGGGAGATGAAAGTTGGGCCTTAAATTTGATAACTTGACAGATGGCTGCATACATGAGGGTGTAATTGGGTCTGAGTAGTGTAAGGGGTGCCATGTAGCAAATAGTGGTGCCACATCTACAGTTAATCCCTTCAAGAACTCCACACCCTTTCCAGTTGATAGTATCTGTATCGTTTTGTCTGAATGGATTTTGATTATTTGTTTTTCCAAAGATCAGACTATCCAGACAATTAATCCCTATAAATGGGAATCTGAGTTTAAACCCAGTTCTTCTGCCCTTAGTGAGAAAGTTATGTTTTTACCTCATTTTCCAGGATTTTTCTGTGAAATTATTACTTTTCAATGTTATTATCCCAACAAACAGCATTGCCAGCGACATCAAGGTGTCTTCTCCCTTAGGGATCTGTGGTGATGGTTAATAGATCATGCTCTTTTTAGATGTTGGGCTGCTGAATAACATGTTGACATGCGTAACCTTAAAAAAATTGAAAGTTGGGGACCAGCAGATGGTGTAATGGCTATGTCGACTATGTATTGAGTCCCAGACCTGGTGGCTTAAACTCATGCCGGGTGCGTGTGCATGCATGCCCAAGATCCCAAGAGGAGAATGGAGGAGAAGGGATTGCGGAGTGGTCATCCCCCCGGGGGGTGATTTCTCCCTTTCTGTGTCTCTTTTTCTGTCTTTCTGGCAAGTGCACACACTCTATAGCAAAAACCTCTCAAAAAAAAAAAAAAAAAAAAAAAGCTGACAAGCAGAATGTTGATTTTTAGCTCCTCAAATGGAAGATGGTTATTACTCATCCAATTTTTAGACCTGAGGTACTTCTCAATTCTGAGCTTACTGAAGGAAGGGAGACTAGATCTCTAGCAAACGACCTTAAAGCACCATGTATTATAAACTCTTGCCAAAGAAATCTACCATTTAGAGAGTAACGGTACATAGAAATATGAATGTACACAATTATTTCTTGTGCCTTTATTAATAGATACTAGACCTCGATAGATTCTGCTATCAGAAGAGCTGTGATGTTTTCATTGTCTCCTCATGGGAATGGGAACTGATGGAGACCCGAAATGGGTTTGATGATCTCACAGAACTCCCATGTAGTTATTTCTTAGCTTCCAAGAATGCATATTTGAGAATGATGTAACAAACAAATGGCACATTGGCTGTGATGGGTAAGCATGTGTGTCAGAAAGGACCAAACAAAACCACAAAGCTGCTCCTGTTTCAGGTCAAGATAGTAAATAAGAAATAACACTTAGGCCCAGCTGTGCTGGGGCCTGTGTAAGGTTCTGCTGTGCAGTGTGGAAGACCATGTGGAAAGGCTCTAGGTTCTAGGTGTATCTGTGACCCTGGTTAACTGCAGGCCTGGGAGAAGGACTGTGGTGTGAAGACCCTGCCTCTCTCCCTTTATCTCTCTCTCTCTCTCTACTTTTTTTTCACCCTTTCTCTCATATAGGAAACAAATCAAATTTTAAAAGAAAGAAACAATACTTAATTTTAGGATAATTTTCAATGAATAATTCTACCTTCAAAAACTCAAAGGTTATAGACATGATTTCTATCATAATACAGTTCAATTCACCTGTGCATTCCTGAGGGAGCGGGGGATAAGTTGTGGCAAAAAGACGTGGCATATACTAAAGTGCTTGAGATAATGTCTTTAATTGAACTGATTGACACAGCTTCTGAGATGTGGATTGTAGCTATTGATCTGGGAAAGAATGTATTTTAATCCCCTTCAGCAAAGAGGATTGGAAGTATTCACATTCTCCTGGGAGGGTAGCAGTACACATTAATTTCTTGCCCTGGCATGATGTTAATTTTCTTTCTCAGTCTCGTTATAGTCCACTGTCACCTTGCTTTTTTGCCTATGCTGGCTCACTATTTTTGATAAGTCATTCTACTATGACCTGGTTAAAAAGAAAAAGTACCATGCATTTTGAGGCATGACCAGTGTATGCAGAGACTGGCTGATACTCCTTTTAACATTCAGGGTCTTGCCACAAATATTACCCCATGCTCTGGGACATCTTGGGATACCTCTCTAAAGCATTAAAAATATATATTGAAATTTAAAAAATACTTTTTAAAATTTATTTATTTATTTTGATTTGACAAGAGAGGGACAAAGTGTGAGAGAGGTGAGAGAGAGAGAGAGGAGCAAGACGCCAGGTCCAGGACTTGAACCACAGTCGTCCATGTGGGAGCCCAGCATCCTTAACCACCATGCCACCTACTGGTCCCTATATATTGAATTTTTTAACCTGTACCCCTTAGAAAGATGAATTGAGCTCTAGGATGTCTTCCACTTTCTGAGCAGCCTATAACATACTACTTATAGACACTAGTACTACTGATTATTGTGAGACCCAGAGTACTATTAGTTTTGAGTGAGGTCTAGAAGAAGAGAGCATGTTGCAGTAAGTACAGATGCAAGTCCTGCATGCCCTGCTACCAGGACCACCTGTGCTGCCGGGCTCTCCCCTGAGCATCTTCACCATCTGCCCCAGGGCCTCACATCTGTCTCCTCCCATCTAGGCATGGTCCCACAGGGAGAGGGGAGTTAAGGACCAAGAGCTTCCCCCACTACATGAGTGTTATGCACTGGACAATGAGGACTTGGCATTCCTATTCTTTGTCTTTCTTTCTTTTTTTTTTTAACATTTAATTACAACTTTACAGTCTACAAAGTGGTTTTCCTGGCATGAATACAGTGCATTTTAGTTGAGTTAGAGACATTACCATGTACCATTCGTAAGACATTTTTTACCCATCTATTTTATGTTTCTTAGAAGTTTGCAGGAACACAGAGCTACTGCAGTTACAAAATACCCTCAATATGGGACCAACAGTTGGCATAATGGCTATGTCACTGGACTCCTATGTAGCTGACCATGCTTTTCGTCCCAGACCCAGTTGCTTAAACTCACGCTGGGTATGTGGGCGTGTGTGCCCAAGGTCCCCAGAGGAGAGTAGAGGAGAAGTGATTTCTCACTTTCTGTCTCTCTGTCTCTCTCTGTCTTTCTGGTGAGCACACACGCCCTATAGCAAAAACCTCTCCAAACAAACAAAACAACAACAACAACAAAACAAAATACTCTCAATATTACATCCTTAACTTTCAATTTCCCGTTTTCCTGTTCCTGCTCTCTCGTTCATGCTGCTTGGAATAAACAACCAAATAAACCACAAACTGAATTTGTCATCTCCGGCTCTGACTTGCAGGGCAAACCTATAAGACATCCTATGATGTTTCTGTTTCATAATACTTTTCTCATGTCTTAATTTAGAGGTCACGGAGGTCCCAGAGACTGAATGGGGAATATTTTCTTCTTTTTCTATTCTCTAGAAGACTGTGTAGTGAACTTGTACTATTTATCTTTAAACATTTTGAAGAATTTATAGGTGAAGCTTTCTGGGACTTTTAAAATCTTATTCAATGCCTTTCTCTCACTCTCTCTCTCTCATTTGTGTTGTGCTGTGTGTATGTGCATTTTAGACATGGTCTTTTGGTGTCACGTTCTCCTGTCTCAGTATCCTGAATAGGTATGCCTGACTTTTAGAGTGGATGGGGAATCAAACCCGGGCGTGCCCCGTGGCTATCCCCTGCCAAGCAGCAGAGTCCAGTGCGTGCTGCATCAGCTGGGTCTCTTTATTTTCTTAATATCTTTTTTTTTCACATGTAAGCTTGTATAAGTCTCATGTTTAAAGAATGGGTTAATTTTCATCTAAATTTTGCACATATTTTTACGTAATACTCTCATATTTACTATGTGTATGATCTGAAATGATTGCCACATCTACATACTGATATTTATAATTTGTGCTTTTAGTCTCATTTCTTGATTATTTTGGTCTGGGTTTATTAAGTATATAAGAATTCTAAAGAAAAATAAAATTGGGGGGTTGTCAACAAACTGTGAAAGAGCTGAGATTTTTACCCTACTTGTAGTCTACATTAATCCAAAGTTTGATTAATACTGACAGAAAACACAAGAATCCTGGATTATAGAAAAGGAAAATTTATTATGCATAATGGTAGTAGTCACTGTTTCAATATTTGCTCCTGCTTTTGCTGCTTCTGCTTTTTTTTTTTTATTTTTTTTTTTTTTTTTTTTTATTTAAGACATTTTTGCTATAAGGTATGCACACTTGCCAGAGAGACAGAAAGTGAGAAATTACTCCCTGGGGGATGGTCACGCCACTGTACCTTATTCTCCATTTTCCTCTCAGGATCTTGGGCATGCACACACACAAGCCTGGTATGAGTTTTAAACCTCTGTGTTCGGAACAAGAACTGTGGTTGACTCTGGGAGTTCAGCGACATAACCATTATGCCATCTGCTGGTCCTTGTTTTTTGTTTGTTTTCCATTTTCTAAACCTATGGTATTATTTTTTTCTTATCTTTACTTTCCTTGGGTTTAATTGCTTTTACTTTTCTAGTTATATTCATGAACTCATTGATTTCTAGCCTTTATTCTTAATCTGTGCATTAAAAGTTATTGATTTACTTATATCACAACCCTTGGACATTTTGATCTGTTCAATTCCATTGTTGTATTGTTAAAGTATTTTCTAATTTTACTGTGATAAATATAAAGCATAATTTTCAAATATTGACAATTTCCTAATTTTTGTTATTACTGTTGGGTTCTAGCTCGATTCCACCATTGTTATATTAGACATTTCCTGTAATTTCATTCTTTTGCAATTTTTAGAGGCATGATTCACAGCCACAAATATGTTCTATTTGGGTAAGTAATCCATAGCCACTTGAAAAAAGTTATCCTATCACTATTAGTTGTATTGATCTATAATAGGTCAATTTTATCAGGTTCGTTATTCTCGAGCAGAACTTCTATATAATGCGATTTTTTTTGTTTGTTTGTTTGTTTCTAGGGGAATGTCTGCCTCTTCTGTTACTCACATAAAGGAATTTACTAAATCTCTTATTCTAATTATGAATCTGTTAATTTCTCTTATTCTGTCATTTTTCACTTTATATAATTTGAAGCTTTTTAATTCGGTTACATACACATTTAGGATTGCTCCAGTTTTCTGATGGTTTGACTCTTGTATTATTTTGAAATGTTTCTCTCCTTTTCTAGTAGTGCTTTTGGTCTTTTTATCTATTTTTCTTGGTATTAATGTAGAAAAACCAGCTCTCTGAACAGTATGTGCCTCATATAACTTCTCTCCATTTATACCTTGAGGCTTTTGTGTCTTCATCTCTCTGGTGAAATGGTATCCTTACGAGTAGCATATTATAGAGTAGTGCTTTGTTTTGTTTCGCTTTTTGTAAGAATGAAATGCCCGTTGACAAATCTTAATGTTTAATTCCCTTAGGCACAGAATAATTGTTGTTAGAACTGGGTGTATTTATCACAATTTTACCTACTTTCTAAAGCCCACTGAGTTCAGGTTAATTTACTCCTGTTTCCTTTTGCATAAATTAAAATAACATTTGATTATTTCATTTTCATTCCCCATTAGCTCATGAGACATTAATTATTTTTATTATTATTATGTCTTAAATATTACTACACGCATTCTTGATTTACTAGTACTTGCGAATAGGCTTACTAATTAAAATTTTCAACACTCTCCATACAATTCTAAGGTGTTAGAACACTAACTCCATTTGGTTTCCCCTTTTCGTTGTGTTATTGTTATCATCTACATGTATTTTATGATCCCCAGACTCTGCTATAATTGTTTTATTTAGTTGTTAAATGTTTATATATTCCTGGGGCCAGCAGGTGGAGTGGTGGTTAAGATGCTAGACTTCCACACACCCAGCTGTAGTTTCAGTCTCAGAGCACGAGACTTGAAACTCACACCGGGCGTATGTGTGTGCATGCCCAAAATCCCGAGAGAAGAACGGAGGAGAAGTTGATTGTGACATGGCCATCCTCCCTGGGAGGTGGTTTCTCACTTTCTTTCTCTCTGTCTCTCTAGTGAGCACACACACCCTAAAGAAAAATTTCTCTGTTAAAAAAAAGGTTTATATATTCCTAATTATCCTTCCGTTATTCTTCCTTCCTATATTTTTTTTGTGTTTCTGTTTGTGAAAATTTTCTATCCGAGAAATAATAATCTTCAGTTTTACTTTTATAGCAGATCTACTGGTTTCATAACTTGCATCTTTTTTGGTCAATAATATATTTCATATTCCTTTTCCAATTATAAACTATGGAAAGAAAATGAGAAAAAAAGTATTTGAATATACCAGATAGTCACCAAAATTATATTTAAAGAAACACCTGGAAACTCAATGGTTCAAAGACAAAAACTGTATGGATTTGTATTTAATAGTAATTTTATATTGTGTTTACAGAGCCTGTGACATACGCACTTTTTATGGAGCAAAGCAGTTGAAGTAAAATATAAAGAAATAGTCTTTCTCACTTGAGAAGTTAGCAGACAGTTCAGAGCTCCAGCGCTGCTGAGAGGTGAGGGAACCTAGTCCTTAAGTGGAGACCCACAGGTGGGGAGGCCCACAAATATGCATTAGAGTTATAGGCAGTGGTTCAGAGAGTCCTACAACTGCACTTTTTTCAGGGAGCTTCTGAGGAGCTCAAAGGAAGGGACAGATGAAAGTTTGGGAGACCTGAGCATAGATTTCAGCTGCTGTCCATAGAGGGGAGACAGGGTCAGATATTTGTTCTAGCCATGTTCTTGCTATGACAAAACTCTTGCTCTTAGGAAGAAGACACGTGAGCTGCAGTGCCTAAAATATGTCATCCACAAAACCCATCATGCAATACAAAATACTTGACATGAGGAGAAAAGGGAAATATTGCCCTCAGTGAAAAGAAAATGTAGCCTGTAGAGACGAACTCGAGATTATCTGGGTATTAGAATCAGCAGTCAAGGACTT
Organism: Tupaia tana; assembly: GCA_026018925.1. Taxonomy (NCBI): domain Eukaryota; kingdom Metazoa; phylum Chordata; class Mammalia; order Scandentia; family Tupaiidae; genus Tupaia; species Tupaia tana. The sequence continues at coordinate 15,044,900 of JAKSZU010000017.1, forward strand.
AGCAGTCAAGGACTTTAAAGTAGCCGTCATAGAAAATATAGTTATTAGAAATAAATCATTGGTTAAGCGGATGAAGTATTAGAATTTGTTCCATCTAAATATCAGAGAGAAAAACAATAAAAAAGAGAAACCATAGCATCAATGAGGAGTTGAACAACATCAAGTTATAATTGATATTTTATAACTAGAGAAAGGATAAAATTTACTTAAAAGTTGTGGAAAATATAAATCATTTCCCAAATTTGGTGACAGATATGAACTAACATATGCAAGAAACCCAAAAAGCTTTAAGTAGGATGAATACAAAGAAAACTTCACCTATGTACATCGTAGTCAAACCGTTGAAAAGTAAAAATAAAAATTTTGAAACTGGCCTTAGGAAAATGACATATTATTATAGAAAACTCTCAACTAGAAACAATGTAGGACACACAACAATTGTAAAGCATTAAGAGTTGGAAAAAAGTGGGGCTAGCAGGTGGCATGGTGGTTAGAGGCACTGGACTCCCACATGGCTGACCACGGTTTGAGTCCAGGACCTGGTGGCTTCCTTTCTCACTTTCCCTTTCTCTCTCTCTCTGTCTCTGTCTGGGCAAAATTTTAAAAAATAATAATAATAACTAGAATTAAATAAATAAATAATTTATTTTAAAAAAGAGTTGGAAAAAAGTCACTGCAGAAATTAATATCCAATGAAAATATTATTCAGAATTAGGATACAATGGAAGAATCCTTATGTGAATTTAAAGCTGAGAAATCTCTCCTTCCTCCTTTCCTTTGCTATAGGGTGTGTGTATTCATCAGAGAGACAGAGAAACAGAATGAGAGAGATAAGAGGGAGAAAGCACCTCCTAGTGGTTATACCACAATCCCGTCTCTTTGATATCTGCATTCTGTGGCCACTTGGGTCATGCTGACCCTTGTCCCTGTGTGTTTCCCAATCTGCTAGTGCTGACATTCAGACTACAGTTGGCCATGTGGAACCTGGCTCCCTTAATCACTAGGTTCTGAGGCTAGCCTGAGAGAAAAAAAATTATTTTTAACAGAATTGCATTCCAAAAATGCTAAAGTGAGACAAATAGCTGACTGAAATGAATAGCAACATAGTGGGATCTGTAAATAAAATTTACTGTTGCAAATGTCTGTGTTTATTTGATATAGTACAAGGCTAGTCTTAAATCAACTGTGATATGTTGTAATGTAAACAGTAACGAGCAGAACAAGCATTTAAAATAATGCAAAGAGATGTAGTTGGAAAGACAACACAGGAAATGAAATGTTATATGAAACATAATTCATTCGCCATAAAGAAAGCATGAAGGAAGTAATAGAGAAAAGTAATAGAGAAAAAAATGGATTTTATAGAAAAAATAGCAAAAAAATCCAGTAATTTAAATAATTATCTTGAAAATCGGTGAACTGATAATCCAGTCAAATGTATCAGTTGTCAAACTGGATAAAAATGTAAGAGCATAATATAGTCTGGCTTCAAGAAATGCACTTTAAATGTAAAGATATAAATAAGTTTAAAATAATTAAATGGAAATAAAATGTTAAGTAAGTACTTACCATAAGAAAGTTTATCATAGGAAAGTTGAGTGGCTAAATTAATGTGAGACAAAGTAGAGTTCGAGGTAAAGAATATATCACTGTGACCAGCAGTTGGCGTAATGGCTATGTCACTGGACTCCCATGTAGTCAACCACGGTTCGAGTCCCGGACCCAGGGGCTTAAACTCACGCCGGGTGCATGTTTGTGCATGCCCAAGATCCCAAGAGGAGAATGGAGGAGAATGGATTGCAGCGTGGTCATCCTCCCTGGGGGCGATTTCTCACTTTCTGTCTCTCTTTCTCTCTCTGTCTTTCTGGCAAGCGCAAACGCCCTATACTAAAAAAAAAATAAAAAATAAAAATAAAAGGTAAAAAAGAATATATTATTAAAGAAAAGGGAAGAGTTTAAGAATTCAAGAAGATAAAACAGTTACATATATCTGATAAGAAGGCTTCAAAATATCTGAAGCAATAGCCAACAAAATGAAAGAAGTGACAAATTCACAATCACATTGGAGGTTTTAGTATTTCTGTATCAACAATTGATAAATCACAGACATAATGTAAAATCAGTAGCATTATAGTGTATCTGACCAACACTATAGACCACAGAAATCTATTGAAATTATAGAAGACTATATACAATAACTAGATTACACATTTTTTCCCAAGTTCCCAAGGAACATTCACCAAGATAGTTCTTCATTGGTAATAAAAAAATGAATATATTTCAAAATTCAAAGTATTGTAATGATGTACATAGAAGTATTGTATGTTCTCTGACTGCAGTAGAATAAATTAGACATCAGCATTGATTACATATAAAAAATGTTACATATTTGGAAATTAAACAATACTTTTAAAATTATGGATAAGGAAGAAATAAATAATAAAATTATGAAATATTTGGAGTTGAATGATAATGAAAATATATACAAATGTTTGTGCTCCAAATCAATCTATGTTTCCTTTTTTCTTTTTAAGGTTTTTGCCATAGGGCATGTATGCTCACAGGAGAGACAGAGAGAGTTTGTGTTAGGGAAAGTGAGAAATCACTCTCCAGGGAGGATGGTCATGCCATATTCCCTTCTCTTCCTTTCTCCTGGGATTTTGGGCATACACGCAGATAAACCTGGCGTGAGTTTCAAGCATTAGGGTCTGGGACACGACCATAGTCAACCATGTAGAAGTTTAGCATCTTAACTACCATGCCACCTACTGGTCCCATCAATCTTTCAAAGGAAATTTTAGTTTCAAATTGTTATATTAGAAACTAAGATTGCTTTAATGACCTGAGTATCTTCAGAAACTCTATAAAAGACAAGTAAGGTTAAATTCAAAACTCATAAGGGCAATAGAAGAAGTGAATAAAATAAAAAACTAAAAATAGAAAAAAATTAACAAAACTAAAAATTAATTATTTAAATTGATGAGTACTTTGTCTCATATAAATATGGTCACTCTACCATTAAACACTTGCAACACTCATCACAAAGTGGGAAACAGAATTACCAAATTTAGGAAGGAAGAGGAGATTAAGCAACATTTTCCATATTTTTGACATTTGGTTTACCAGTTCGGTTAATGCCTATTCAGTGTTTCTATCTACGTGTCTTGTCATTGTTTATTAGTTTGTACAGCTTTTTTTTGAGAGAGATTTTTGCTATAGGGCATGTGCGCTCACCAAGAGACAGAAACGGAGAGACAGATAGCAAGAAATCACCCATGGGGGGATGGCCATGATGCAATCCCTTCTCCTCCATTCTTCTCTTGGGATTGTGGGCATGTACGGACACACACCTAGCATGAGTTTTAAGCTGCCAGGTCTGAGACGCGTACTGTGGTCAACTACGTCAGAGTCCAGTGATGTAACCATTACACCATGTGCTGGTCCCTAATTTGTACAGCTTCAAAAAAATCATTTGGCTTTGCATGTTATTGCAGGTGAGCATCAGGACAGGTACAGTGAGAGAAATGATGCAGTTCTGTAAATCCTTGAAAAATCTTGAAGGGGGTGACATGATAGAAAGGTTATGTTTTCAGTATTTTAACCAGAAGGAGCTTTTAAATATTATAGTAGTAAAAACATGTTGGGGCCAGCAGGTGGCATGGTGGTTAAGGTGCTGGACTCCCACATGGTCCACTGTAGTTTGAGTCCTGCTCCTTGCAGCTTGAAAATCATGCAGGGTGTGTGTTTGTACATGCATGCTTAAACTCCAAGGAAGAGAGTGGAGTAGAAGGGATTGCAGAGTGGCCATCCCCCCAGGGGTGGCTTCTCACTTTCCTGTTCACTGATTCTCTCTGGAGAGTGCACAAGCCCTATAGGGATAACTTTAAAAAAATGAAATCCACTTGGCAAAGTAGGTTTTTGATTTTGAAAATATATGCTCTATCAAGTAGAAGTCCATGCATCTATATAACAACTCACTGAGTGAAAAAGTAGGGCCCTAAAAATATTAGGCCTTGCAGTACTCAAATAGGAAGTTCAAAAGAACGCACTACTGTTCTTCTAAACGGACCTAAGTGTAAATTTAGAAAGACCTCCGGTTCTCCCTAAATTTCTCCTCCACCCATGCTTAGCATCTTGGCTTTGTTGCCTTAGAATGTTAGAGTGTCTGCTCACATTATAATGTGGCATGGAGTCCATGTTTCAAGCAGAAATATTAGGAAAAGGGGACACGTTAGCTCTTTATAAACCTTTGTGTTTTTATTTGGCAAGCACAGCTATCTAGAAAACTTCATCACGTATTTCATTAGTCAAACTGGTTTAAAAGCCCACCTCTGAAAAACATTGATCAATAGGAATGAGGTTACATTTCTAGTTATAACAAGTCATGATTCATTTCCCAGAACTGCATTGTATTCTCAGGAAAAAAATGGGATAAAAGTAAGCAAGTTTTATGTAAACAACGGACAGCTTCTGTCAAAACATTTATAGGATAAGGCAGCCCTTTGGAACTGCGGATGGGGGGCAGAGACAGATTCAGATGCGACACCCTGTGTGGACGATAGAAACAAAACGTCCTCTGATCTACACAGTATACTGTATTTATGCACATATGCGATCAACAAAAGTTGAAAACACAAGGGCATTTATTTGCAGAAATACATACATTTATTATTTTCAGACTAGACTCCATGTACAACTCATAGTTTAAATCTGGGTCTGTATACTGCTTTCTCCCCTTAGCAAATATATGTTTTGGGGGTTGTTTGAAGACTAAGCGAGATAAGGCATGTAAAGCACCTAGCACTGTGGTTGGCTCGGCTACAGCCTGCATGAGTGCATGTGTTGGAATCCTACCCCCCCAGGCGATAGCATCTTGAGGCAGGACTGTGGGGAGTTAATCAGGTCATGAGAGAACAGCCTTTCTGAATGGAATTAGGGCCCTTGTAAAAGGGACCTTAAAGACCTGCTCATTTTCTGTCAGCCGTGTGAGGACACAGTGACAAAAGCGCCATTTAGGCACCAGGAAGTGAGTTCCCACCAGACACTGAATCCCCTGGTGCCTTGATCCTGGATTTTCTAGCTTCCCAATCCGTGAGAAATAAATGTTTGTTCTTTAAATCACCCAGTCTAGGCTATTCTGTTACAGCAGCACAGACAGACTAAGACAGCACAGAGTAAGGGCTTTAAAATGTGGTATTTTTGTTATCAGAGATAATATCGCATGCAAAAATTCCCATAGAGTGGATATACTGAATTGTTGGCCAATGGCTAATACTTGCACTTGAGAAAGCAACTAAAAAATGTCTAAGAAGTCAATAGTACGAGTTGTGTGAAAGAATGTGATCCTGCCTTTTATCTGAATAGCTTTCCATTTAACATTTATTCAAGGGGAGCTGAATAAACTGAAACAGAGTCTGAGATAGGGGCTGGAGCATACCTGGCTTAGTGAGGAGAGCACCTGGGAGAAAGGGAGTGAGGAAAAAGAACAGGGAAGGGAATGGGCTAGGAAGGAAGTGGTCTCAGATGAAGTTTGTTTTAGCTGGATCTTATGAGAAACTAGAACATAAATTGCATCATAGAATTAGTACCATTTAAAGCAACAAAATCAGCCTTTTCTACTGCCTTATTATTTAGACGCTGAGGGATGACCTGTGGGTAGAGATAATGTCTTACAGGACAGAACTTCCATTCAGCCAACGGAACTTTCTCAGGAAATGAGACAGCTGCGCATTTGTAGGATACAATATTCATCATACCCGTAATACTAGTGCATGAAATGTACACAGTATTAACAATGTCCACTCTAGCCAACCCCTTACATCTGTGAGCGCTACTTGCTTGTCACAGTAGGTTCATCCCATGTAAATCCACTTGGCTGGGATTTGGGGTGGCCACAATTTCTGGAAAAAAGTTACAAGATGAACTTAGTAGATGAATTATAATTCCTGCTTTTATCATTGTTATCATGACTGTAATTAAAATTCATTGTCAACCTCCTTCACTTCATTTTTAAAAAATAATTATTTAATTTAATTTAATCATTTTCTGATTTGCTATAGGGTATGCATGAGAGAGAGAGAGAGAGAGAAAGAGAGAGAGAGGGAGAGAGGAAGAGAGAGAGAGAAGGAGAGGAAGAGGAAGAGGAAGAGGAAGAGGAAGAGGAAGAGGAAGAGGAAGAGAAAGAGAAAGAGAAAGAGAAAGAGAAAGAGAAAGAGAAAGAGAAAGAGAAAGAGAAAGAGAAAGAGAAAGAGAAAGAGAAAGAGGCAAGCCTCCTGGTCCAGGACTCAAACCACAGTCAACTGTGGGAGTCCAGAACCTCAACCACCACACCACTTGCTGGCCCCTCACTTTCACTTTTCCATTGCTCCTCCAACTTGATTAGCATTTCTTCTGTAGATGACTTGCTGGTGTGTGATTCATACATTCCCCTTTGAAGCATCTGAAGTTCTACTTAACATTTCCTTATGAGGTAGTGTTTTCTGAGCTACTTTTTATGTAAAACTGGGACTGGAAAAACACAACACCCCAGTGAATAATGTGGTCACCAAATAGGTTCTTCCTTGTCCCCATTATGTAGCAGAAGAGTCCTAGTTCTTCATGGTGATCAAGATCAATTACACCTGCCAACGAGGTCACCTCTTTCTTTGGCTGGTCCTCAGCTGGCAGAGGGAGCCCAAGTTAGAGAGGAGCTGCAGCCTTAAGTTCAGTGGGCCCTAACTGCGGAAGCACTCCTTTTGCAGGAAGCAAAGACCTCTAAACACTCAGGAACTACAGTGGTCGTGACAAGACACAGAAATTTTCCACGTGGGTAGCTAGGAATGACGGTGAGGAGGACCATCCGTCCTTTACCCACACATCCCTCAAACCACGTACTTCAGTTATTAAAGGCAGAGTACCATAAAATAGTCACTGATTTGAAGTGTCTATGTGGGGGCCAGCAGGTGGCATAGTGGTCAAGGTGTTAGACTCTCACATGGCTGACTGCGGTTCAAGTCCAGACCTGGTGGCTAAATCATGCTCTGTGTGTGTGTGTGTGTGTGTGTGTGTGTGTGTGTGTACCTGTGCCCAAAATCCTGAGAAGAGAATAGAGGAAATGGCATTACAATGTGGCCATCCTTTAGAGGGGGTGATTTCTCAGTGCCTCTCCCTTGCTCTCTGTGTCTTTCTCTGTCTCTCTCTTGAGCGCACATGCCCTATAACAAAAATCCCTAAATAAATAAATAAGGCATATATGTGTCTTGAAGTATGGCGTTGTGAGCTCTCTGGGTGTACTGCCTAGCCAGTGCATGCATGTTACTTCTGAAAGGCTCTGTCCGCTGTATCAAACTGGCAGATTAGGAATGATGTAAAAGGAAGGAGGACCAGTGGCTCTGGGGCCCTTACCTACCGATGAGCTGTCTTTGTGGTAAATCGTGTTCCTTGGTCTGAGGCAGTGCTTTATACATAACCCCATGGCAGTAGACCAGGCATCTAACCTCTATGATGACTATACCCAAAAGAGAGTCATGAAATATACCCAAGCACATCTAGTAATTGTTCTGTTGCAGAATGTAATTTAATACATATCAATTATGGCATACCTCTCTGTTACCAAAATAATAATAATAATAATAGTAATAGTAATAATAATAATAATATTTTTTGAAGGAGTTGAAGTCAAGGCATTTTTTTTCTTAGTCATAATTTTAAAAATATTTTTTCTTCATAAAATATGTTACCATCGCAAAGGGGACTGTTTAGCCTATATATCACAGAGATCAACTAAACGTAGTGGTGAAACGTAAAAAGTACTTTTTAAAGTCTCAAGGTTTAATTTGGATTGCATAGTATCCAGAACAGGAAGCTTAGATTATTAGACTGTATTGAATATTATTCAACTATATGCCAAGAAATGTGTTAGAATATTTCTTTTAATCCCCCCTACCAAATCAGCTGAGGGACATATTTTTTGCTTTAACTTAATATATTAAACTTACTAAATGTGAAATATTGATATTTATGTATGTGACCCTATAAATTTGTCATATAGGACATTGAAATATTAGGTAACATTAAGTTAGTGTGTGTGTGTGTGTGTGTGTGTGCTTGAAATTTGTGCAAACTTATTTATTATGTAGTTTAAGATAGTCATGAATTTAGCTAGCTTTCGGGATTTGCCTTCTTTTTAAGATCTGTACTGTACCCGTTAATATGGTTAAACCATTCTTTTTCCAATTTGCCTGATGTTTGATTCATGTGCAAAGTTGTGAATCAGATTGAATCGCCTAAACGAATCCTCACACTCCCCCAAACTTCCTGCGTGTTTGCACCCTGTCTGTTTGAACGTTTATATTTAGAATTCTCAAACATGCCCAGGGAATAAGAAATATACAACGAAAACATCTGTTCCTCTTGGCAAAACTATTTTATGCTTTTTTACTTTTGCAGGGTCAAGAAAAATACCTAGGGATCATTTTCATATCTGAGGAGAGTATTTCTGCTTTGAAATTAAGCCTAAAAGCAGTGATTTAAACGTTCATTCACACACCCAAACACACCATACATACCACATACACACACTCCCAAGAGGCAGAAAAATGTACACAAGTGGCTAGATGTATAGAAACATTTTTTTTCTTTTTTTCAGTATTTAATTTTTCCTTCCTTTTTTTCAATATTTAATTTTTCCTTCCTTAGCAGTTTTGTCATTTTACTGAGAGGGAAAGAAAAAAATTGACCTACCCAGTGCATCTTTGGTCATTCTTACCATCTATCAGCCTACTCTTAGATTTTACCAATACAAAAGGAATGGTATTAAAATATAATCAGGCCCAGTCATGGTGGTGCAAGGAGCAGGGCACTGCTGCTCCAGGCTGTGGCTGCGTAAGAGGTCTGGGTTTGATTCCCAGACCAACCTGAACAGGTCGAATGTGGTGGTGCTCATGTAACCCTAGTCAACTGGGAGACCCGTTTGGAGAATTGGAACATGGCAAGATACTATTAAAAACACCTTCTTTCCTTCCTTCTTTTTCCCTTCCTCCCTCCCTCCCTTCCTCTCTCCCTCCCTGATTCCCTCTTTCTCTCTCTCTTTCTATCCCTCCTTCTCTCTCATGAAAAATAAATAAATATATAAAATAACAAGAGCACATTTTCTTTGATGCCAGTTTATCTCGTTGCTCCCTAGTTAGCTAAGGTCAAAACTGTAAAGCTTATTTATGCCTTTTGGCAAGGCTGGAGGCTGAATTCACTCTTTTAGAAACTTACAGTAAAGGTCGCAGCTGAAAATGGTGTGGTTTCTGTTATGTCTTGCTGGGCAAGGCCTCAAGCACACATTTCCCATTCTGAGAAGCCTCTTAAGGGGTGCCTCAGGGAGAAAAAGAAGTGATCATTTTAACATCTTTCTTCTCTGTCCAATTACCTCTTCAAAAATTTAAAATCACTCTAAGCTCATGGGCCCAATTAATTTTTTTGAAGACTGAGACTAGTCCAAGTTATGATAAAGCCTTTAACATTATTTATCTTACAGTGAATACCTGGAACATATGATTGTCTTTTGCTTGATAGAAATAAAATTGTTACCAACTGTGTTGGGAAATCATAAATGTTTTCCTAATGGGAAGAGGCTTTAAAAGACAGAGGGCATGAATATTAATTATGGTTTGAACAGGCACCTGCCTTGGTTCATTTTCTGTTCTCTTAAAAAAATTCCTGAGACTGGGTAATTTATTTATTCATTTTTGAAGAACTGTTTATTTAATTTTATTTATTGTTATTATTTTAAATTTGGTATAGGGCACATACACTCACCAGAGAGAAACACACAGAGAGAGAGAGAGAGAGAGAGAGAGAGAGAGAGAGAGAGAGAAAGAGAACCACCATGTCTGGAACTTGAACCATGGTTGGCCATGTGGGAGTCCAGCATGCCCTCCTACCGTGCCATCTGCAGCCCTAGGTAATTTATTTTTTTAAAATTATCTAGCTTATGGTTCTTGAAGTCAAGAAGTTAAAGATGGAGAGGAACATTCCGTAAGAGCCTTCTCACTGTATGGCAAAGAGCTACGGATGCCAAGGGAGAAAGTGTGTGTCAACTCTGTTCTCTCCTCCTTTTCTTATAAAGCCATCTATTCACTATGGGGGCCTCACTCTGATGACCTTATCTAATCCTAATTATCTCCCAAAGATTCCACCTCATATCCCATCAACATATGTATTTGGGTATTGAGTTTCCAGCATATGGACTTGGGGGGACATATTCAAACCATAGAAGCTGTTTGAATTACTGGACCTAAACCTGCCAAGCATAAGAAAAAATAATCTGATGCTGATCTAAATTGTATGCTGTTAAGCAAATACAAGAGGGTATACTGACTTTCATCTTTAGAGTAAACTCGATCTGTCAATAAAAAAGCTTGTTCAAGGTGGAATATTTTGTGAGTATGCCTTATTGTTAAAATGGAGATAACCTTTGTAAAGCAGCTAATGCAATGCTTGTTACATGATAAGCACTCAGTAGATATAGGGTCGTTGGAAACATCATGTATTTTTCTGTTTTTCTATGAAAAAATGCATCATAACTTGTCCTATGACCCAATTGTTATTATTGTAAGGGCCAAAAGTCTCAGGTTATAACTCTCGTGTATGGGAAATATGATTTTTTGAGTGATTAAAATTTAACTTTGAACATTCATTCTACTAGTTGCAAATAATTAAATTTTAACAAGTTGTTTTTCCATTCATGAGACTATTCTCTTGGGGACTTAATAAAGACCAAACCAAGGCCAAGGCTAGAACATGAGATGTAGCTAACAAAGGTCATGTGTTTGTGATGGTTTCTACCATGAAGTCCTCATTAGCTTCTGCTCATTGGTGGGGAATCACAAATGTCGTCGATTCATTTTGACAAATGGCTCCATCTTTCCATAAGCTTCTTCCACATCTCGATTCTAGTGCCATACTTATGCCACTTTTTGAGAAAGAGTAAAACATTGTAAGATAGCCAATTCATGATGGGTGCGATGGAATCATCTGTCAGGTTGTATCAGAACTGTCTGAGCAGACTGGAGAAACCATGCAGATATTTCTTAGACCTCATACTGTCTTGGAGGTGAGAACTCTGATTCTGAGTAGTCAGATGCCTATTTGCTCTTGAATTTCCTGAACTGAACTCTTCTATAACTTCCTCTCTCACCTAGGACTTGTCTAGGTGAAACAATGTCTTCTTACAACATCACCAGCATCTAGCTTGTGCTTTATTTATCTGTTACCTATCTAGTCTCAAGAGTGGTGGTAAAAGTGTGCAAGCAGGCAGCACCATAAATTTAATTCTGGCCATCCATTTACTTTTCTAAATCAGTTATGGCAGAAATTTTTCATTTCTAAAATATTCAGAACTTAGGCTCATGAAACTACATATTTTAACTTTTGAAACGTAAATGATTTTTTTCTTTTTTCCTTTGACTAAATACATACATAGATAAAGCCCTGAAAAAATTGGGAAAAATTCTAAAGTAAAAAAAATTCTTAAACTATTGTCATGCAACATCTGTATCATACTTAATGATGCCTACCATTTTCTGGTTGCTAATTATCTAACTGTTGATGAAACAATATATTAAAATATAATAATTTTGAATTTGAACAGAATAAAGTATATACATAATTATCTTTAATTTTGCCCATAATGAAGTATTAGAGTTATAAAACAAAAAAAAATTAAATGAACATCTTTCTAAATTTCAATCTTGTTCTTGCCCTTATGTTTCAGATACTTAGACTAACTGAGAAAACTCCATGAGATTTTGAGCTGGTTATATGTCTCTCTGTGAACTAAAATAATATCTGCTTTGGGAATTCTTAGGACTTTGTATTAGCCTGCAGTCTTCTAACCAATATTATACATGATATAATATATAATATTGGGTCATCAGAAAAGTCATGACACATTTTTGCATAGAAAAACAATACAACATGACTTTCCAACACACCAAAATAATATATAATATATTTAATGTACATATGTTATATATTATATAATAATTATTATATATTATAATCACATATTATAAAGCATATAACATAAAATAATGATATATTATATCATTATATATTACATACTCTGATAATTTTATATAATGTATCATTATTCTATGCTACTATAGAATATATATAATATATAATATACTATGATAATAATGTAATGTATAATGAATATTATATGCATATGTAATATACATCATATATTATATACATGTTATATATGTGGATATATGTATATACAGTGTATATGTATAATATATGCATTATATATTATATAATACATATTATATATAATGTATATATGATATATACTATATAATAATTATATATTATAGTCACACATTGTAAAATATAAAACAGAATAATGATATATTTAATTATCATACATAAAATATCATTATTCTAATTACTATACTATATATAATATATAATATTATTATAATATATAACATATCATAATATGTATTATATATAATCATATATATGATATAACTAATATATATAGTTATATATATATAAAATCATATATATGATATAACTATTTTATATATATAGTTATATATATATACACACACGCGCGCGCACACACACACACATGCACATTCTCTTTTCCTGGAAAACTATCACACAACTCACTCTAATAAATCCTTCTCTCTCCCTCTCTTTTTCATCCTTCCCTCTCCTCTTTCTTTTACCTTCTTCACTGAAAGAGAGACTTACTACAAATGGCCCTAATGAATATGAAGATTGAGAAGTCTCACAGTCTTCTTCTTTGTAAGCTAGAAGCCTATGAGTAATTCCAATCTGCTCTTGTTTGGATAATGATTTTCTCTCAAAGATTCACATTTTGAAATTTGATTCCTAGTGTAATGGCATTGGGAGGTGGTGAGACATTTTGAAGCCTAATGGGTAGTGACTGGATGATGGAGGCATCACCAACATGAAGGGATAACGCCATTTCTCAAGGCCCAGTGAGCTCTAGCTCTCATGAGAAGGGGTTAGTTCTCTTCTCTGCATGTGCCTGCTATCCTTTCCTCTGTCAGCAGCATTGTGATGTAGCCAGCCTAATGCCAGAGTCACATCTTTAGGTTTTCTAGTCCCTTGAAGCATGATTCAAATAAACCTCTATTCTTCATAATTCACCTAGTCTCAGATATTTTAGTAAGCCACAAATAGATAAGATGCAGTCCTAGACTGAAGTCTTGTGAACCAAGAGAACTAATAATGTATGTCTCAATCTGATAGCAGGAGAAAAACAATGCCCCAGTTTAAGAAGTAAAGGAAAGAGTAAATTTTTCCTCTTCGTCTTTTGTTATAGTCAGGTCATTAAGGATCGGCAAATTGTCTACTGACTCATATTAATTTCATCTTGAAACACTCTCACAGACACACTCAGAAATAATGTTAGATACTTGGTCACTTCATAGTCCAGTCAACTTGACAATTAAAATTAACCAGCAGGTGACATAGTGGCTGAGGCACTGGACTCCCACACGGGCAACTGCATTTTGAATCCTGGACCTGGAGGCTTGAAAATCACTCCAGCACATATGCACACATGCCCAAAATTCCTGGAAGAGAATGGAGGAGAAGGGATTGCAGCAGGGCCATCCCCCCGGGGGTTGATTTTTCACTTTCTCTCTGTCTCTCCAGCAAGTACACATGCCCAATAGCATAAAATCTCTCTCTCTAAAAAAAGTAAACCATTACAAGTCAGTTTTCAAATTAGCATCCATACACATCTTTAACCATACTGAATTTCCATATAGAGACAATGACAAGGTGATGATTCCTTATAACGTGATAAAATTTTTCTGACTACTACTAAAAAGACTAACCCGTTTTTAGAAGTAACATTTCCTGAGTAATGTTTACTCCTTTTCTTGATATTCCATAACTTAAATACTATGATGTAAAGTTAATAATACTTAAATACTATGAGGCAATAGACATTATGTTACTTAAGAGAATAGGAGAAAAGAAAATAAAGGTTTTTTTTGTGTGTATGTATATAACATACACACATATTCATAACAAAATAATGAGAAAATATTTAATAAAAATTACTTTTCTTATTTCTGTAGTATAACTTCTACTACCCATTCTATATTCCCTTTGCCTTCAGCAAACACCTCTGCTGGTTATTGTTCCTTGCTTAATGGGGTGACTCAGACCTTTAGTCATGAAGAATCTGGGTCATTAGATGGATGACCCAGCATGGATGGAGTGATAGGTTTTCATGGACCTTATTCACAGGGTATAGTAAAACTAAGAGACAATATAACGAAATCTGTATTTCGGACATATTCTTTCTTACCCACTTTGTAGAGTTGTCCAATCTTCCCTTGCTGATCAGGATCAATCACTCCAGCTAGCACAGTGTCTCTTTTTTTTGCTCGTTGATTCAGTGGCATGAGTAGCACAAAGTGATTGGTGGTAGTCTTCACTTCCAATTCAATGGAATTATCTTTGTTTCTCCTAGTGGAATCGTTTCTCCTTCTAGAAGTAAAACCTTAGGCAGGCAAAGCATGAAATGGTGAAAATAGGAAACAGAAGCATTGGTGGTGTATCACTAGGTGTCGTAGTGAGTGGAGTTGCTCCCACTTACACCCCCTTGATTCCTGGAACTATGGATCCTGGCTGTAGGAGAGAGAGCACCATATATTGGACACTGATTGGAAGTATACACAGTCTTGGGACAAGCAGATGGAGTAATGGTTATGTCACTGGACTCCCATGTAGCCAACTACAGTCTTTGTTCCTAACTCAGCAGCTTAGACCTCACATTGGGTGCATGTGTGCACATGCCCAAACTCCAGAGAGAAGAATGGAGGAGAAAGGATTGCAATGTGTCCATTCCCCCAGTGTGTGTGTGTGGGGGGGTGATTTCTTGCTTTCTGTCTGTTTCTCTGGCAAGCGCATGCACCCTGTAGGAAAAAAAAATCTCTTAAAAATAAAAAAAAAAGAAAGAAAAAGAAAATACACAAATATGCACAATCTTCTGGAGAACCTTGCCACAGTGCTGTTAGTTATTACAACCCACCTAGTGTTGTAGTTGAGTATTCAAAATGCTAGTTCACTGCTCTATTGAGCCAACTGCTTCAGCATGGTGGGGAACATGGTTCCATAAGCATGAGGCCATTACTATGCTTCTTTTGCTAAGAAGTGAATTCCTCATGAAGAAGAAATACTGTGTGGAATACCATGATGATGGATGAGGATAATCATACAGGGGCGAGTTTTGGCAGAAGTTCCATGTGTAGGGAAAGCAATTTTACATCCAGAGGTAGAGTTTATTCCCATAAGAACAAAATGCTACCCTTCCCATGATTAAATTGTTTCAATGCAATTAACCTGACACCAGCTAGTGGCTGATCTCCCTGTGGAATGGAGCCCTATCAGGGGCTCAGTGTTGGTCCCTGCTATTGGAAGACTAAGAACTCATCAGTGGCCATAGCCAGGTTGACCTTGATGGTGGAAGTCCTTGTGTCTGAGCCCACGCATAATTTCCATTCTTGCCACCACAGCCACTTTCATGATCAGTTCATCTGGCAAAAATGGGCAGCTAGGGAAAGAGAATGACTGATCTCTAGAAAATATATCATTCTCTTTATTTGAATATTAAAATTCCTCTGATGGGGCCAGGCAGTGGCACAATGGTTATGCAACTGGACCCCCATGGAAAAACAGTGTTCTGTGTTTGTATCCCTGGACCTCCCTGGGCAGGCTAGGTGTGCACAGGCAAGCCTATGATCCAGGCTGACTGAGGCTGAGGGTGAATCATGGCACGGGTAGCCTGGGTGAGGGTTGCCTGAATCTCCATCTCTTTGTTCCTTTCTCTCGCTTTCTGAGTTTCTATGCCATAGAAGAAATAATAACTAAAACTATTTTCTCTGTTGAAGTCATCTTTTGGTGAGCATATACATGGGACACAGATTTCTTTACATGAGTTTGCCTATTCAGGGAGGTCTATTCATGTACCTTTTCCCAAAATTTACTTGTCACTCACTTTCCAAACATATTTCTTCCAATTCACTGACCATCCAGTGAAACCACTGGCTACGGCTCACAAATCAGTCTATAATCATGCATCTGACCATTTCTCCTTCCCAGCAAACCGAACATCCAAGTGCATTGCCCAAGGGTCTTCCCACTTGGAGGATTTCCTGTCATTACTGTCCTAAAAAGGACACTCAGGGATACCCTAAAAGATCTCTACTGCTGCTTCTGTCCACTTTTAAGCGGTGTCTGAATGTCACACAGAACCATCTGTGAACAAGATCTCATTCTTCGTTGCCTTTGCCAGCTGATCATAGAAAATGTGCCGTGAAACCCTAAGTGCAGCCTGGGGCGAGTAGGCATTGTAGAAGGAGTGAGACTATGAGCATTTGGACCTTTGTCATGGCACTTATGTGTGACTGCAGGGCCTCCCTGAGTTCAGTCATCTCTGAGCCACATACCTCTGCTGATGGAGAGCTGCTGAACCGGTCCACCTTCATGACAATCATAGTTGCTCAAAAGTTGGTAGCTATTTAGTGTTTCTCTTTCCCCAAACTTTAATTTTATAAATAGATAGCCACATCCCTCTGAATAAATATGGATACAATTTAAACTTAAGAATGTATTTCGCCATTACCCCAAAACCCTAAAAGTTGTCTTGTCTGGAAAAATGCTTTTCTTCAAAATTTTTCTAACTCTGTAGTTCTTGGATGGTGTCATTGCAGAGTGTTTGAGAGCTTTTTACGATTCTTTGATACCTCTCCTAAAGTTTTTGGCAAGTTCTTCTGAGCAGTAGATAAAAGAAAAGGACATAAAGGAGACCATATTGAAGCACTAAAATTATGGAGCAGGAGTTTGAGCTCTTTGAAGATTTGAAACAGGTGGGGAAAAGAATGAAAATACCCTCATAAATATATTCCCTAGTCAAAAGCAGTCAGTCAGTCTAAAAAGTATGCATGAAAGCCTGTGTGATTTCCAGTACTCTTAGCATCTGCTGGTACCACTGGTCAAAACAAGCAAGCCTAGAATTTTCATAATGATGATTGTTGAATGTGGGCATGACCATAAGGCAAGGAATTGGATCAGTGAACAGGTACACACAGGAGACGTATTTTCAAGATTATTTCTCTGTAACATACAACCAATTTATAGGCTTTAAACTGCACAGGACTTGTTCAGCATCCACTAATACTCAGCACGTAAAACATCAAAAACAACATACGGTTGTCAAAAGCAGCCATTGAAAGCAGGGAGGGAGGAGTGAGAAATATACTCACTTTTATGTAGATTGTAGTGTTTACGTATTTGTCATATTTTCACTGAATTCAATGTTGCCATGTTTAGAGCTTAGTCTTTTATTACATGTGATGAGGATAAGAAGCCCATTTTTAATATTGCCTCCTTAGGAAAATGAAGGAGTAAAAATTGAATAAAAAAAGAATATACATATTGAACAGTTGCTATGATAGGAAAAATGTATACAACGACAAAGCTGTTCCAATAATCAAATAATAAATAATAATAACTAATTCTTAGCATTTTCTGTCTCTATAACAATGATCTATCTGGGTATTTCATACAAAGAAGATAAGAGAAAAATATCTTTAGCGCAGCATTAAAAGTGATGTCAGGAAATTATGTAAGCAATTTTTAAGACCTAAAAAGCTATTTTCACCTAGCCATTTAAGCATTATCTGTTCTGGCCACAGATTCATGATGTACTTTATGAAGCTGATTATGTACAAGGCACTCTATAATATGTCTGCTTTCCCCCGTAACTCTGATTCAGTTTTCATGATTTGACAATATCACCTTTCCTTCATAAACAGACTGGCTTCTTTGTTCTCAATTTGCTTTCTGAAATCTCCATCTCCTCTCTCTCTGCTCTGTCTTCCTATTTTACTTATCTGTACAAAGTTATTTTAATGCATAATATATCATTTAGATCCCTTGCCCCCATTTCACATACTAGTCATGTCTTCTTGACACCCATAAACAACAGGAGGGGCACTGGCTGTTTACAACCATTCTTGTTTTTCCCAAGTGCATCTTACTTAACAGCTGAACTTAAGGAGTCATTAGGTATGCTTAAAGAGAAAATACAGAGAAAAGACTTGCATTACCTCACCGTAATGTGCAAAAAATAAGTAGAGCTTTCAACATTAGCTTTCAAAAAATACCTTAATATCAATTTCTAGGCCCATCTCTGGTCATAGAGGATGGCTAAAGCTGGTATTTTGAGCTTGAAGTGTGATTAAAAATCTGGCCCTAAGATTTAGAGATGTTTATGAAAGTAATGAAGATAAAAGTATGGTCATTGTAAAGCCACAAGAAGGTCTTCTGTGAAGTAATGTGTAATATTAGATAACATATTTGACCATGGTTTAAGTCTTTTCTGCTGCTAATGAGAGAAAATACCTGAAACTGAATGCTTAAAAGAAAAGTTCATTCAACTCACAGCCTGGAAGCCTAAAGTCTAGGGGTCACATCTCTTGGGTTTTCTTGTTGCTGGGGTCCTGAGACCATGCAGGGATCACATCATAAGAGACAGGAGCACACGTCTCTGAATGCTCATCCAGTCTTGTGTTCTCTGTTGGTCTTGTTCCCACTTGTACATATTCACCCATAAGGAATCAATCAGAGGGTCCCCAGCCAAATCACGCAATCACCACCAAAGGCCCCACCTTTCAACACCATTCAGGTATTAAGTTTCCTCTTAGTACATTCATAGCCAAATCACAACGCATACATTTTGGGTGGACAGAAATTTCAGCACAGGCCCAGCAAAAGTCCAAATACCAAGTATTGTGAATATGAAGTTGAGAGACAGTCTATAATAAGCAATAGGTTTCTCAGAAACTATCATTTTGTGGGAGCCGATTTTGCAAATTTTGTGTGAAATATTGCTTGTGTTATAAACAGTTTTACTCCTACGAACTTTCCCTTATAGCTGGAGCTTTCAACACTGTGTGTGTGTGTGCACGTGCATGTGGGTGCATGTGTACGCGTATGCCCAAAATTTCAAAAGGAGGAGAGAAAGAGAAGAAGGAATAGTGACATGACCAATCTCCATGGGGATGCTTTCTCTCTCTCTCTCTCTCTCTCTCTCTCTTTCTCGCAAGGGCACATATCCTCTGGCAAACTAAAATAAATGAATAAATAAATAAATAGGACCAGCAGTTGTTGTAATGGCTATGTCATTGGACTCCTATGTAGTCGACTGCAGTTTGAGTCCCAGACCTGGTGGCTTAAACTCATTCTGGGTGCATGTGCATGCGTGCCTAAGATCCAGAGAGGAGAATGGAATGGCGATGAAGGGATTGCGACATGGCTATCCCCCCTGGGGGATGATTTCTCGCTTCCTGTCTCTCTGTTTCTCTTTTTCTGGTGAGTGCACATACTCTATAGCAAAAACCTCTCAAAAATAAACAAACAAACTTCAAATATAGTATTCAAAATATTAGATATTTTTCTTAACTCACATAGTTAAAAACATTATTGGTGTTTTTTTTTTTTTTTCTGTTGTAAATTAAAATGAGGAGATGAGGAGAAATAGAAAAGCCTCATTATTATTTGGGAGTAGCAAGGGTAAGATTAGCTCTAAATAGTAGACTAATATAATTGATGGAGAACTCATGATGCATATTTTGCATAGAAAAACAGAAAAGAATTCACGATTTTTTTCCAAGAACCCAATATTTGGGTTTATTTCTTCCACTTCTGAAGTGAAGGTGCTGCATCAGTCACAGAATGAAAAGGAAATTATCTTGTGTGTGTCATCTCTCCCTAGACTTACAATGGTTTCTTGATTTACTATTTTGTTTACCAACAAATAAAAATATTCTTCAAACATCTTAGCATACAAATAATTTTATCTTGAAGAAGCAAAAGATGTACCTCGTTTTAATGAAATGTATACCTTGTTGCCAATGTCATAACCTTTAGTAACTCACAAGACTTGCACAGTAAACATTTCTCTGCATTTTAACTGTTATAATAGCAATCTTCATTGTTTTTAATTTAAAATGATCACTTCAAATTCGTTCGAGAAATTTGTTTTATGCACTTACATGAATGATCCGATTAAATATAAATTGTACCATATTTCTTAAAAATATCTTGACATTATTTAATCTTTATCGAATCTTTTTTAAGAATTACGTTATTTAACTTTATTTATTTATTTATTTATTTTTAATTTGACCAGAGAGGGATGGAGCGTGGGGTGGGGGATGAGAGAGCAACCACTAGATCCAGGACTTGAACCGTGGTTCGCCACATGGAAATCCAGTCCTTAACCGCCATGCCACCTGCTGGCCCCTGAATCTTTCATTTTGTTATCTTTACTATAATTTTCATAGGAAGCAATCTGAAAAAGCTCATCAGACCATATTGTTTTGTTAAACAATGTTGAAAAATTGCTGAGTGACACAGAAATTGAGATTTTATTTTCTTCTCTTCTTGAGGTAAGAAAAACATATTCAGGGACCAGAAGATGGCGTAATGGTTATGTCATTGGACTCCTACATGGTCTACTGTACTTCAAGTTCCAAACCTGGAGGCATGAAACACCAGGCACATGTGAGTACCTGCTCAAAATCCTAAGAAGTAAATGCAGGAGAAGGGATTGCAGTGTGGTCATCCCCCTGGGGGGAAGTGATTTCTCACTTTCTGTCTCCCTGTCTTTCTCTTTATCTCTCCATCAAGCACATGAACCCAGTAGCAAAAATCTCTAAAAAACAAAGAAACATACCCATAACGTGCACCATTTTCTTTGTCCTATGGAGGCTCTATGGAGGTTTAGTCCTGTGAGGGGTTCTGTCTCATAACAGAGTATTTCTTAAGAACTTTTAAATGGAACCATTTGTGCCAGCCTGTAGTGGCTGAATCCCATATAACCTACTGTGTACTTTGAGTCCCAGGTCCAGGGACTTGAGAAACATGCCAGGTGGATGTATGTGTGTACACAAAATTCCAAGAAAGAAAAACAGAGAAGAAGGGATTGTGGTGTGGTCATCCCCCATGGGAGGTGCTTTCTCTTGCTCCTTCTCTTTCTCTCTCTGGTGAGTGCAAATGCCCTCTGTCAAAAATAAATGAATGAATGAATAAATGAATGAATGAAAAGAAAAAAAGAAGAAAGGAAGGAAGGAAGGAAGGAAGGAAGGAAGGAAGGAAGGAAGGAAGGAAGGAGAAAGAAAGAGAGGAAGAAAAGAAAAGAAAAGAAAAAAGAAAAGAGAGATTCATGTATCCCTGTTTTTTTGTTTTTTTTTTTTAATGGGTCCTGGATTATGATGCTGATGTGTAAATCTTTCCATATATTACTTTGTTCCTGGATAAGTCTTCCTACTGTGACCTAGTAAAGCAATGACAGGAACATAATTTAAAGGACTGGATTTAAGGAAAAGAAAAAGAAGCAGCTCAGAAATGTGTATGGCATTTTGGAAGACAATGTTAAATGGCATGAAAGTGGCACCCACTTTCTTTCTGGGACAGTCCAGTAAACTGAGAAGTCAGATTCAATTATGTGCCATGACATGGTTCTTTGAACACTGTTGCCAGCAACTTTTGTGTCATAATAATTTTTGATAATTGGAGGTATGGAAGAACCTACAAATATCATGTGTGGAACACAATTTGTGTTGCCAAATTACTTGTTATATGTATTGCTGACTCTGGATCTTTATGCTATGGTGAGGAAAAAAAAAAAAACAAGCTTACCTCATCTTCTATTTGTAGAGAATTCAATTTCTTCCAACAGCTATGCAAGGCAAAATTTCTGCAATTGCTGTATGGGGAATTTTGATCAATTTCATATAGGAATGTCTCAGTAAAGGAGAATACACAAAAGACAAATTAAGATTCTAAATTCAGATAGTTAGACCAATAAAAATTATACAATTTAATTGTACTGGTTCATTTATTCAAATGAAGGATATTAGACTACAAAACAATATTCTAAGTTTAGTTTTATGATGAATGTCGTATTATTCCTTGCACTGCATAAATACTAAAAAAAACCCCAAAAAACAAAAAAAAAGAAATAATTTTGTGATGTTGTTTCCTCAAGTGTATTCCACAGAGTTAATAACAGAAACACCATAACAAGGCTCTATGTTCACACTGATTTGGGCAATACTGGGTAAAATGAAGTCAAACAGTTGGTTTTGCAGTATGACCTCTAGAAGCTGTTCATTGCATTTGAATATCAAAGAGGTCGTATAAACAGTAATCAGGAATTTTAAAATGTATTTGATTAAGAGAGTTTTTTAAAGATAGAAATCTATAAGACTTTTTCAAAAGTTTAATTTTTTTTTTTTTTTTTTATGAGAGAGACAGAGAGAGAGGAGGCATCCTCAACTGGGTCCCATGCCATGGCTCTATCAACCCTCCCAGCCAGCCAGGACCACCAGCAATTATATACATCCAGGGTGTACAGGTTAACCCAGGGGCCAAACTTCAGTCTTCCCTATGCCTCCCACATGGCCAAAAGCCACACTGCTGCTGTGCTACAACAACTAGCCTAAGTCTAAATAAAGTTCAATTAAAACTCGTATCCTTTTTTATTTTTTTTGAAGCCCCTACTTCAATCTAGAGCCAGGCCAAGTGTTCCTTCACCATCCAGGTGAGGTACAGGGTGGCCGTGTGGCCATTTCAGAGTTACCGTGACAATGTGGTCAGTGCTGAGACTCTGCAGTAGGTGTCTTGTCTCTGAATGCAATCTCAAGGTTGCCAGCATCTCTGTTTACTCATCTGAGTGAACCGCTCTGCAAATGATGCTTTCAAATTTAATAAGCTCAACTCTGCTCATTTTTATTAAATGAAAAAGACATGTTTAATTTTAATTCACAGCTATCAGCTATTGAAAACATTCTACTTGCTAATTTCAGAAAAAAAGAAATAAAACTTCTCTATTGCATATATTGTACCAGTACTCAAAACATTAACTAGAAACAAGACCAAAACTGTCTAAAGAACATTACCCTATGATTATCTATCATAGACGCACTAATTAATTATTCTATATTTGGAACATGTTATTTAGGCACTTATTGAGCGGCTACTTATCAGAAGATACATCCATACTGTTCCCCACCTCCAATTTCTTAATTAATCTACATATATATCCAAGAGGAGTTGAAAATCTTATTAAAGGCAGGAAATAGTATCTGTAAATCTCAATAATTATCTTTGTTCTATAAAAAGAAAACATTTTTTAATCCCAACAGAATCCATCCCTCACAAACCCGTGTTGTACTGCAGCTTCCTTAATGTTTGCAAATACTTAATTTCCAAGGTTCTGCTCCACATGGGAAATTGGACCTGTGTTTTCACTTTGTAAGGTATTCTAGTGTTCTCTGACTTTGGTATTGGAATAACATCTGCCTCATAAAATGAGTTCAAAAGTATTTCTTCTTCTACACTGTTTTGGAAGAGTTTGAGAAGAATTAGGACCAATTCTTCTTTAAATGTTTAATAGAATTCACCAGAGAAGTCATCTGGTGACCTGGACTTATCTTCGTTGAGGTTTTTTTGTTTGTTTGTTTTTTATGTTTATTTCATGAAAGAGAGAGAGATCCTCAATAATGTTTGCCACACCACAATCCTCCTGTCAGCCTCTCAGCCAGCCAGGAAAATTGTGAGTGAGTGGGTGCACTTGGGTTGTTCAGAGCAACTCAGATCCTGGACCAGGCCTCCCGGCAACACTGTTCTCCTTGTACCACTATGGCTGGGCCCGTTGGGAGATTTTTTTATTTTAAATTGATTCAATCTTTTTACTTGTTATTAATGTTGCCATATATTTTTTTGTTCATCATTCTTTCTTGGTAGGTGAAATGATTCTAGAATTACCCATTTCTTCTAGGCTATCCAATTTACTAGAGTATAACTATTCACATTTGTTCTTTATGGTCCTCTATTTTTGTACTATCAGTTACAATGCCTCCTCTTTCATTTATGATTTTGAGTCTTTTTTTTTTTAATACTTAGTCTACTGAAAAGTTTATTAAATTTGTCTTTTTCTTGCACCAGCAGTTAGTGTAATGGCTATGTTGCTGAACTCCCATGTAGTTGACCATGGTTTGAGTCTCAGACCCGGTGACTTAAACTCCCGCCACGCTCATGTGTGTGCGTGCCCAAGATCCCGAGAGGAGAATGGAGGAGAAGAGATTGTGGTGTGGCCATCCCCCCGAGGGGTAATTTCTTGCTTTCTGTCTCTCTGTCTCTCTCTGTCTTTCCGGCGAGTGCACATGCCCTATGGCAAAAACCTCTCCAAAAAAAAAAAAAAATTGTCTTTTCCCAAAACCAAGGTTAGTTTTGATGATCTTTTCTATTGTTTTTTGGTCTCCATTTCATGCACTTCCTTTTTTAGAAAATACATTATTAATTGAATTTTATTTATTTTTACAAATAAAATTTATTTTTACAAATAAAATTTATTTTTTTAATTTGCAAAAAGCATATGTACTCACAAGAGAATGAGAGAGAGGGAGAGAAAGAAAGCAAGAAAGCAAGCCTTCAGGTCCAGGACTCAAACTGTGGAGGCCACATGGCATCCAGTGCCTTAAACACCACACCACCTTCTGGCCCTGTCCTGTACTTTTTTTTTGTTTTTATTTTTTCCATTCTATTAATTTTGGGCTTATTTCATTCTGTTTCTAGATCCTGGAAGTACAAAGTTAGGATGTGTATTGAGATCTTTTTTCTTAATGTAAGGATTTATCATTATAAACATTACTATTGGGAGTGTTTTTGTTGCATTTCACTTTTGTTTGTCTCAGGGTACGTTTTAATTTTCTTTTTGATTTCTTCTTTAACACATTGATTGTTCAGGAGGGTGTTATTTTATTTGCACATGTTTATGACTTCTTCCATTTTCTTTCTGTTATTTACTTCTAGTTTTATACCATTGTGGGTGGAAAAGATACTTGATATGGTTTAATTTTTTTTTGTTTGTTTGTTTTTTTGTTTTTGTTTTTTTGTAGAGCTTTTTGCTATAGGGCATGTGCACTTGCCAGAAAGATAGAGAGAGAAATCACCCCCCAGGGGGGATGGCCACGCCGCAATCCCTTCTCCTCCATTCTCCTCTCGGGATCTTGGGCACGTACACACACACGCCTGATATGGTTTCATTCTTAAACTTGTTAAGGCTTGTGTTGTGATCTTTCATAAAACATAGCCTGGAGAATATTTTCTGAGCCTTTTATAAGAAAATGTGCACTCTGCTGCTGTTGAATGAAATGTTTGGTACATCTTTTTGGACCATTTCATCTAACGTATAATTGAAATCTAATGTTTCTTTATGGGTTTTCTGTCTGGACCATCTATCCATGATTGAAAAAGGGTTATTGAAATCCCTATTATCATTGTATTACTGACTATTCTTGTCTTCATTATCTGATAATGTTTGCTTTATGTATTTAGATGCTCAGATGCTGGGTGCATATATTTTAATTCTTATATCCTCTTGGTGAATTGATTCCTTTATCACCTTTATCATCATATAATAAGCAGTTGTATTTGCTGCAGTTTTTCTTTTCTCTTTTTTTATTTTACCTGAAGTCTTTTTTTTTTTTTTTTAAGAGAGATATTTGTTATAGGATGCATGTGCTCAACAGAGAGACAGAGAGACAGAAAGCAAGAAATCATCCCCCCTGGGGGGATAACCACACCACAATCCCTTCGCGCGCGCGCGCACACACACACACACACACACACACACACACACACACCTAGCATGAGTTTCAAGCCTCCAGATTTGGGACTCAAACCACGTTCGACCACGTGGGAGTCCAGCAATGTAACCATTACACCATCTTCTGGTTCCATAAAGTCTGTTTAGTCTTATGTAAGTGTAGCTACCCTTGCTCCTCTTTGGTTCCTATTTGCGTGAAATATCTTTTTCATCTCTTTATTTAATTGAAATATTTCTTAAAGCTGAAATGAGTCTTTTCTAGGAAGCATATAGTTGCGTAATGTTTCATTTGTATTTTTAATTAGTTCAGCCACTGTCTTTTCACTGGATAATTTGAAGAGTATAAACAAAATACATGTGCTTTTTGTTAGTTATT
This sequence comes from Tupaia tana, assembly GCA_026018925.1. Taxonomy (NCBI): domain Eukaryota; kingdom Metazoa; phylum Chordata; class Mammalia; order Scandentia; family Tupaiidae; genus Tupaia; species Tupaia tana. The sequence continues at coordinate 15,070,981 of JAKSZU010000017.1, forward strand.
GACATAACTGTGACACCAGACCAAAGATTTTCTTTTTTTGTTGTTTTTGCTTCTCTCTGCTAATCTTTAATAGAAAGAAGGAAAGTTATCTCTACAGGAAGTTGTAGGGAATGAATGAAGAAGCCATCACCATCATAATGACAAGTTTGATCCGCCTAGCTAGTTGAAGAAGCATGCATAGTTAGTATCTCTTTATAAAAAAAGAAAATTAGAACACAAATTTTATTTATTCTTTTTCGTCTTTGTCGTCCTAGAATCTTTTCTTTGGTAATTCTTTTTAAAGGCTTTTATTTTTAAAAATCCCTTTTTCAACCTTCAATTTTTTTTGCAAAGTGATTTGTACTGCAAATATTGGTAACTATTATCTTCATCTCAATTATTTAAGATTTTGAAATATTTTAATATGAAATATTTTGAAAATACTTTAAATTATAAAGAATAAACAAACACATGTTCACACTAATGAGATCTGACAAATGTTAGTATTTAGTCTTGCTATTTTCACATATTTGTTTGTTGCTCTTAGCTAATGAAGCATTACAATTTTAGGGGAAGATTCTCAGATTCTAATTCCTTTCTTCTCTTCCACATACAAACACTATACTGAAATTTGTATACTGAAATTTGTATTTTCACACTACCCGTTTAGGTTCTAATACATGTTCTGTATAATATGCATGCAATTTAAATGAAGTTTTTATGCCTCCCCACCAAAAAAAAAAAAAAAAAAAAAATAAGATACTGTAGGACTAAATGGAAAGGAGAAAATCCTGTTCTCACTCAACAATTCACACAGACTTCTCTGACCAAATGTAAGGGCTTTACTCCATACACTAACCAGCAGTCACTTCTGCAGTGGATACCAGTTGAGTGTCCTCTATTTAATTTCAGTTTCCATACTGTCTACCTGGAGATAGCAACAGACCCCAAAGAGTGAAGACCTCAGTCTCCTAGACTGCCTTCCCTACTCCCCACTTTAGATGTCAATCCCAAGCCCAGGTTGTATTTATTACCTACACTTCTATCAGCTATAAACTGGCATTCAATTAACTAGCTAGAGTGGCTCACAGAGCTCAGGGAAACATCTCCTTTAGTTACCAGTTTATTATAAAGGTATTACAAATGATACAGATGAAAAGATGCAGATGCATAGGTTGAGGTATAGGAGAAGGGACATAAATCTTCCCATGTTTCTCAATTTGCATCACCCTCCAGGAAGCTCTGCATCTTTTGTTATCCTAAAGCTTTCTGAGCTGGGCTTTTTGAGGGTTTTTATGGAAGCTATTTTTGTAGGCAGTATTATTAAATCATTGACATTGGTGATCAGTTCAACCTTAAATGCCTCAAACACTTCTCTTTCTGGGGGCTGCTGTGTGAAGCTGAAAGTACTAATCCTCTAACCCTGCCTTGATTTTTTTCCATGACCAGCCCACATTTGAGCTATCTAGGGGCTGACTGCCATTAATCAACTCTCTAGAGTAAAAAAAAAAATAAATAAATAAATAAATAAAACAAAAAACTATACTTAGCAATTATAAGATTCCAAAGATTCTTAGGAGCTGTGTATCAAGAAAGGTGAAAGAGGCCAAATATATATTTCCTAAAATCACAAGAATACTTTCAGCTTCTGGTTCAACGTGTAGAGAATGTGGAAGTTATCCTTCCTATTCTCACAACATGAGAAAACTGAAAATCAAAGACTCTTTTTAGATTCATGAGAGAACTTAGGTCATAAGGACAGACCACTGACCCCAAATTGAAATGACAAGTGAACACAAAAAAATCACAGCTTATACTGATCAAAAACCACTGTGGGGGCCAGGTAGACACACTTCAAAGGTAATTGACCAATGGCCAAATCCTGAGCATGACCCAGCTTGAGAGTTCCAACCCTGAGGCTCAGCCTTAAAGGAGCCCTACTCTTTCATGACATTTACTTCTGGAAGCCCTACCAAGTTCTCATGGTAAAAAGAGAATAAAACTGCCCTCGAACATCTGATACAGGGAGGAAAAAGGAACTGAAATACATCCAGAGAGCTGTTTTCCTTAGCTAAGACTCACCCTCAGATGAAACTGTTTTTATCAGAGCCTAACTTTTTGGGTTTTACCAGAGCTTAATAAACTAGAGTTAAAAAAATAAAAATAACCAATTTTAGCCCCCTTTTATTTTTTAATCTCATGTAAGAGTAAAAAATGACTGAGGAGTATTTGAGAAGTTTACAGCACAGGGACATAGATTAACTCAAAGACGGAGACATAATCATAGTATTATGTGATGCTTCTAGTTCCCACATTTTTTACCATCGTATCAATAGAGCTCTCAAATATTAACAGGAGAGGGACCGGTAGATGGTGTAGTGGTTACATCACTGGACTTCCACATGGCTGAAAGTGGTTCGAGTCTTGGACTTGATGGCTTGAAAATTACACTGGGTAAATGTGTGTGTGTGTGTGCCCAAGATCTCAGGAGAATAGAGGAGAAGGGATTGAGGTGTGGCCACCCCCGCCAGGGGATGATTTCTCACTTTCCCTCTCGCTCACTGTCTTTGTCTCTGTCTCTCTAGCAAATGCACATGCCCTAAGGCAACAACCTCTAAAAGTGTATACACACACACACACTTATACACACACACACACACACACACATACACATACATACACAGGAGATTACTGCTAGAAGAATGTGAGCTTCAAACCTCATTAACAAGACTTTCAAAAAACCCCAAAACAACAAGGGAGACAAAAACGACGATGCTAGAGGAAATTTTAACTTTTGGCACCACTGTTAGGACAAAAAATAAACATAACCTAACAAATAGACATAAAACCTCACATCGAAGGTCTATCTGCTTTCTGGGGGCTGGCAGTTGGCATGGTGGTTAAGGGTGCTGGACTCCCACATGGCCGACCACAGTTCACATCCTGGACCTGGCAGATTGCTCTCTCATTTTCACTCTCTCGCTCACACTCTGTCCCTCTCTGGTCAAATTAAAAAAAATAAAATATAAAAACATATATAAATAAAATAAATAAGGTTAAATAAAATAAAACAAAGAACCATGTTGCTCTTAGGTGCCACTCTGGCCATGGACATTTGCAAGAAGGCAATTGAAGTTTGCCCTAATGACTCTCGGCTAGTCTATTCCGTGATAACTCCCTGCTCAGCACCCTAGCTAGAGTGATTTCAGCCATTAATCAGATAGTTTGTATCCTGATGGAAGTTCTGGCATCTAGGAAACAAAGGGCTAGACCCTCTTTCTTTCTCATACATTGCAGCTGTCCCTGCCAGCTAGTGGTCCCCTGGATTCTTTCCTATGTAACTATTTGAGGAAACTGAGAGATTCAGGGAGATGGTAGAGCAGAGGTGGACAGGCAGCAGCAAAGGCCACTGCAAGCACTGTGGACTCTGATGACACAGAGCACTTACATAGCATCAGAAGACTCAAGGGAGACCACAGCGCTCCTGTGTGGATTCGGGTTCCAGAGGATTCCAAAATGCTGCTTATTTTTTCATAATTTCTACTCACTTCTCTATACTTAACGTGATCTGTGTGATAGAGCTATCAAATTTACCATCTTTTACAGGCATCACCAAGTTTTAATTTTACTGATGCAAAGAATAGTTTAGTTTTTAAAGTTTATTTCTTTCTTCAAAGAATAATAGAGACAGAGAGAGTCGTCAGAGACAGCAACCCCAATGGGCTCTTAATGCTTCAATCTGGCGCCAGCCTTAGCCTTTCCCATCTTCAGGGAGGTCTCTAGACATGAACCCAGAACCCTGTCAATTGTGTCAGCCTCAAAGAGCATCGTGTTTTACCACTGCACCCGCTATCCAGCCCAGGAATGGCTCATTTTTATGGGTACTTGCTCAAAGCAAGATGCTGCCATAAATGTATGTTAAATCATAAGAAGAATATAATTTTACCTAATCCCCATTGAAGGGTTGAGTAACAGGGGAAAAAAAATATGACTTAAAAGATAAGTGCAACATTGGGATTCGAATGGAGGCAGCCTGGTAATGAGAGTCCAATCTCCTAGATGCTATGCTACCTACCCTGCAGAATTTAACCTCCTCCAATTAAATATTGCTCTGTAATAATCTATTGTCATGAATTTTTCAATAGTAGAGATATTGAACATTAGAAATAATCACACACTAGGTTGAACATTTGGAATATAATTGCTGTTAAATTAAGCAGAAGCTAAAAGATTATTCAGCACCATGAACATTATCATTGATGTTAAAAACATTCTCTATCTTTGGAGACCATAAGTAATGTAGTAACTTTCAACTTAGTGAAGAAGTAATTAAGAGTTTCATATGGTCTCTTATGTCAAATAGTTGCCTAGAAAAAGGCATGAATTAACTACATACACACACATTCACACACACACACACTCTAAATACACTAATAATATCAGTTCATAAAAATCCATTTTACCAACCATTTTTCCCACATTTTTGTTACTTGAAAAAACATCCAGTTTTATCTCTTCAAAAACAGATTAAGTACATGTAATATATATATTTATCATGTATAGTATATTCAGAAATGAAAAGACTTATTTTTAAATGTTGATATGTTTGGTTCATATATTCACTAACATTACTTTACTGATTGTTAAGTATTTTGGCTATTACACTTTATACAAAAAAAATGGATATTTGCTTAGATGGGGGGTATGTATCTGATATTGAGTAATTTATTTCTCCATCTAACAATATGGACATTAAAAGAATGTTTAAATATTAAAAAATAAAATAAAAATGCATCAGCAATTGTATAAAATAGGAGACATTAACTACAAGAACATTTAGGAAACAGAATAGGGTTGTTACATGAAATATTCGGGAATATATTAAAGTTAGAAAGAAAGAATAGATTATAATTTTTGCTATGAAAAAGAAGCATAATTCTCTGCAATTATAAATAAACTTGCTACAGTAATAATGTAACAGATAAGCAAAAGGTTGGTATTGTTAAAGAATAAACTATTGAGCTGGAAGATAAATGATATTCAGCTCATACAACAAAGCTGAAAGTCACAAGGAAAAGGTGCATTGTCAGTAGAATGTGGAGTTACAATATTCCTGTAATAGAAGTTTTAAAAGCCAATAACAAAGAACAAAGTAGGGAGGAAATAATCAAAGCAATAATAGGAAAAAAATTCTATTCATGTTTTTAGACTGAGAGAGTTATTCAACAAGAATAAATATATAAAAAATTATACCCAACAGCATCTGATAAAATGTTGGAATGCTCAGAGAAAAAATTTTTTTGAAGTGTCAAAACCCCAAAATGACCAACAAATAAAGTATTCAGTTCCCCTAAAACAATGTCATAAATGCCCTACAAGTTCTGAGAAACTATTTTTTTCATACCTGGAATTACATGCCTAACAAGATGATTATTAAAGTGCTCAGGAAAAATGAAAGCTGCTTGGGACAGTAAAAAACTGAGACTATTTAGTACTCAAGAACATACCTATATTGTTCTTAAAAAAGAACTCAAGAACATAACCCATCTTGTTCTTTCAGAAGAACAGGATGCAAATCACACACACACACACAACCAGTATAAGAAAAGACATTTGTAAATTACATAGCCAATCTAGAAATATTGAAAAGATTGTTGTGATGCTTAATGTAATTAAGGAAATATTTTTTTAAAAAAGACAACATAGAAAATGAAAATGATGAAAACTGAGAATTTAAATTATAGATAACCCAAAATATTTTGACTTATTAAGTCCTGTCTTGGTCAGAATGAAGACATTGTATATAACATATTCTTACCGTAACAAAAAGGAGCATAGCTATTGCCATTTAGCACTGTCTACGAAATAAACGAAGTAGATATAGGCATCCAAAACCCTAGAATAAAAAATAATTTAAAAAAGATAAACACAACAAAAAAATGAGAGTAAACAGATGAGAAAGGATAATAAATAGGAAACACAGAACAATGTGACAGTGCTACTGAAAAATATTAATAAAAAATGAAATAAAATAAATTTCTTTTTAAATTTTTTTAGAAGTTTTTGCCTTAAAGCACATGTACTCACCAGAGACAAACAGACAGACAGACACAGTGAGAGGGAAAGTGAGAAATCACTCCCTTCCCTCCCAAGAATGGCCATGCCATGATCCCTTCTCTTCCACTCTCCTCCTGGGATTTTTGGGCATGCATGCACATGTTCCCAGAGTGATTTTCAAACCACCGGGTCCAGAGCTTGAACCACAGTTGGCCATTTGGGAATCCAGTGATTTAACTGCTACTACATTTGCTGGTCTCAATAAATTTCTTTTAAAAGACAGCTATTTGGGGTGAAAAAGTAAAAGGTACAACATATAATAAATGTTACAAAAATTATAGTATATATAAAGAGATGTATCTATGAATAACTAATGTATTAGTGAAAACTTTTATGACCCTGACAATACAATTTTAAGATATGCAAAGTCCAATTTGCTGGAAATTTCAGGAATAAAAAAGAATAAAACAAAGAAACTTGAAATACTTTGTTATAAAGTAAGTGCATTGGACACAATTCAGCAATGTGTTATTTTAAGGTAGGCACCAATTAGTTAGAAATTTGTATTTCAGGGGTCTAGTAGGTGGTGTAGTTGTTAAGATGCTGAACTCCTATATGGCCAACTGTGGATCGAATCCCAGACCCAGAGGCTTATAAATCATGCTGGGCATGTGTACATGCATACACAAGTCCTGAGAGGAGGATGGAGGAGAAGGGATTGTGGCATGGCCATATGCAGGGTGATGGGGGAGGAGTGATTTCTTGCTTTCCCTCTCTCTGTGTCTGTCTGTGTCTCACTCTCCCTGGTGAGTGCATGAACCAATGATGAAATCCTGAACAATAATTTTAATTTCAAACTGTAGGGCTAACAGTGAAAAAGTTAGAGAAAACAGAAAGGGAGGAGAAATTACTTTAAAAGTGAAGCATTTAAATTATGCAAGTTAAAATAAAGAGAATCTCAGAACAAATTTAAGAAAGTAAAATAGAATAAAATCAGGTTGTATGTTGTCTAAAATAAAACCACTTTCAGTAGAAAAACCTAGATTGATTTTAAAAAAAAGGGGATTAAAAGAGATTCCTTATGCTGATTATGCTGACACCAATCAAAGAAAGCTGAAATTGCTGTATTAATTTCAGATAAAGCAGAATTCAGAGCAAGGTAGATGGTCAGTGTTACATAGTGACATTACAGAATGATGCAAATATTAAAAATACCTGATAATCTTGAACTTATATGCACCTAACTAGAGTCAAAATGTGTGAGTCTGAAACTGATAGAATTGGAAAGGTAGGACACAAAGCCACTACTGGAGTTGGAGACCTTGATATTTCTTTTTGAGTAATTGACAGATTTTTCATGCTGAAGATCAGTAAGGATATTGATTGAGATCACTATTTAACAATAACATCAATCAAAAGGACTTTTTAAAAATAATTATTTAACTTTATTTATTTATTTAACTTTATTTATTTCAATTTGACAGAGAAGGGCAGAATGAGAAAGAGAGAGAGAAAGAGAGAGAGAGAGAGAGAGAGAGAGAGAGAGAGAGAAAGCTGCCAGTTCCAGGACTTGAACTGCAGTCGGCTATGTGGGAATCCATCACCCTTAACCACCATGCCCCCTGTCAGCCCCTTAATCAACAGGATTTAATTGACATTTATAGAATGTTTCATTCAACAACAGAGTATTTATTCTCTTCAAGCTTACATGGGGCATTTACCAAGATAGACCACAATCTGGGCTACGAAATATTCCTTAATAAATTTTAAAACAGTAGAAATCATTCAAAATGTGTTCCCAGTACACAATGGAATTAAACTAAAATTTAGTAACATGAAGATATCTGAAAAATACATTAAGATTAAACACCACAAATCTGAACAGTGCCTGTGATAAGTCTCAAGAGCAATTTTTAGACATTTTGAACTATTTGAAGGTCTTTGAAAATACAACCTAGCAAAATTTATGGGAGTGTAACAAAACCAGTGCTTAAAAGGAAATGTATAGCTTTAAATACATATATTAGAAAAGAAGGAACTAAAGTAAGTAACCTAGAAGTTAGGACAATCCTTTCACAATGAAAACACAATTTTGATGCTATGCTAAATAGACACACGAAGGAACTGGAAGACCACCCCTCCAGTTGCCAAAACTGGAAAATTTACACAAGAAAGTAAATATTATTGCATTACAACCTAAGGCATGAATAAATATTCATATGTTCATACTAAGAAAAATAATAACTTAATAAATAGGGGAACCAGCAGTAGGTGTAATGGCTATGTTGCTGAACTCCTATGTAGTCACCGTGGTTTGAGTCCCGGACCTGATGGCTTAAACTCAGGCCGGGTGTGTGTGCTTGCGTGCCTAAGATCCCGAGAGGAGAATGGAGGAGAAGGGATTGTGGCGTGGCCATCCCTCCTGGGAGGTGATTTCTCGCTTTCTGTCTCTTTGTTTCTCTCTGTCTTTCTGGTGAGCGCACGCGCCCGATAGCAAAAACCTCTCAAAATAAAGAAATAAACAAATAAATAAATAGGGAAGAAAAACAAGTCTCTCGTGCAGAAGAATTCTGAATTATTTATATTTAAGATTGTATTCTCACGGAGACTAGTGGTTTCTTCCACTCCAGCCTGTGTGCAGTGACTGTCTTCTGAAGAATATAGTATGGGAAAAAGAAGAATCAGTAATTTCACCAGAGAGAAACAAACTCTGTCTGCTGGGTGATTGAATTTTATATGGACAATAATAAACCATACTGATAGTATCTACTCTTGATACGTTATGATAGAAATGACACTTCTGTGGTTATTCTATTAAGAACACAGAACCCCAGTCTAATCATGAGAAAAACATCAGAAAAAGCCCAGTGAAGGACCATGTAAAAACATACCTGACCCACATTTCTTAAAATTGTCAAGCTCATTGAAACCAAGAAAGTCTGAAAAACTGACAGTCAGGAAGAGTCTGAGTGAACATGATTGCTAAATGTATTGCAATGTCCTGGATGAGATCCTGACACCAGAACAAGGACATTAACTCAGGACAAATGAAAATCCAGACTTTAGCTAATGAGTTTTCCAAACCTTTTATTTTCCCCACTTGCTAGAGAGACACAGAGACAGACAGAGGGAAAGTGAGAACTCACCCCCACGTGGGGGATGGGCACGCTGCAATTCCTTCTCCTCCAGTCTCTTCTCAGGATTTTGGACACACACACACACACACACACACACATACACCCAGCATGAGTTTCAGGCCACCGAGTCCGAGACTTGTCCTGCGTTCAGCTCGTGGGAGCTTAGTGCCTTATTCTCCATGGCCACCTACTGGCCCTTCCAGTAATTTTATTTATTGTAACAAATTTCCGTAGATGTTTATGACAAGGGAAATAGGGTGAGGTTATATGGAATGGTATTCTATCTTCAGAAGTTTTGTGTCGACCTAAAATTGTTTTAAAAGAAAAAGTGTATTTAAAAAGATGAAAAATCTTCTTGAATACCTATGGAGACAATTTGGGAAGACAACCAAAACAAACAACAGCTTTAAGTAACGTGGAAAGTGGAAATATTGGGTAGATACTGATAAAAATTTAATTGGAGAAGCTAATATAACAACTGAGCAAACTAGGCCAGTAGAAAAAAATCAAAAAGATAAAAGCTCAAATGTAGTGACAGCAAAACCAGGAGAAATAAACTTGATCAATAAATCTGATAGTTGTTTCTTTGAAGTGACTAATAAACTAAGAAAATTAAATTTTAGAAATTTTTTACAAGGTAGAAATGAACATAAACACAATTAAAATGATTATAAATGAGAATCAGGATACAACTATATATGAAAAGTTTTAAAAAATTGTGGACAAGATGTAGAAAATTTGTATTATCCTACAACAAAGCCATAAACATATAAAACAAAGATCATCCTCTAAAAAGATATAAAATATATTTTTATATATTAATTCCATGAAAATTTTTTAATTGTCAGAAGTCACAACGCATGTACTTACCAGAAAGAAGAAAGAGAGAGAAAGAGAGTGAGAAGGGGAGAAAGCACCCCCTAATTGGACTTGGTCAGCCCACAATTTATTTTCCTCCATTTTTCTATCCCATCAGGATTTGAGGAACATACTCACATATGCCCAGTGTGTTTTTCCATCAGCCCTCCTGGGATTCAAACCATAGTTAGCCATGTGGACTCCAACTCCTGATATACTGTGCTTAACCACTATACTATGGGGCTTACCTTCCTGAAATTTTAGTAGCTCATAACTATATTATAGATTAATAGAAAAAGAGATATTTTTGATTCATTCTGACCCAAATCAGAAATTTTGTGGTAAAAGTAGAGGCTGCTTTCATTCCTGTGACCTGTCACAGTAAAATAAATAAATAAAAAGTTTTAGAATAATTAATTACATAATTTTGTAAAGACTATACAATATATACATGTATATGGGTTTTAGAATATAAGCAATTGAACATTTTGATATAGACTCTTAAACTTGCAGCAATTACACCTTTTTTTTTTTTTTTTTTAGGTTTTTGCCATAGGGCATGTACACTTGGGTGAGAGAGAAAGAAAAGGAAAGTGAGAAATTACTTCCTGGGGAGATGACCACACAGCAATCCTCTCTCTTCCATTCTCCTCTTAGGATTTTGGGCACACATGCACACACACCCAGTGTGAGTTTCAGACAACTAGATCCGGGACTCACACTGCGGTCAGCCACATGGCAATCCAGCCCCTTAACAACCACGCCACCTGCTGGGCGTACGATATTGTTTTAAGTGATTAGTTTTTTACATATATATTTAAAATCCATGTCCACATATAGTTTTAATTCTTTTTTTGAGAGAGAGATTATTTTTTGATGGGTACAAACTCTTACTGTTTCTCTCTTTCGACAGAGAGAGAAAGTGAGAAATCACCCCTGAGGGGGGATGGCCACATCACAGTCCCTTCTCCTCCATTCTCCTCTCAGGATTTTGGTCACACATGCACACATGCACCTGGCATGAATTTTAAGCTGCCAGTTCCTGAACTTGTACTGCAGTCAACTACATGGGAGTCCAGCGGTGTAACTATTATGCCATCTGCTGGTCCCCCATGTCCACTTATCTAGCCTCTACAAAAATAAAAATATTTAACCAGAGCATAGGTTCCAATATCTATTGTTTTCAGGGCTTTTAAGTTTATTACTTTCTTCCATAAGGGAGAGATACTGAGATAGAGAGACTGAGAGAGAGAGAGAACACTTCTAAAATGGCCTTGATCCACTCCTAGCCTCAGTGAGAGATGGGTCTTGGGAACATGCATGCCTGTGTACTCAGAAAGGCCTCTACACGTGAACCCAGAACCTTCGTATGTAGGTCACTTTCGCAGAACCTTGGATCTTATTGGTATACCATCATCCAGCATGTTAATTTATAAAATCTTAGCAATATGGGACTAGCAGTTGGTGTAATGGCTACGTAGCTTGACTCCCATGTGGTCGACCACTGTTTGAGTCCCAGACCCAGTGGCTTAAACTCATGCCAGGCATGTATGCGTGTGTGCCCAAGATCTTGAGAGGAGAATGGAGGAGAAGGGATTGTGGCATGGCCATTTCCCCTGTGTGTGTGTCAGGGGGATTTCTCACTTTCTCTCTCTCTCTCTCTTTCTAGTGAGCACACATGCCCTATAGCAAAGTCCTCTCAAAAAATAAAAATATTAGCGATATGACCTTACATTTCCAGCTGGGATTAACTCAAAAATACTACATTTTCTAACTACATTTGATTTCCCTGAGCAGTCAGGTGATTGAGTTCAGGTCGCTGACATGTGACCTTCAGATTGTACTCCTAAAAAATGAGCATAACCTTTACTTTTATTTCTTTCTTCTATCTGACTAAAACATTTTGCTAGGAAATTTTCTTGGGTGTCTGAACAATGGCAACTTTAGCCATTAACTCTGAGCCCTCTGATGGAACTGGGATTCATAGATTTATTTGTCCAATAAGAATACAAGAGAAGACAGAGCAACAGAACAATAGGACAATGGGACAGAGGCTTGGGTCCTTATTTCTGTAATGTTTTCACTTATTCTATTGTGTAAAAAGTAAGAAAATATGCCTTTTAAATATAGTTTGATATTGTATCCCTTGAAACTGTACACAAAGTTCTGGTCTAGAAGTAGGGCTGCTGTTACGAGGCTCAAATACAAACCATGGGCTTAGCGTTGGTGTGTCAGGTGTCAAGGACACAGGAGCTAGAGACCCCAAGGTCAGATACTCCTGCTGTGCAAAAGCAAATCATCTGTTACCAGCTTTGTCCAATAGAACTTTCAGTGATAATGGAAATTTCACAAGTCAGAACACAAGCCAAAAGAGCCTGTAGCTTGAGAGGAACCAAAAAACAAACCAAAAAATTAGCATATGAGAAAGTGTTGGGGCCAGCCAGTGGTATGGTGGTTAAGGGCACTGGACTTCCACAAGGCCCACTGTGGTTGTAGTCCTGGACCTGGCAGCTTGCTTTCTCACTTTCCTTTTTTTCTCTCTCACTCTGTCCCTTTCTGGTTGAATTAAAAAAAATAAATAATAAAATTAAATAAATTAAAAATAAACTGAGAATATTGGAAAGCGTTAGTTTCTTATGATCATTTGCAGCAAGGTCCTGTTACAGAGACAATGGAAATACATTATTATGAACTGTAATCCCCGTGCTGTGTTCAGGCCTCCTGTCTAATAGAAACTTCATACCCTTCATTCAACATTTTCCCATTCGCTGCCCATTTTTCCACGCCCAACCTACAGTAGCAGCCATCATTCTATTTCCTGCTTCTATGAGTTTGCATTTTGATTTTTAGTTTTTAAGTTACCAAATCACAAAGAGCTTTCTTCATTTTTGTAGTAGCCTGCATAAAAATCTTACCATCATCTGTGAAATTCTGTTGCCTCTACCTTCAAAATACACAGAATATTCACTTTCCTCCACTTTGACCCAACACTGGTTTGAACCAATTTCTCTTGAATGGATTCTGCAGTAACTTTCTAATCAGTGTCCCTCCTGCGTTCTCTCTATAGTACCGTTTCAATGAACCAGGTGGAGAGATTATTTAAATATAGGTAAAACAGACAGCAAGATTATTTCAATATCAGTAAAACAAGACGATGTTATTTTTTTGCTCTCATCTCCTCAGTGGCTGGCTACCCACTTCAATCACATTGAAAGTCAAAACTTTTTAAAACGATAATAAGTCTGTACATGATCTGGCCTCAGATTCTTCTTTGATTTTTTTTTTTTTTTTTCCTACATCATTCCTCTTTATTTACTTATTTATTTGGCACCAGCCTTGCTGGTTTGTTTACTAGTCCTGAAAAATATCAGATCCTTAGTTCTTGACAAAGATGGTTTACTTCGCTGGTACACTCGTCTGCCACATATCTGGACAACTCAGATGGTATATGTGCTATCTTTTCCTGATCACGGTGTTAAAATTCCAAATTTGGCTTTCAGATTTCCAGAGATATGCTGGATCCATGTATATGCACATGATAGTTGATTGTGAATATTTTGGAAATTCTGCAAGTCAGTTGACATCACATTGTAGCTTGAAGTTGGTCATGATGGAAATATTTACTGCATGGAAACTGGATAATACCATGAATCAGTTTTTTTTTTTTTTCAGAACTATTTTTCACTCTATCAATCCTTTTTTCTTCCTCTATTTTTTTCATAATACTTCTGATCTTCTAAAATACACCTTATCGTAACTATTTTGGAGTTCCATATTCATTGTCTGTCTTCTCAAGTACAAAGATAGACATTTTAATTTTATTCACTGATGTTATCTCTCTGGTGAATCTGAACTTAGAAAAGTGCTGATGCCTAAATATCTCTTAGTAATAGATGTTGAATGAATGAGCTTTTAAAAATATAAGCCTTTGATTACAGTTGGGGACTGGTACACTCAAAAGAAAACCTAGATTTGACAGATTCCTTATAAATTAAACATGGCCATTGGCCATCTCCTGGCCAATAGGATGTTGCTAGAAGATATGTTCCACTCTGGTGCAATGATTTGATTGGAAAGGATGAGATTTCAGATAATTTAGAGTATAGACATAGTCACATGTCCTCTGGGAGCATTTCTGTGGGACACTGAAGAGACGTCAATATGGGAACTTGTCATGTGGGGCATGGGTCCCTGATGTAGTGATGCACAGTAACAGCTCCACACTGATCCCAAGTTGTTATTAAGAGGTAAGTAAAAACCCTCTTATGCCCACATTTCCCACATTTTTACTTTATGGCATATAAATTATTAGAAAATGCTATTGGTATAGCATGCTGGATAAACAGGTGAAGTAACAGGACCAGTGGTTCTGACTATTGGTGGCATCTAAGTGTCCCGTGACGTAACTATAACTATGCTCTGCTTTCTACCAAGGTTCTTTGTTCTTCGTTATAGTAGCCAGTCCTGTGTCTTCATTCACATAGAATGTCATCTCCTTTGTTGATTAGATTATTTGTTTGCTCAGAATAAATAAATTGCAACTAGACCCTTTGCTATAGAGTATCAGTACTGGATTGTAAATTAGAAGTTTGAGATTCTAGTTCCAGCGTTCTTCTATGTAAGGTTGTTCGTACCTACTGATTGCTTTCCCCATAATACATAATCATTTCACTCTTACCTTCCCAAGTAACGTATACCCATTCTTCAGATTTAAATGCAGATTTTACTTCTTCATCCTGATGAGCTGGAGGGCTGGGGGACAGGGATGGGGGTCAGAGGAGACCCTGCACAAGGTCTCTCTTTCTCGTGCTCACACACACACTCTCTATTATGAATAAAATGAACTTTTCAGATATTGCTTCTGTTAACGGATGGAAAAGTGTTGAGCTGCGATGTAAAATCCTTGGTTCTTTGGGTCCAGATCACTAAAATTAGAGATCTGTCCCTAGGCGCAAAATGAAACTGCAATCACGAATGAAGTAGATAGAAAAGAAGGTTTAATAGAAAGAAAAGAAAGGAAAGAAAGAAAGTACACCCAAAAAGGTTGTTGGGCGGGCGGATTGCCAAGTAGCAACCGCGCTTGATACTGGTTAAGCGTTATTCTTATTACTAGAGGTCATGAATATTCATTAGTGGGCGGCCCCTTACGCTGACTATGTTCTTCCTTTAAATTTGAATCCATACGTTTTCTGCACCTGCGCACCTTCCTCACAGGTAAAGTGAGGAATTTGATCACTTAATTGCGTACGCCCAGTGCGAGTCAGGTTGCCCCAGTTAGATCGCCCAAGTATTCTATCGTATTAATGACCAAATTGCTTGCTTGGGTCCTTTGATAAGAGAAAAATCTACGAACTATCCCTGTATGCTTCCCTCAAGCCTTAAGGAAGGAATATGGCAAATTACCTCACCCTCCTGGCACTTGAAGCTAGATGAGCCTTTCACTTTTCTCTTAGGGCTACCCACTCATGGCTAACTAACTGCCTACCACACTTCTTCCAGAAAGGCTTCCTTGAACTCTCAGGTAAAAAAAAAAAAAGTCTCACCTGGACCAGCAGTTAGCGTAATGGCTATGTCGCTGGACTCCCACATAGTCGACCACGGTTTGCGTCCTGGACCCGGTAGCTTAAACTCACGCCGGGCGCGTGTGCATTCGTGCCCAAGATCCCAAGAGGAGAATGGAGGAGAAGGGATTGCGGTGTGGCCATCCCCCCTGGGGGGTGATTTCTTGCTTTCTATCTCTCTGTCTCTCTCTGTCTGGCGAATGCAAGCGCCCTATAGCAAAATCCTCTCAAAAATAGAAAAAAAAGTCTCACCCAATTATATGTATGTACTTCAGTGTTCCCCCCCTCCCCCAGTCATATTGTTTAAAACAGCTTGATTTCTTCATGTCATGGATTGACCTGTTTCTGTCATGGCCTCCATGTTCTATATACGAGTGAGCAGATCTTTTTGCTGCCTGCCTGGCACCTGGCAAGCATTCAATTAACATTTGTCAAAGAATGAATTAGCAAAATAACTATCACTAAAAATGGTTTTCTTCATTACAAATGACACAATGAGATCGTATCTGCTGTGTTTAGCTTGAAGTACTCACATGAGAATTAACTGAGTTAATAGATGTCAGGGCACATTAATAATTGTTTAGTACTGCATAAATATAATATGAAATATTTACATAGTTAAATGACATAACAATGAATTCTGTTGCACATCACACATTATTAGGTAATATAAGCCTTGTATGTTTTTATTTAATTAAATGAATTAATTTGCTTCCTCGTGTGATCATTGTGTTTAACACAATTAGCTAAATAGTTTTCCTTTAGGTCATTCTCATTTCTAAAAATTACTGTGATTATACTTTGATTTTCTACATAATTTTGATATTTATGGTAAGCATGATTTTGGTTGGGTACAGTCTTGACTTAGATAAGATGAAGCTATTGACCTTTTTACAAGTCTCTAGTGGCAACTTTTAATTTTTGGTAAATAAAATGCACAATTTTGAGAATTACTGGAAAGCCCTGGAATGTAGTAATTCCCCCTCCCCCAGTGTTTTGGAATTAAATATGTGCGGATCTCATTCCAGATGGTGACCTTTCATTTAAAACTTTTAAGTTTATGCAGTTTGAGCTCCTGAGAATTGCTGTCTACAAGCTGGTAGCAAGACACCCTCACAGAGATAAAGACAATCTAACTTCACTTACCAGCGTGCCTAGGTCTCGTTTGCAAGTTCTCTTAGTCATCCTACCAGTCACCTGGATTTCATTAGCACTTAACTTTGTCCAGAGCATAGTTTTCACCCTTGGATACACATCAGCTTCTGCACAGTCCTGTTCGCAGGCTGTTTACATATATTGTAGAGCACACACCATAAAAGCACAAAATCAAAGAATACACAGCAGTGATGTAATGCCAGGAAGTAGTAAATACTGTGAACAAAACGGAATGAGACAGAGAATGACATTGGAATAATATTTCCGCAAGAGGATGCAAAGTTGGCGTCTGCATAAAGTGCGTTTTAGCATGTATTTATGGTCTTAGGAAATAATTGTTAAGTATGTAAAGGAGTATATGCATGTAAATGGCTTAAGGCAATGATTGTACAAAGATACGGGGAAATACAAATGCACTAGTTATGTTCAGGAGGATGTTGCAAATTGGGGAGTCAGACAGAAAGCGGTTCAAATAACATTAGCATTTCAGCTACTCAGTATAGTAGGCATAGTAGATAAATTCATAGTATTGCTGGGACCTGATGCTTGTATGTCTATAAAGATATTAACACAATAACTCTCACTTGCTAGAACCTGCTTAGATACGTTCCTATATATTGTGTTTCCTTCTTTCGTTTTTTCCAGAGTGAATATATCCTCACTTTTTAGTGGGTGGGGTACTATTTACTGTGACAGAGCATCTCGCCTGGTATAAATATTGAGTATTTTGCCAAGGGGGAAAATGTAGACAGCAGAAATTGGATTTCTGATTATTTTTAATACCTTAATTGTCATAAATAAATAAGTAAAACATTGTTTCTAATGCTTTGTAAAAAGATGGTTGGTTGGGGAAGTAGATGGTTTTTGTTTACCAATCTTTCCGAAGTTTTCCCTTTGGATTCCAGTTTTTGAGTAATACATTTAAACAAGGATACATAGCTCTATTCAATTCATGAAAATGTGGGTGGATAGTTTTAAATTGGTCCCAGTGGAACTAATAATAGAGTCATTGGGGAATGTGCTACCAAAAATCAGAAAAGTCATTTTTTGGCGAGAGTTAGGATTCTAAACAACTTGTTTGTGTCTAGCATACTTATATGTATGTGTGTATGTGTGTGCATGCATTCTTACAAGTATTAGTTGTAAATTTGTGTCTAGAATGCATCCATATATATACACACATACACATACATCTATACATGCATGTATATGTATAAACACATAAATGTATACACATATATATCTAAACACATGTGGAAGTATACCAGAACAAACAAGTATATATATATATATATATATATATATATATATATGCATATATAATATTGAGATGGATCTTAATTATTAATAATAGTGTCTAAGGCATAATTTCACAGTATACTTGAATGCCTCCTTACTTAGATTTAGTAATTCCAGTGCATACATAGAAAGGAATACTGGGAATATGTATGTTTATCTATACATAAAAATATCAATATAGACAAATAGATATGAAAAGATACAGAGTAAAGATAAATATATGTATGGCCATACATTCACACACACACATGTAACATCAATACACTGAACAGTACTAATATAAAGGTATGAATATATGCATTTGCTGTTGTAGCAGAACATTAGTTTTCTGTCTGTCTTCAATGGGAATAAACTGAAGCCAAATGAGAATTTTAACCTTGCTTACTGTCTGTTTGGCATCATCTAAAATGAAAGTAGTGAGTGTGAAGAAATTTCAGCAAAAGCTAGAAAAGCAATACCAAATAAAACTGTTCTTATAGTGGTGGCATCTACATTCATGTTGAGATTTGTGGTCAATATTTTAAAAATTCACAATATGTGTCATGCTTTTGTAACAGTAATAGCTTTTGCTTTCCTCTTCAGGAAAAGTAGTGATGTTTCAAAATAAGAATGGAAAGAAACTTAACAGACAAAAACTTCCAGAGTTAGTGCTGCAACAGTAGCTCACTTTGCCAGATGTTTTCTGGTTAAGGGCTAACAGAAACAAACAGTTCAGAGGACAGATTCTCCCTGTGGAAATGCCATTGTATTCCATGGAGAAAAAAAGAATCTTGTCTGGTTCCATGATTAAAGTTAGTACTTATGACCGATATCAGATTAAATAAAGAAATATATATCATATAAATTATAATGAGTATTAAATAGTGTAAAGAAATTCCAATGTATTATTTAGAAAGGAAAGAAATCTACAATGAATGAGAAGCAGACAACTTTCTCAACTGTACTGTTAAGTATACTTCTCATAACCCAGGGGAGAGGCAAGTTTTATTAGAAATTGACAGGCATAAAAATATGTATAATTAGTACAGCAGAGATATGCAGAGTCAATGACCTTATTATACGGAAACTACCCATCAGACATTTGGTATCTCCTATATCAACAGTGAATTAAAGGTGAAATTAGGCCCCGTTGATGGCATGGTGATTAAGGTGTCTGTATCCCATGTCATCTACTGCACTGTTTGAATCCTGGACCCCAGTGTGCGTGTTTGTGCCCCAGTTTCCAAGAGCAGAATGGAGGAGAGGGGATTTTGGCATGGCCATCCCCTCCAGGGCATGGAGAGGTGCTTTCTCACTTTCCCTTTCTCTCTGTCTGTCTGGAAAGCACAAGCAACCAATAGTGTGTGTTTGTGTGTGTGTGGGGGGTGAAATTAACATTACCCAAATAGTACTACTTATTATTTCAAATGGAACATTTGTCAATTGACACAATTGCTTTAGTCTTATTTTCACATGTGTGAATTTATGAAAAAAATTTAATGCTCAAAACATGTATAGAAATACAATCATTTTTAAAGAGCAAAAATAAAATTATCAGAAAAAAACATAAGATTTCAGAGGCATTACATTTATTTTTATATTGTATACTTGTTTAAATTTAATTCAGTTATTCAAATAAAAGCATGTGCCCATGCCCCAAATGCTGACAGAATGGAGATGACCACACTCCACTGGGGTTTCTTCTTTCCTTCTCTGTCTCTCTCTCTCTCTCTGCTGTCTCTCTCTGTTGAGTACATATACTCTTGCAACTAAAAATAGAAAAGATGAGATAAAAAGGAGATAGTATATTAACAATGACAAAATTTCCAGGGACCAGCAGTTAGCATAATGGCTATGTCGCTGGACTCCCACATAGTCGACCGCAGTTCGAGTCCCGGACCGGGTGACTTAAACTCACACCAGGCGTGTGTGCGTGCGTGCCCAAGATCCCGAAAGGAGAATGGAGGAGAAGGGATTGCGGCGTGGCCATCCCCTCTGGGGGGTGATTTCTCGCTTTCTGTATCTCTGTCTCTCTCTGCCTGGTGAGTGCACACACCCTATAGCAAAAACCTCTCCAAAAAAAAAAAAAAAACAATGACAAAATTTCCAATTTCACGTTATATTAATGTCAGTGGTGGTGGCCCTCATTACTCTTTTTATAATCACTATGTGTTTTCCAGGGTCATTCATAAACAGGTGACTTGACTGAGGCTTGCATGTACAAGATGTCTTCACGTGTTTCGTGCCTAGGCTAGGATAATTGAATCAAATGTGGCTTGCCATTTCTTTCACAGGCAAGATAATTTGACTTTTTAATTGTCAGATTATAGCTTCAGGATAGCAAAAGTGGAAGCTGTGAAATACACGAACTAGTCACTAAGCCACAAGCCACTGTTAAAGTAAGTCACAGAGTCAGCTCAGATGTAAAAGAATGATTTGAAGACTCTACTTACCAAAGACTGAAGTAACATGAGGGTATCCACATAAGGGATTGCTGGGGATCGTCTTTGGAGACCATGTGCTCACAGAGAAACAGACCACAGTAAGAGTCACATCTAAATCCTCAGCTGTCTCCATCCTGACAAAGAACGGATCCCTGTTTTATAATAGAAATCTCAAAATAATCAGGAAATAAAATCTGATTCTCCAACACAGAAGCTATCAACAGAGAAACCATGACAAGGTCGAATTGAAATGAAACGGGTCAAAACAAGAAATATAAACAAAACCAGGAAAGCAGAAGGAGACACAGAGTATAGACAGGCAGCTGAAGTAGAATTCTTTTGCTATTTGTGATTCACACAGAGAGTAAGAAAAATCCATGCCCAGACTTGACCAGCCTATGACATGCGCTTTTTTTTGGTGTGATACACAGTTTAATTGGCTCCGGAAAATAAGTTCACATGGACATCTTACATCAAAGGTAATTTGGGACATCAGAAGATAAGCTTAAAAAAGTTGAAAACTCTTATGCAAATAAATAGAAAGAGCATGTGTTCAAGATATATGCATCCACACAAGGAAACTAATAAAATGGTAAGACTGGATCTGGCCTCGAATTTTTTTTTTTTTTTTTTTGGAAAGGTTTTTTTCTATAGGGCGCGTGCGCTTGCCAGGCACACAGAGAGAGACATAGAGATAGAAGCGAGAAATCACCCCCCAGGGGGTATGGTCACACCACAATCCTCTCTCCTCCATTCTCCTCTTGGGATCTTGGGCATGCACGCACACGCGCCCGGCGTGAGTTTTAAGCCACCAGGTCCGGGACGCGAACTGTGGTCGACTACGTGGGAGTCCAGTGACATAGCCATTATGCTAACTGCTGGTTTCCTGGCCTCAAATTTTTTAATTATATAAATGAAAACATTGCATCTTAACAAAGATTTGCTTAAAATCACAGTCAAGTATTAGACATGGAAATCAGATCTAGGACAAAAATCTCATTTTACTACAGTCCCCCAAGTGAGGTAATTCCATTTTTGAAAAACTTATTAAATATTCAGTATAGTAATACCTGGAATATTTAGGTCTATAACTTCAAATCTTGGATTTTTGTCTTTACAACTAACTACACACAATATATTTGACTATATATCAGGCTTCCCTTTGGAAAATGTGCTACCCTTATCTGAGATAATTCTGAGTACTCTGAAAAGCTTGGTAGTACCGAAGCATCTTTCCTCTGCTTCCTGTTTTATTATGTATACTGTGTTTTCACCAGACGTTCTGTACTAATTCTCAGATCAGCTAAAAGCATTAAGTCTTGTAGCATGTAAGCTACTATGTTGGAGCTATGTGAATGTTATGCATTCAGAAGTTGAGTTTTCACTTTTTTTCAAATACGTGTGTATCACTCAGAGGTCTTGATTGCAAATAAAAAGTTATTGATTTTGGCTAATTGAAGAAGTAGATGGATTTATTGAAAGGAACCAGGGGAATACCTTTGTGAATGATGATTTGCTCTTGCCCCCACTGAGTATTCTGGTGCTGTACACAGCTGCTAGGGAATCTGTTATGATCATTGTAAATGAATATTCACTTATCTATGTAATTGCAGAATGGGTTCAAGATTCACAGTATTGCACCTGACAGTGACACGGTGGTAAAGACCTCAGGATCCCACATGGATGACAATGTAGTTCAAGTCCTATACCTGGTGGCTTCAAAAACATGCTGGGTGGGAACCAGCAGTTAGCGTAATGGCTATGCCGCTGGACTCCCACGTAGTTGACCGCGGTTCGCGTCCCGGACCCGGTGGCTTAAAACTCATGCCGGGCGCATGTGCATGCGTGCCCAAGATCCCGAGAGGAGAATGGAGGAGAAGGGATTGCGGCGTGACCATCCCCCCTGGGGGGTGATTTCTCGCTTTCTGTCTCTCTGTCTCTCTCTGTTGTCTGGTGAGCGCACGCACCCTATAGCGAAAATCTCTCAAAAAAAAAAATTAAATTAAATTAAAAAAATAAATAAATAAAAATACATGCTGGGTGAATGTGTGTGCATGCTGAAAATCCCAAAAGGAGAAATGGAGGAGAAAGTATTTTGGTATGATCATCTCCCGTGGGGTCGGGGTGAGGCAAGGAGAAGAGGTATTTTCTCACCTTTCCTCCCTCTGTCTCTCTGGCAAATGCAAGTGCCCTCCAGCAAATTTAAAAATAAAGAAGGAATTCATGATACTACCTTGGAAAGTTGGAGCACCTACTGCCACGCTGAATCAGCTACTGCACCCTACAAGCCAAGGAGTACACACTCCCATTTCTATTAACTTTCATACCAGAAAACAGAAATCTCGACGGGTTTTTGTCCTTTGTATGGAAAGTGAAAATGAATGTATTTCGGATAAAAAGTGGCCACCTTTCCAAAGGGCCATTTATTCACTATGATGATGGTTAATTTTATATGTTGGTTAACCATAGAGTGCCCAGATTAGTCATTATTTCTGGGTGTGTTTGAGAGAGTGTTTCTGGGTGAGATTAGCATTTGGACAAATGGACGTGGTCAAGTCAATGGTCCTCCTCATCCTGAGAGGACAACATCCAGTCCGTAAAGGGCTTATAGAGAACAGTCAGAGGAAAAAGGAATCTACCCCTCTTACTTCCAGCCTGTCTGCTTGAGCTGGAACGTACCTCACCTGTACTGGCCCTTGGACTGGAATCTACTCCATCTATTCCCCTGATTCTCAGGCCTTTGGACTTATACTAAAACCCACCATCGATTCTCTGTGGTCTCCAATGTACAGATGGAAGATCCCAGGACTTCTCTGATTCCATAATTGCATGAGACAGTTCCTCACAATAAATCTCTCTTTCACTCTCTCCTTACAATCCTCTTTTCACTGCTCATTACATGTAGCCTTGCTGTGCAATAGAATGTTGTTGGTCAGGGATCTTTTTCAGGTAAGAAATCCAAGTCTTAATTGTGGAGGATAAGGCTATGTCGCTGAACTCCCATGTAGTCGACCGTGGTTCAAGTCCTGGACCCAGTGGCTTAAACTCATGCTGGGCGCATGTGCGTGTGTGCCCAAGATCCCAAAGGAGAATGGGGGAGAAGGGATTGCAGTGTGGCCATCCCCCCGGGGTGATTTATTGCTTTCTATCTCTCTGTCTCTCTCTATCTTTCTGGCGAGCACATGCGCCCTATAGCAAAAACCTCTAAAAAAAAAAAAAAAAAAAAAAAAAAAAAAAAAAGAGTGATTATATAGGCCATTGTTTCTCACAAAGGTTTATAGTAGACTTTTAGTAAAGCCTACCGTTCTATATAGCAATATAAAATCTTAGCTCCTAGGTGCATCTAAGGAACTGTTGATTTTTTTTTAATGAGTAAAAGAGGACACCATCGATAATAAAACCCAAATAGTAACTGTGTTCAGAGATTTTCCTGAGCAATCTTGGATGTGTTTTTATTCATTCCAGGAGTGTGTAATACTGTCTCTCTGCATCGGACTTAGAATATTTGAAGATGCAAAATTTCTAAGGCATCAGACTACTGATTTATTTCTTTTTCTATGGGCAATTAGAATTGTTTTGTTGGAGAATATATGGTATACCAGGCATTTGGTGTGCTCCGGGACAATGGTGCTGACATAGGTATGAAGGTCAAGGGTAAGACTCATTCAGAGACTCCAAACTCATCCTTCATTCTAAAACTTTTCTGTCCCAAGTGTTCCCTCTTGTTCTTTCCAAGTCCCTGACCATTTGGGTCATCTTGTGACAACCTTAGACATCAAGAATGAACCATAATATATCCTTACGTTAAACCATTCATCCTTCTAGGTTAATGGACAAAATGGCCATTTGGAAGATTGACTTGCTCCACCATCCTCAAGAGACAGAACTGAAAGAGAATGGCATGCTGCAGCAGTCCACACCCTGCTGGAGACAGCAGATCATATCGAGCCTTTGGTAAGTCAGGCCCCGTGATTTTCTCCTCTTTGGCTTGGTTCTAGAGGTCTCTCTTTAAGTTCATATTTATGGTCTGCAGTAGTGGCTGCAATGTGCCAGAATATAGATGTATTTGAATAATGTTAAGGGTTTTTATTTATTTATTTATTTATTTATTTATTTATTTTTTAACCTTCCTTCCTCTCACCATCCCTTTCTTCTTCCCTTCCTTTTTTCCTTCTTTCCTCTCAATAAAGATGGCTCTCCAGTCAGATCTCTCATACCACTATCCACCCCTAGCTTCAGTCAGCCCCGGCTGGTAGGCACACACATGCCCAGTGTTCAGGGAGGTGCTTGGATGTGAACCAGGACCCTCGCATGTAGGTCAGCCTCACGGAGCATTGCATTTCTGTTTTCCACTGTCCAGCTCCATCCCCACCACAAAAAAAGGTTGAGTTTTGCTTTATTGCCTGTTGGGCAAGTTCAACTTTATGACTAGATCTTTCAAATGTATCTTAATCATGTGAGGCAGCTTAGATCCCATGGTCTACTGGTGTTCCATCTTGCACTAGGGCCCTGTAGTAAGCCAAAGTTTCTTCTTCAAGCATCAAGCTTCTAGAAATAGCCTTTTATTTACTTCATCAACCACTCTAGAAAAAAATGTATTTTGCAATTAGAATGACCGTTTCTGTATCTTTCAATACTTTTGTGGTGACTGTAATGTTAGACTTCTCTATGATTATGGTGTTGTTTCTAACATAATGTTTTTATACCTAGGGAGTTCTAAATGCCCTAATGTGGCCCGCCCTTTGATATTTTATGACCTGACTAGCTAAATATGTATTGAATACCACTAGATGACAGGCATCACAGAGAAAGGCAAAGAAAGACTATTTGGTTACAGAGCTCCATTTCAGAGAGAGTACCAGGATACACACACATTCACCAAGAAAATTTTTAAATAATTTTCAATAAAATGACTAATAGTAAAATTGTGTGGTAAATAGGGAATGGTGGGCCAGCAGGTGGTATCGAGGTTAAGGTGCTGGTTCCCACATGTATGGCTGTGTGATTTAAGTCCCGGACTTGGGGGGCTTGAAAAAGAACACCAGGTGCATGTGTGTGACCAAAATCCCAAGAAGAGAATGGAGAAGGGATTGCAGTGTGGCCAACCTTCCTGGGGGTGATTTCTCACTTTTTCTCTCTGTCTCTCTCTTTCTTTCTGGAGAGTGCAAGTGCTCTATAGCAAAAATTTAAAAATTAAAAAAAAAATACATAGGGAATGGTGAGGAGCAGAAGGCAGGCATAAGGAAAGAATATGAGAATATGGCCTTATTATATTTTTTTTGAGAGGTTTTTTCACTATAGGGCGTGTGTGCTCGCCAGACAGACAGAGAGAGACATAGAGACAGAAAGCAAGAAATTACCCCCAAGGGGGGATGGTTATGCTGCAATCCCTTCTCCTCCATTCTCCTCTCGGGATCTTGGGCATGCACTCACACACGCCCGGCGTGAGTTTTAAGCCACTGGGTCCGGGACACGAACCACAGTCGACTATGTGGAAGTCCAGCGACATAGCCATTACGCTAACTGCTGGTTCCCATTATGGCCTTATTCTTAAGATCCACTATTTTGCATCTCTTTCAAAGATTCAGCAGAAACTCTACTCAATTGACTTGGTCATGCATGGTCCATCAACTTTCTAGCTGCCAAGAGGATCTTGAAATCCTCTTGGAACATGCCTCGAAAAATGACTACAGATTGGAAGAGCCTCAGAAAATGAAAAAGGAGTTAGACTCTTGTTCTAGAGAATGAAAACATTATAAATGGCCTTCTACTTTTTTCTTGTATCCCTGTCAATATTTTGCCATTGATCTCAGATGAGCAAACTCATCCATTTTTAACCTTTTTCTTCTAACTATTGTCTATCGAAATCTTTCTGTTTTTACCTCAGATTTTACCTTTCTTCTTCCCAACAGCATTATTAGATGTTGTTTGATATTTAAAATTCACCTTTGCCTTGTGTCCCTATTCCTAAATTTTTCTTGTGTCATTTTATAAGTGAACTCTCCACGAAATTCACTGTGGGCTCATGGTCATGTTCATTTCTTTAGATGACACATTTTGTGTGGCCCTCACAAAATATTTTGGGACTATTCTATCAACATTTTTTTGGCATGTAGTTTTATATCTTTTGTGGGTCATCTGTTTGAATATCTCTGTCCATGGGATTTTTTTTAGGAGTTATTTAAACCCAATTTCCAAAGTTCAAAAGGGATTACCCAACAAAACCTAGCAGTATCATTCCTTTCTTTGTAAGGTGACATTATTCCAGTACATGGGTGGGGGCTATAATTCTTCAAATGTGCTATCATAGTGAGTAACTGATGGCCTGCATCTTTTCCCAGAATATTTATTTATATATATTTCTGCCATAGAGCATGTGCACTTCCAGAGAGAGAGAGAGAGAGAAATCATCCCATGGAGGGGATGGCTGCACCTTAATCTCTTCTCTTGGGATTTTGGGCATACATGCACACATGTCCAGGATTATTTTCAAGTTGCCAGGTCTGAGACTTGAAATGTGGTTGGCTATGTAGGAATCCAAGCCTTAATCACCCTGCCACCTGCTGGCCCATTATTTTTTTAATGAGAGGAAAGAGAAAAAACACTCTGGCTAGTCTGAGTCTTTTTAATTTCTTACAGTAAACTTCAAATTCACTATCCCATTCCAGAGTCATGCTGCTATAGTTGGGAAGTACATTTATTGCTAATCAATCAATTTTGCATAAAACATTTTATATTTTTCAAATAACTATAGTTTATATTTACTGAATCACCTTCCATGCTAAACACCACAGAGTCCAGCCCTTCTGTTTTATGCTCAAAAGAACACAGGGGCATTAATGACAGCAAAAAACAACAACAACAACAACAAAAACAGAAGTAGAAATATTTAAAGGATACACAGCTCAAAATTGCCTATTTATGTATCTGTTGCACAGTAAAACTGCTGGTTTCTCTATTGCATAAACTGTTCAACAAAATCTGTTTATAACTTGCTTGCCTTAGCTCATGCTGTGGAGTGTAAAAAGAATGTATATTATTGAAAGGAGGAATTTGGAAATTTGGTAAGGTTTGTAGCATCTGTTCTGCTAAAGAGAGGCTTCTCCATTGATGTTCAATGTGGTGAAATATTTTGAACCCCTTGGAGACTCATTGATGTTCCTGGAGTCTGAGGCATCAGCAGTAACCATGAATGTCTCCGTTCATTTGTAAAGTGCTCCAGCCAGAAAATTAAGCTGCAAGATGAAGATCTTGCTCCAGTGATCCATACTCTTGACATATTCAGCCTTTCAACCTGGTATATTTCAAACCTCTTTATTTGAATCTCTCCAGGGAAGCCAGTCAAAGAATAAAAATGGCCCATAAAATAGCAGACTGTCTTTTGAATTGAACAAACAGCATTTCTGCAGTGGTTTTCTTTACCCTTTGCTCATTGGCAGGACACTTCCAAATATAGGAAAGGCCTTTCTTCTCCCTTTCAAAGCATCACACAAGATGAACCCCAGCTCCTTCAAACGGCATCAAACTTCACACCATTATATCAGAATCTGTAACCGCATTGAACCAAAATGACACAAAATTCCTCGATTCCCAGGTATTGGAACTTTCTATTAAAAGAGCACTGAAAAAAAAGAGAGAAAAGAATTTCTTACACCACTAAAGCAAGTATCACAGAAAAATAGTAAGCTTAGATTAGCGATGTACTAAATACAAGTTCTTATTTTGGAAATAATTTCCAGAGTACACATTTTTGTATTCAGAACTGTCTACCCATGGTCATGTGTCTGTGCCCTATATAACATACTAGAGTACAGAAGTTCACCTAGCTTGAAAGTTGTGTTGTCACTTACATGCAGCATAGTATGTGATGTCATGTCAGTACCTCTATAGGTATCTAGTGGTTATAATATTTATGAAAATGTGACTTTTTTTCTCAGATTAAAAGGAATCAATATTGGAGTATTTCTGAATTTGTTCTGTATGCTAGGCTATTTTATGCATAGTGAGGTCACATTAATATATGTTATCACACAGATTTATACAAACTATACAACCTTATCATCCTTGCTAATGATATTGAAGATATAAGATCAAATCAAGTATTACTGTAATTTTTTTTCTTAAGAAGTCCCAATTGGACCAGCAGTTAGTGTAATGGCTATGTCGCTGGACTCCCACATAGTCGACAGCGGTTCACGTCCCAGACCCGGTGGCTTAAAACTCACTCCGGGCGCGTGTGTGTGCGTGCCCAAGATCCCAACAGGAGAATGGAGGAGAAGGGATTGTGGCGTGGCCATCCCCCCTAGAGGGTGATTTCTTGCTTTCTGTCTCTCTGTCTCTCTCTGTCTTTCTGGCGGGCACACGTGCCCTATAGCTAAAAAAAACTCTCCAAAAAAAGAAAAATAGATAAATACAATTAGAAAATAGAACAGTAAATGTTCAAATGCTATATGTGAGAAAGAAAATATGTGAAAAAACTGTAAGAGGAAAGGTTAATTTCTCCAGGAATAAATTAACTGTTGATCGAACAAATGACCAAGAAACATCAAGTGCAAGATTCATTCACAGAAATGCTTGGAATCAAAGTTTAGACGTGGTGTAGTCGTGGGAGGGAACATATGATTCAGGCAGAGAGTAAGGAATTAGAAGCAAAATAAACATGTTTAGATAAAATGTGCGTGCGCGCGCGCGCACACACACACACACACACACACATACCCTGAAGGGAAGAGTCTGATGAAAATCCCAGTGCTTTATAAAGGAGTTACTGACACTAGGAGTAGAACAAAATTAAGTAATTTGGCATTAGATCATGAAGGATCCCAATAAACGAAAGAACTTAGTGTTTATATAATCAAAGTTAAAGAATAACATATATGTTCTTCAGCAGAGTCTTGTCATGACAGCTGTGGTGTTTTATCAACATTAATGAGGCCTTTTTCTCCTAATGGGGATTGTATGAGATGGCCCTGAAGACCGAAAATGTTGCTAATAGCAACAGCTGTTAGATAAGAAGATTACTTGGGGAATGAATCTAAAGATATTGAAAAGTAAAAATGGACAGATTTCAGGTTGTTTCATACAGAGGAGAAGGAAAACTGGAGACTCCATGATGATTTCATTATATCTTTATTTCTAGACTCAGTGTTGTCATGAGAGCAGAAGTTTAGTAAAACTGCCAGATAGATTGGGAAGGCCAGGATGTATATATGAAAGAATTGCCTTTGGGGCAATGTATATAAAAATAAGGATACAAATAAGCCATGAGAGTCCTCAAAGCTGTTTATGGTGCTATAGAGCTGACGTCACACTATGAGAGATAAGACATCATGGAGCGTCGTAGAATGGGAGGAAGAGTTAATGGTGGAATGAACAGTGAGGTCAGTAAGCAAAGCCCTGGGAGGACGCCCAAGTAATGAGGTGTAAAAAGTAGGGTAATTACTGACATTAAATTTAAATAGAAGGGCAAATTGGAGACAGTCATTTAATGATGAAGCCTGGCGTGGGCCAGTGGGGATGACTCCTAAAACCATCACGGTGAACTGACTCTTCCAAGATTCCAGGATGGCCAGTTAATGATGGAGAAGTGACCACTGAAGTCACAAGACAGATTTTACAAAGCAACCAGAATAGGGTAGAAGAGTAGAGGATAAAGCTTCTATCTGAGAAATTCCTATAGATACAACTATCAGGAAGGAAGAAGAAGCAGGAAAACACCAAATAAAAAGAATTTTTGAGCAGAATTGTCAATGCAATGTAAATACATGTTTTTAAAAATTTATCATAGGTCTGCATCTCATAAGAAACACCTATTCACTTTCTAATTCCCTGAGGACATAAATCATGAAGAGGCACAGGAAGTAGTGGCAAGCCATGGCTACTGCTTTCGTATTGATATTAGTTACTGGGTGAGGATATAAGAAATGAAAACAGTCAAAACAAGAAATATGGCTTTTAAATTTAGACTGTTATTCAGTTATTCTGTCAGTGTGAATACACATTCAGGGGCTAAAAGTATGTAGGTTTTGTTTGTTTACTTTCTTTGTGTTTTAAAGTTTTAAGCAGCTTTACTTCCAGAAAATCTCAACTAAAAAAAAATTCTAAGTAGATGTTGTCCTAAACAATTAGCAAGATTCCCTCATTTTCCATTACATCTGTTTTTCTTAAAGATTAGGTGAGAGACTTGCAGTTAGCGTAGTGGCTGTGTCGTTGGAGTCCCATGTAGTTGACCGCAGTTCAAGTCCTGGACCCAGTGGCTTAAACTCACGCCGGGTGCATGTGCATGCATGCCCAGGATCCCAAGAGGAGAATGGAGGAGAAGGGATTGTGGCGTGGCCATTCCCCATGGTGATTTCTCGCTTTCTGTCTCTCTGTCTTTCTCTGTCTTTCTGGAGAGTACACATGCCCTGTAGCAAAAACCTCTCAAAAAAATAAATAAATAAATAAATAAAGATTAGGTGAATGTGAAAGCGATGGCATCACACCCACTAAATAGTTTTTTTTTTTTTTTAAAGAAAACAGAATTAAAAGTGTGTATTTCCAGATTTTTATTTTATTTTTGACATCTTAATTGTGCTAGAACTGACATAAAATAAATGGTGTTACCCTTAGAAATTCAGCCAGGCTTCTCGTTCTTTTTCTGTCTTACTTAACTGGTAAGTTTTGACCCAGAAATACAGCCACCACAGGTGCAGAAATACAGCCATCACAGGTGCAGAAATACAGCTACCACAGGTGCAGAAATACAGCCACCACAGGTGCAGTGTTTTTGTCAGATGCCATGTGTATTTTCTTCATCAAGTTGGATTAAGTCATCTTCCTTGAATGGATTATCCAAACATCCAGCCAATGAAAGAAACCATGCCAGCTCTTTGTACACAACATGAAAATGTAAAACTTCCAAAAATATTTATACATTTTACATTCTTCAGTTTGGTAAGTTTAACATATGTTTACATTCAAAGATACATCCCCACAATCAGGATGGTGAACATACCTACCATCCCTAAAGTTTCCTCACCTTCTTTTATAATCTCTCTTATCAATATTTCCCTCTGCCTTCCCCCACCTAGCCCAAGGTCACCACTGATCTGCTTCCTGCAAAATATTCAATTTACATTTTCTAGAGTTTATATAAATGACATTGTTTTGCAGTGATGAGTCTGGTCAGACTTTATATCTTATATTACATATTCTGACATACAAAATAAGGTATGTGTTGTCATTTATTTAGATTTTTAAAAATATTTCTTGGGGCCAGCAGGTAGTTTAGAGGTTACCTTGCTGCACTTCCACATGGCCATTAGTGTTTGAGTCCCATACCTGGTGGCTTGAAAAATCACATCCAGGGGGCCAGGAGATGGGGTGGTGGTGAAGAGCACCGGACTCCCACATTGAAACCATGGTTTGAGTCCCGGATCTGGTGGCTTGCTTTCTCACTCCCTGCACCCTCCTCACCCCCTGTCTCTGGTCAAATTTAAAGATGAATAAATAAATAAAATTAAGTTAAATAAAATACTTCTTAAAAAAGAAAGAAAGAAAGAAAATCACACCCAGAACCTGTGTATGTGTGCCCAAGATCCCAGGAGGAGATTAGAGGAGAAAGGATTATGGCATGGCCACCTCCCTCCCTCTGTCGGTGATTATTCACTTTTCCTCTCTCTCTCTCTGATGAGTGCACACACTCTATTGCAAAACCTCTTAAGAAAATTCTTAGCACTATTTTGTAGTTTTAAGCATACATGTTTTTCACATTTATAACATTAACTGTTTCATTGTATTGATGGTATTGAAAATATTATTGGGTGTTGGGACCAGCAGTTAGCGTAATGGCTATGTCGCTGGACTCCCACATAGTTGACCACGGTTCGAGTCCCGGACCCGGTGGCTTAAACTCACACCGGGTGCCTGTGCATGCGTTCCCAAGATCCTGAGAGGAGAATGGAGGAGAAGGGATTGCGGCGTGGACATCCCCCCGGGGGGTGATTTCTCGCTTTCTGTCTCTCTGGCTCTCTCTGTCTGCCTGGAGAGCGCACGCGCCCCATAGCAAAAACTTCTCCCAAAAATAAATATATATTATTGGGTGTTTTTGATTCATTTTTGAATTTCTCTTAGCTATTATACAGAAACACAATTGATTTCTATACTTTTATCTTGTTTCTTATAACTTTGCTAAACTCATTAACTCTAGCAGATACTATGTAGATTCCAACAAATTTTTTATACAATCATGTGGTCCATAAATACAGTTGTACTCCTATCTTCCCAATCTATAAACATTTTGAATCTTTTTTTGAGAGAGATTTTTACTATAGGGCATGAGTACTTGCCAGAGAGACAGGGAAAGACAGAGAGAGAAAGTGAGAAATCACACCCCTAGCAGGGATGGCCACACCATAATCTCTTCTTCTCTCAGGATTTTGGGCACGCATCCTACCTGGCATGTTTCAAGTCACTGGCTCTGGGACTCAAACCACAGTTGGCCGTGTGAGAGTCTAGCACCTTAAACACTATGACAACCTCTGGCCTTATATTTTATATCTTTATCTCATCTTATTGCACTGGGTAAGAGCGCTAATATACTGCTAGATAGAAGTGACAAGAATGGCTATTCCTGGCTTGCTTTTCTTATCGTGAAGAAGGGCTCAGATTTCCATTATATATGGCATTAGTTGTAGGATTTTTGTACATACTTTTTATAAATTTAGAAAGCTCCTCTCTCTCTCTTGCTCTCGCTCTCTTTTCTTTTTTTTTTTAGAGAGATTTTTACTATAGGGTACATGTGCTTGTTGTAGAGACAGAGAGACAGAAAGCAATAAATCACCCCCAGGGGGGATGACCACACCACAGTCTCTTCTCCTTCAGTCTTCTCTTGAGATTATTGGCATGCACACACATGTGCCTGGCATGAGTTTCAAACCACCAGGTCTAGGACTTAAACCACAGTTAACTATGTGAGACTCCAGTGATATAACCATTATACCATCTATTGCTCCCTAGATCCTCTATATTTCTAGTTTGTGAGTTTTCATTAGGAATAACTGCTTTATTTGGATAAACATTAATATTTCATTAGTGTATTTATCTACTGAAATAATCATAATTTTTTCTCTTAGTTGTGATTGCAGTGAAATATATTAATTGATTTTTATTGTTGAGACACCATACATTGATGAAATGATCTCTACTTGGTTATGATCTCTTTTATATATGTTGGATAGCAATTTCTAAAATTTTATTCAGAATCCTTACATCTTGACTATGTTGCCATTATTTGTGTTCTAATAGTTAGTATCTTTTTAAAAGTTTAAATATTGGAGCTAGTATGCCATGGCATGGTAAAAGCACTGGACTCCCACATGGCTCACCGTGGTTCAATTTCCAGATCCAATGGCTTGGGTGCATGTGTGTGCGCGTATGCTCAAGATTCCAAGAGGAGAGTTGAGAGGGAACTGTGACATGGCCATCCCCCTTGAGATAATGGAATATCAAGAAAGAGCTAATTTTTTGGTCTTTCTTTCAATTTTATTACTTTTATTATGTATTAGATTGAAGATGAAAAAAAGATTGAAGATGGACTAATTTATTTGATAGAGTTGTGTTTTGAAATTTTCACTAAATTGACATAAATTCTATGTATTTATATTTTATAGTCTCAGGTTTTTGATAATGTTTTTGAACTACTTCACCAGCACCAAGAATGTTCAGGCTCTGAGCTTTTTCTGTTAGATAATGCTTACCCACAAAAATGCGATACTTTTGTTTCTTTGCAACAAAAGCATTCGAACTGATACAGAGACAAAGGCAAATATCTTGGACAAACAAAGCAGACTGAATACAGATTCAAAAGACACCAGCACCTAAATGACCATGACATTTCATACAATTCATTATTTCATAACATAAAATATAAGTTCCATGTTATCCACTCAGCATTCATTCCAATCTCCTTTAGTTTGTCTTCCTATATTATAGAGGCTGGAAGGATGAGAACTTCGTTTTCCAAACTCATTTGGATCCAAATTCCTAGATATGATGTATATTTGGCTGATCATCTGCAAATGCAAACATTGGAAGACATAAGTGAAATGGAGCCATATGGAAGCTTCTTTTGCTACTTCCCCTGGCAAATGTGGACATTGAGGCACTTGATTTTTTTTTTTAATGTAGCAACATAAACAGCTATTCCATAGTTTAGCCACTATCTCCATGAGTATAGAGACCTGATAATACAACACCAATTTTGCTGGTGCATATTGTAATGGGTGCACAGTGGTTTGGAAAACAATAGCAGAAGTTGTCATGTTTCTTTGTGGTGGTATCCTATCATTTATAGGTGTGTATTTTTTCAATTCTTGGTGAATTTTCATTTTGGAAGTTTTGTGATTTTGACAATAATTTTGGAACTTGCAAGTTTATGATCTTCAAAGAAACTTACTTGGCATACTGTTTGTTAGTTCTGAAATTCAACCTCTTTTCAGTTCATCCACTGATTTCTTGAGACTGCTAACTTCCTACAATGATATCCTATTAATATCTTTTAATATCCGTAAACAAATACCCTCTTTATTAAGCTAGCTAGAAAACAGTTCTGTTTTCTGCTGTTTACTTCTAACAAATACCAAAAAAAAAAATTATTAGCTGTTACACATATTTCACGTACCTTTTTTTTTTTGTGACTAGGTTAAGTCATGTTTTCTTGTCTCTAACAAAGTGCTAGGCACATAGTAATTTGTAATATTATATAGATATAGAAAATAAGTTGTTATAAAATTTAGTATCATACTAAATTATTTTTTTACTTCAAAATATTCCCTTGTACTTGAGCATAAAAGTAGCAACAATAACATGATAAACATTCTATGTAAAAGTTTTATGAAGAAATCTGAAAGGTGAACTCATGGCATTTAAATATCAAGTGAATACAGACATTCCTTTAAAGAAGGCAAAGGCGACAGTGTATATGCATTGTTTAATGACAGGTTTACCTGATGTCAAAATAACCTCTGGCACTGAATAAATTGTTGACTATAAGCACAAGGGTCCCAGTTGATCTTATTCTCTGTTTATCTACCATTTCTAAAATATCTTTTCCTACTTACTTGCAAAGCGTTTCTAGCCCTAAGCTTTTGTATTGACTGTTTCTGGTTTAGTTTAAAAGCTGTTCTTCAACCCAGTGTAGACAGACTTTAGAAAGAAAGTAAGAAGCAAAATTTGGAATGCTGACTTCAGGCAGTCAGAATATGAAGGTTATTTCACATGTGCTTAACAGCCCTCAGACTCGTAGCCTTCAGGACACAGGCCTGTCCCTGTACTTAGAGTAGGGGGCCTTCAGCTTAGTTTCACCTAAAGCATTAGACATTGTGGTAAAGCGCCTTATTTTTGTGCTCTGCCTATATAGGTTCCGACCCCACATCTATCAAGTATTAACAGTTAACTTACTTAACTGTTCAGAGGCTGAATGTCTGTACCTATTAATTATCTATTAATTCTTCTGCATTTATTCATAGTTCATAACAGCTATACTGGGATAAACCCTATAGAAGTAACAAATATTAAATGCATTTTTTTCTCTGAAAGCACTCAGTTCAATGCTTGTCAGATAGGAATAGAGTCAATAAAGTCTAATTTAAAAAATTATTGTGGAGAATTTTTGGAGATTCCCATTCAAACCATCTCCTTTACAGGCCTACCCGTGTTTAAGTCAAAAACATTTTTAAATATATAATTCTGCTGTAGGATGTGTGTGCTCACCAGAGAGAGAGAAAGAGACAAAGAGGAAGAGCATCAGAGAGAGAAAGAGAGAGACAAAGAGGAAGAGCATGAGAGAGAAAGTGACAATCACCCCCTAGAAGAGGTGGTCATGCCACAATAGCTTCTTCTCCTTTCTCATGTTAGGATTCTGGGCATGCACGCACCTGTTCCTGCTGCATTTCTCAAGTCACTGGGTCTGGGCAGGAAACTGAGGCCGGCCTTAACCACTGTACCACTGGATGACTCTCCACTCAATAATTTTAGTCTCAAAAGGCTAAAGAAGATATTTGTTTAATTTCATTTAGGCACAAACGATGAACAAAGGCATTCATTTAAGTATTTGCACTAGTGTATGAACTATCCACCTTTAGAAACCATGACGATATGGTACAAATATATATTGAGTGGAGTAATAAAAGCAAGAATATATGATAATTGTAGAGTTGTAAGAGAGAAAATTTCAGAAAATGGAGAAAAAATAGGAGACTAAAGCAGAATTACACCTACTGTAAGCTTTTATACAGTGACAATGCTGTAAATAGAATTTATGAGTGTCTGAACAGTGCCAACAGAAAATACATATTAAGAAAATTTTCTCTGGGTCAGCAGGTGGAGTGATGGTTAAGGCACTGGACTCCCACATGGCTGACCATGGTTCAAGCCCAGAACCTGGTGGCTTCAAAATCACACCACACCTGGTGCATGTGTGTGCATGCCCAAAATACTGAGAGGAGAATAGAGGAGAAGGTGCATGGTCATCCTCTCTGGGAGTGATTTATCACCTTCCTTCTCTCTCTCTCTCTCTTTTTCTCTCTCTCTGTGTCTCTCCAGTGAGCACGTGTACCCTATGACAAAATCCTAAAAAAAAAAAAGAAAAGAAAAGAAAGAAAATGATCTTAAATACTCACAAAACTATCTTTATCGCATAATAACTAAGAGCCACATCTAACTTATTGGAAATTTGATATATTGATGTTAAGAAAAAATAAATTTGTGAAACGTTCTTCTTATCCAATCATACATATATTTATTTACACAAAAAGATTCTAATTATTTTAATTAATCTTTTAGAGGACTTTCTTATAGTCTTTTAGGAAGACAATGAATTTTTGATAATTTCCCAGGATCACTTGATATAGTAGGTATTACCGAGGTACTGAATGTGCTGGCATTTTATGATGTGAATTATTGATATATGTATTCTAGAAAAGTTTCTAAGCAATTAAAAATGCTTAACAAGGCAGCACATTGTAAAATATTTGAGGTAATCAACCAAGTAAGACAATTTTAAAAAATTACATAAAAGAGAAAAGAAAATATATACCTTGGTTGTGGCAAATTTGTTAAATAAAACAGATATCTTGGCTACACCAAATGCTTTACAAAAGTCATTTCAGTTTCCCATGGGCACTATCAATCACTGTATGGATTTCATCGTAAGCGGTGCAGTGGTATTACTGTAAATGTGTTATGTTCTGATAATACAGCAGTGTTCACGTCAGCACATGAGCAGGCTGTGCTAGAGATCTGACTTAATAACTTCACACCTCCATTTACACTTCTCTCAATATGTTCAATCATAATTTTCAGATATCAGTCCACATATCACATTAATTTCTTCTGGGAACCAAATATTTATAATCTGCTTGTCTTTAAGGAGCCCATGTCATTAATATCTTTGAGTACTTGGAATGTAAATAAATGCTTGCAGAAATTTATGTTACTTAGGTTGATTTAAAACATATTTTGGGGTGCCGATATCAAAGAGTGTGACTCATAGAAAGTTATAATTTAGAGTTAGAAAACACCTTAAAGATTTGAGTTCAGTAAATACTTATTGAGTGAACAAAAGACCTTCATTTTCCAGAAGAGGATTAAAAGGACTAGTCCGAGAATAAGGGAGAAAACATGGACAGCGTAAAACATAGGTCTTCTTATTCATTCCGCTTAGGCTTGCAATATAATTTATAGCTTGAAATTGAATAGTCCATATAATTAGGAACAGAAGATAATAAAACTTGTATAAGTTCAAAATGTATTATTAAAGTCACTTTATAAAACATGAAAAAGGCAAAAACATTATTATCTCCTCATTAAACACGATTTGATGTTTCTAGATTCATGTTGCTCTGAGCTTAACAGGTTACGTTAAAATTTAAAAGATTTCCTACTAAAGTTTTCTTAGAAGAAATAAAATATATAGTGAAGATGTATTTTAAGATTGTATATTTGGGGGATGAGCAGATGGCATAATGGTTATGTTGCTGGATTCCCACGTAGTCAACCAAGGTTCGTGTCCCAACTCGGTGGCTTAAAATTCATGCTGGATGCGTGTGCATGTGTGCCCAAGATCCAGAGAGGAGAATGGAGGAGAAGGGGTTGTGGCATGGCCATCCCCCCTGTGGGGGTGATTTCTTGCTTTCTGTCTTTCTGGCAAGTATACCTACCATATAGCAAAAATCTCTCTTAAAAAAATTGTAATTTTTAAATTTTTAAATTTTTCTTCATTTT
Source organism: Tupaia tana (assembly GCA_026018925.1). NCBI lineage: Eukaryota > Metazoa > Chordata > Mammalia > Scandentia > Tupaiidae > Tupaia > Tupaia tana. Next base: position 15,109,714 of record JAKSZU010000017.1, read on the forward strand.
CCCTTTTTTCAAATTAATTTCACATTTTATATAAAGTCTCCATCATCTGGGACCAGCAGTTAGCGTAATGGCTATGTCGCTGGACTCCCACGTAGTCGACCGCGTCCTGAACCTGCTGGCATAAAACTCACGCCAGGTGCGTGTGTGTGCATGCCCAAGATCCCGAGAGGAGAAAGGAGGAGAAGGCATTGCGGCGTGACCATCCCCCCTGGGGGGTGATTTCTCGCTTTCTGTCTCTCTGGCTTTCTCTGTCTGTCTGGTGAGCGCACGTGCCCTATAGTTAAAATATCTCCCCTCCAAAAAAGAAAGTCTCCATCATGCTGTATTACTATATATATGTATATATATATAGTTTTCAAATGAGAACTTTTGTCTTTTAAGTTTCTTCATTTGCACCGCACACCCACCCGCTATGACCCACTATCACCCACTCCCCTCCCTTACAGTTTCTGATAGCTACACTTATCTTCTCTGCTATCATATCTCAGATCTTTTCATTTCTGCCATAGAATACAGGTATTTGGTACAAATTTAGTGGGGGGATATAAAATGTGTATCTTTCAAAGCCTGGCTCACTTTGCTAAATAGTAAGTCTTCTACATAAGTCTTCTATAATTATCCACTTTGAACCGAATGATAGGGTCTCATTGTAAGACTGTATTATTTTTTTTTTAAGTCACAAGGATCTGCATAAACTTATTTAAGTGATGACAATACACATTGTAGAAAATTTATTTTCTTTTTCTCTTTATGTCCCTTCATTTGCAAGATGTCTCTAGAATTACTAACATATATTTCAACAATAGCCAACAACTCCCCAACAACTCTCTCCAAATGAATCTACACATTACTTTTAGTGAAAATATCTAAAGCATAAATCAAATTATGCCTATATGCAATGCAAATTGTGTGTATCCAGAACATAGCTACAAATTACAAGTCTTTTATCATTCTTGAAGAAATATAATAAAAGCTACAATTTTCAATATAAAGTAATATTTTCAATACAAAGTAAATAAGATTTTAAGACATTCGACTTGCTTATTTTTATCATGTTGCAAATACAGTGATCCCTCTCCTAATGTTTGTTATCTGCACTTGCTGTTAAAGTAGGCAAAAGAGAAAGTATTACAAATTCAGCTATTATAAATATAAAGGTATATATAAATATAGCTGATACCATACAGATTAACCTGAAAACATCATGATATTATAAAGGATATTGAAAGATTTCTTTTTTAATAAACTGAAAAATATATTTTCTTTGTGTTTCATGATCCCCCAAATCCTGAAAAGTAATAGAATAAGACTTGAGACCCCCAAAATTACTCAGTTCATCTGTCAGTCAGAGAGGTTATTACTGGTAATAAATAGGTATAAAATATAGTTCTTCTAAAGTTCTGGGAAAGGGGTGAACAAATAAGAAATTTAAAGACAATGTAATATGCTCCCAGAACTACGACGTCCCAGAGAAGTATTCCCAAACCACATGCTACTTAAACATTTGGAATCTAATTAGCAATATTTCAAGGATGTTATAATGACTCCCACTTTAGAGACAAACATTCTTAGGGAAGTTAAGTGTCCGGATTTACCTATGTGCAATGAAAAAATTCAGACAATTGAATTTAGCAGAATTTAATTGAGCAAAATGATTCCAGAATGACTTCCAAGGTACCACGATAGCCACGTGGTGGGGTGACATTTATGCAGGAAAGAGAGAGTGACATTCAGAAAATGTAAGTCTGGAAAGAGTCAGAGAATTAATTAGAGTGGTTAAAGCCTGATGTTTGTCTGCATGAAGTCATTTTAAAGGGTGGGCGGTCTATGATTCAGTTAAGAGTGGTGCTGCGATTGGACAGACTTCCAAGTGAGGCTGTGGTTTGTGAATGGGAATCAAGCAGGAAGATGGAGGCCTTTTCAGGCAGGTAAAGTTTAACACCTATGATCACATGATGTCTTGTAGACTTAATTCCACCTGTTACAATAAACTCGTCACATTTTGATATCATGTGGTTTATGCATTTGTACCCCAAATTTATCTTATCTCATATACTTTTACTCCATCAGATTTTCTAGAATCATTAGATCAAGAAGAAAGATTAAGAATATTTTTATTTACAATTTTAAAAATCTTAAATTTTTATAAATATAAATATAAATATATATATGTGTGTGTGTGTATATATATATATATATATATATATATATATATATATTTATTTAGGTTTTTGCCATAAGGTATGTGTGCTCACCAAAGAGAGACCAAGAAGGAAAAGTGAGACATCACCCCTCGGTGGGATGGCCATACCACAGTCCCTTCTCCTTCATTCTCTTCTTAGGATTTTGGGCATGCACACATACATGACCAGGATTTGAACTGTGGTCAGTCATGTGGGAGTTTAGTACCTCAACCATCACATCACCTGCTGGCCCCTAGTATTTTCTTATTAAGAATATTTAAGGAGCCAGAAGATGGGATAGCAGTTAAATCACTGGATTCCCTCATGGCCAACTGTGGTTTGAGTATGGGACCTGGTGACTTGAAACTCACATCAGGTGCATGTGCATGCCTGCCCAAGGTTCCAGGAGGAGAATGGAGGAGAATATGGCAGAGCCATCCTCCCTGGTGGTGATGTCTCACTTTTCCTCACTATCTCTGTCTCTTTCTGGCAAGCACATGCTACCAAAGGCAAAAATCTCTTAAAAAAAAAAAAGAATACTTAAAGTGTTTTCTTCTCTTATACATTGGTCACCATTTGATATGGGAAACATATACTGACATTATAATATATGACCCTAAATTGCAATTCTATGAAAATGGATTAATTCTACATACAATGGAGGACTTTTTCATTGAATCTTTTTAAGAGTACTTTTCTTACCTTCTTACTTGTTTTCCTTCACACCTAGAAAAGTTCTGACTCTTCATCATTCAGTGGACTGATAAAAATATTCAACCATGAGACACTAAATTGAGTATTCTAGTGGGGTACGTAATTTTGACTTAGCCTAGAGTGTATTATAATTCACCTGTTAACAAATTACAGACTTTCATATTATTTTTCTTAAATCATACAAGGAAAGAGAACAAGAGGCTGAGAGGTAATAAAAAGTTCAGAATGACTTATGCTTCTGGGCAAATAGGGGAAATGTACTTTTTCCTTCTCTTCCCTCCAAGTACAACCAGAAAACTTCAATGCTGTGTATAAAATAAACGAGAGTACTGTGAAAGGTGAAACAGCAGCAGAATGGCAGGCTGGGAAGCTCAGGACCCCACATGATACCATTATGTGTCTAGATTTTCTTTTCTTACACTGTATATCCTTGATGGATGGGAACGCTGGTAGCATAGAACTACAAATAGTTTTTATTTTGTTTTAAAGCCCCAACAAAGGGCTGATCTTTTCAGTCAAAGACTAAGAATGGGGCAGCCTAGAATGACAGAAAACTTCTAGAAAAATCTTTATCGTAGCCAAACACCACAAAGAAAAGTGTGGCCCCAGATGCACTCCTGCCAGCCAAGCTGAACAAGAACCTGAATTCAGAACTCGCCCAGCAGCAACACGGTGCCTGGGCCTCTGCTGTGGGGAGGTGCCAGGGAAGGACCAGTAGGCAAGGGGTACTCTGCCTCCTCCAGGTGGTCAGGAGGCTCCCAGCTGCAGTAACAGTGGCGGCCAGCTGGGAGCCTGGACTTTGACTCCTACCCAGCAGTGATGGGCACCCTTCGCCTCCGTTCCCTTGCTAGGCTGGAGTCAGAGTTAGGACTTCCATGGCTAGGCAGGAGAAATAAAGCGATCACCCCATTCCTTCTCATGGGGTCAGTGGAGACCACGAATGGAGCGGGGGGGAGGCTTTTTTCTTCCTCTCATGCAGGGATGTATCAGTGGAGGGAGGAAGAGTGTATGTCCCCATCGTGGGGAGGAGGACCCTTACCCCGCCTGGTACTAATGAAGAACTTCTTCCTTGGGTGTCAGTGGAGGCTAGTGGAGAACTTGGGCTTCTAGCCAACCTTGAATGTAACGAGGCCGTGCCTGCCCACCTTAGACCAGAGCAATGTTAGAGGAAACCAGCAAAAACAAAAAGCTTAAATAAAATCCAGATTCCTACAATATAGTGGCCCAAATCTTCAGGATTCAATTCAAATAAAATCCCACGTCATACCAGGAAAAAGGAAAATATAAAATTGAATGGAAAAAAGATAAGTAAATAACAACACAGAGATGTTAGAATCATCTGACAAAGGTTTTAAAGGAGACATCATAAAATTGGTCCATGGAGCAGTTTTACAGAAATGGCTGAAAAAAAAAATCCACAAAGAAATATAAAATATCTGCAAAATAATTACACATAGACAGAATATAAACCAGATAGAAATGGTACAACTGAAAACACAGCTCAGTATGTGAACCCAGCAGCAGAGGGAGTCTTCAGAAAACTAATTAATGAACTGAAAGATAGACCTATTGAAATTGTTCAATCTTAACAATGGAAAGAAAGTAAACTGAATTTAAAAAGAATCTATGGGGGGGCCAGGAGATGGTATAGTGGTAATGTCACTGGACTCCCACATGGCAGACCACTGTTTGAGTCCTTGACCAGGTAGCTTGAAACTTATGCTGGGATGCTGGGCACATGCTCAGGATCCTGGGAGGAACATGGAAAAGGGATTGTGGTGTGGCCATCTCTTCTGAAGTAGATTTCTCACTTTCCCTCTCATTGATTATGTCTCTATCTCTATCTCTGTCTCTTTCTCTCTCTGGTGAGCACAAGTGCCCTAAGACAAAAACTTCTACCAAAAAAAAAAAAATCTAATATTTATGTTATCATGTCGCAGAAAGAGAGAAGGAAGATAAGACAGAAAAAAGTACTTATAGAAATGGTGACTGAAAACTTCCTATATTTGGCAAAAACAAACAAAAACCCCCTACATTTTTTTTAATTAATTAATTTATTTATTTTTGTATATACTTTCAATCATATTGTTTGGCTTACAATGAGACCATTTCGATATGTGAACATTTCTCCCCAGACCCGTTGATCGAAATATCTTCAACAGATAACACCACACCTCCCCATCCCGTCAATGCTCTACCTCTGTATCCCTTCTCCAAATGTCTTTCGTTGGGCCCCACTCCTCCACATACACCTCATCTGACATTCACACCCATCTCTTGTGTTTGTTCAACTGTTAGTCAATCAGTTTCAGACATAGAATGCATTTTCAAGAAGCTGATCAAATACTAAAAGAACAAACCCAAATTAATCCATACCAAGACATATCGTAGTCATGATCACCTGAAAACTAAAGACAATGAAAATGAAAGTAGTGAGAGAGAAATGATGCTTTGAGCCTTTTAAATGATTCATGTTACACAAAAACTAGAAATAAGCCAAATGTCTTAAAAACGGTGAACGCTTAGAAAACAGCAGTATGTGATACTAATCAGCAATGTAAAGGACCAGACTCTTAATATATGTAACAATAGCAATTTAAAGAAACAGAACTATTGATACATATAACAGCAACAATAGACAGAAACAAACATTTGTTACAGGTAACAAAAGCAGTATAAAGAAACAGACTGTTGATACATGTAACAACATGAATGAGTCTCCAGGGAATTGTGCCAAGTTATTTACTTTTTTTTTTTTTTTTTTTTTTTTTTTAACCAATACCAAAAGGTTACATAGTACATAATTCCACTTATGTAACATTCTTGAAATGACCAAATTATATAAATAGAGAACAGGTTACTATTAACCAGGGGATAAGAATAAAGTAAAAACATTGTCAGAAAATAAGAGTTGCAGGACCAGCAGATAGCATAATGGTTATGTCACTAGACTCTGATGTTGTCGACCACAGTTAGAGTCCCAAACCTGGTGGCTTGAAACTCACAGTGGGTACAACATGTGCATGCGTGCCTAAAACTCTGGGAGGAGAATTGAGGAGAAGGGATTGTAGGGTAGCCTTCCTCCCTGGGGGATGATTTCTCACTTTTTGTCTGTCTGTCTCTGTCTCTCCAGCAAGTGCAAGCACCATATAGCAAAAAATCTCTGTCAAAAACAAACAAACAAAAAACCAAAAAAAAAAAAAAACAGAAAGGAAAGAAGGGGGAACCAGCAGTTAGTGTAATGGCTGTGTCGCTGGACTCCCATGTAGTTGACTATGGTTCGAGTCCCGGACCTGGTGGCTTAAGCTCACAGCGGGCGCGTGTGCATGCGTGCCCAAGACCCCAAGAGAAGAATGGAGGAGAAGGGATTGCAGCGTGGCCATCCTCCCTGGGGGGTGATTTCTCGCTTCCTGTCTGTCTGTCTGGCGAGCGCACGTGCCCTATAGCAAAACAACAACAACAAAAAAAAAACTTCTCCAAAAAGAAAGAGAGAAAGAAAGGAAGAAAGAAAGGAAGAAAAAAAAGAAGAGAACATTGAAAATTCCAAGTTTGCCATATACCTTTACATAATGAAATGTTTAAATAAAGAAAGAAAAGAAAAAAAAATGAGGCTCTGTGTGAATATTACTGCTGGACTGGAGCTGTCACTCCCACGTGAGACTCAGCCAGCCTCAGCAGCACCGTGGCATGGTGGGGAAGCCTGAAGTTGCGTTCCTGACACCCACTGGTCCCCCAGACTCTCTGAGGCCAGTGGAGGTTAGAATAGGGGTGTCTTTATCTGCATTGGCCTGATGACATGGAACTAGAGGAGAGCAGTTAGCTGCTCTGTGTGGGAGGTGTGGATGCAAACAAAGATCTTCCGCGTTGGTGTATTCATTATACCGATCTCTTCTAAAACAGCAACAAAATGTTTATTTTTTAATATCATGGGCATTCATATACTTTACTTCAAATAGGCTACGAGTTTGACTTTTGCACTGTAAATGTGTAAAAACCAAGTAACTTTATTTGCAATTACTTAGTTCACTTTTGGAATCTTCTGAATTTTTTTATCCTTGCTCTGATACTTACTTGCAATGGGTAAAGGAGGGAGGGCGACAAGGAATTTAAGCTTGTAAGTGAATTTTAATTGCTTTCTACTTAAATACAAATGAATAATTAAGTGTTTATTAAGACCATCCAATACCAGGGCTTTTCTTATCTGCTTTAAGGTTTGACTTCTCTCTCCTCTGTAGCTATATCTATGCATTAAAAGTTTACTCTGCTAGGGGCCTGCAGGTGGTGCAGTGGTTAAGGCACTAAACTCTCAAAGTACCAACTGTAGTTTCAGTCTCAAATCTGGTGGCTTGAAAATCACACTGGGTATATGTGTGCCCCAAACCCCAAGAGGAGAATGGAGGAGGGATTGGGGCATGACCTTCCCCACTGTGGGGTGATTTCTCACTTTCTCTCTTGCTGTCTCTTTCACTCTTGTCTCTCTCCAGTAAACACATGTGCCCTATGGCAAAAACCTTAAAAAAGGAGGGGGGGCACCAGTAGGTGTTCTGATGGTTACGATGCTGGACTCGCACATAGTCAACCGTGGCTCAAGTCCTGGACCTGGTAGCTTAAAACTCATACCTAGCATGTGTGCATGCATGCCCCAAATCCCAAGCAAATGGAAGAGAAGGGATTGTGGTTTGGCCGTCCATTCTGGGGGAGGGGGTGATTTCTCACTTTCTGTTTCTCTGGCAAGTCCACATGCCCTATAACAAAAATCTCTTTCTTAAAAAATAAATAAATAAATAAAAGTTTGCCCTCCTTGTGGGGTGGTAAGGAGGTATGGACAAGACACAGGGAATATTTCTAGACCCACAGCCTGTCTCAAGTTTCTGCTGCTCTTTGTTGAAGAATCACCGGCATGGGTCCATTGGCCTGGTCACCCTGTGCAATGTCCATTAATCCACCTGTTCTTTTAGTACCATAACTGTACCAGTTGCTGATGTTCATGAGATCTACTCTGCCTCTGGAATCTTTAATTAGCATCCTCTTCTCTTGCCCAGTTCTCTTCCTGAGCAGCTCTTCCAATTGGGTAACTATTTCTAGCCCCCCACCAGACACTGATAATATACTTCCCAAATACCATCTTGGTCAGGCACAAGCAATTTCTTCTATGCTCAAAAAGTGGGATCCCACAAATACAACAGGATAGTTCTAGAACTCCTGTTTTTAGGAGTTTGACTCCCCCCCCCCCCCCCCGTGAAAAAAATTCAGGCTATCTGTGTATCATCAATTTCCTTCTATTTTCTCTACTTTGATGTGAGCTGTCCCCCAGATCAACTCTATGATTTTGAAAGCATTTCCTTCTTGTAGGCTCAGAATATCTTTTACTCATATCATTCCCTCTCCCCTGTACTATGAATTATTCTATGGAAGACCTAGTAAACTTCACCCCATGTATACTTTTAGCATCTGATAGAATTTGCAAAACTACTTGATTTTTTTTAAAAAAAGAATTTTCAATAATCTCAGTATGGAATTAATAATAAATGAATGACAATATGCATACGTACAAATAAATAAGCCCCAACAGATATTGAGGGTTTTTTTTTTTTTTTTTCTTTTTCCTCTGTCCTCTATTGATCTCACTCTTTTCCTTCATTTTTATTTTCTGGTGGAAACACATGGTTGATTTTGTAAAGAAAATCAATATAAAATTAAAGTATGCATTTCTGATGCAAAAAATATTTGACAATAACAAGGAACATCTTGTTGGGAAATTTAAACAAAAAAGATTTTATTCTATAAATTGCTCTTCTTTGGATTTCCACATAATCCCATACATAGAATCTCTAAACTAGACTAAGTGATTGGTGAATTAAATTCCAGTTATATCTTTGAATAGCAAGGAAAATAGGTCCCAGACATGTAGTCTCATTAATGCTGCTGTGGTATCAGGTCCACACTTCAACTCAACCCTCTTAATGAAATGTGAATGTTCTGTTTGGGTTTTTATTATGAGCAAACATACTTCACAAAATAAGGAGTTACTTATGCTTCCTCGTGTTCGTGATGTTGTTGAATTAGTGATTTTAATTTCAATAGAGTGGGGCCTGGGGAAGGACATTTGGAGGAGGGATACAGAGACAGAGCATTGTCAGGACAGGGAGGTGGTGTTATATTTTGATCAACTGGACCGGGGAGAAGTGTTCACATATTGAAATGTTCACCTTGTAAGCTAAATAATGTGATTGAATGTATAAAAAAATAAGTAAATAAATAAATAGATAAAATTTTTTAAAAAAAGATGGAAAAGCAGGACATGTCGGTTAGACTTTGGAGCTTTCGTACTGCAGAGGCATTTATTTTATGAGCCTTGGAGCAGAACTGTCTAGGAACAGGTAGCCCAAGGTCAAGCTTCAGTCTTCTCGGGAAAGTAAACAATGAATCTTTTTGAAGCATTGTGACAGGAAAACGATTGTTTCCAGCTGAAAGGACACGAGTATAGGATGTGTACATTAGAGGGCACATGTCGGAATTCAGAAACGGTAGTGGCTTTTGCCTCTAACCTAAGTAGCCTGGCCCTGACAGTTCAGGGCGTTTTGACTGGAGTCGACCTCCTGGTATGTTTCCCTCCCCTTCACTCTTGTGGGAAGACTTGGCAGAAAGAAGTCGCTTTGCTCAATCTGAACGATGCAACCCTGTCCTAAAGGCTTATGTAGACACTACTCATCTAAATTTTTTCAGCTTCATTTTCCCTGTGACATGGAAATGACTTTCCCCACTTAACAAAGGAGTTCCGCAGGTAGAGAAATTCCCTATACCTGAAACCTGGCACAGTTTACCCTGTGTAGATTCCCCATCAGTACTTACTGAATTGACTTGACTTTGTTTACTGTTTCGTTTAATGACAAATCAGATTTTCCTACTCACAAATTTCAAAAAGGTCATTAAATTTATGTTGCGAAGTATAAATTAGGAATGAAGATTAAAGGGATGATTTCTTGGGTAGTGCTTAGTCCTACTACCTTATGAAACCGCAGGAAGAAATCTAACAATGTTTAGTGCTCTCTCTACTGTGAGACAACACAGCACAAAGTGAAGAAAAGAATGCGTATATTGTAATTGGGGAATTAACAACAAGTAAATTAATTAATAACAAATAAAACAAAATCTATGCAACAAAACAAGCCTAGGTTACAAAATTTTTCTGGACCCAAATATTTATCATTTTTTTAGTATTGTGTAACAAATGCCCCCTGCCACCAAGACCTTCTTTGATACATTGAATTCATTAACTGAGTAATTCTACAGAATGCAAATGGCCTAAACGTCATTTTCTTTCATTAAATTGCATATTATTTGGCACAACTAAATGTCCTCCAAATTATTCATAAAGACTTAGGACTATAACACAGGAATACATTTATTTTGGATGGCCACAACATTCAAGTTCATAAAAATTCACCTTTCAAATAAGGCACCTGAACTCACATGGACAGAACACAGTCTTTCACGTCTCCAGATTTGATACAATGTCCGTCCATAAGCACACCCGCTTGTGCATTTTAATGAATGAGGATAAACTGAGATCAATGCCTGTTTCATGAATATTCACTAATGATTCATAAAAATTTCACATGGGTGATATCAACCTTGTGAGAAGTTGGAACTGAAACTAAATAATGGTTGAGAATGGATGTAGTGATTTGCATTGATTTAGAGGAAGCTGCCATTCTACTTGATTTTATCTAAATGTGTTCATTTCTTTCATCAGCTATGTTTTTATTTTAGTTAACAGTGTCAGGGTAGGAATATTCAGCATGAAAACCCGCTAATCTTATTATGCGTGCCATGCGATCACCATGCTTGTAAAATCCAAATGCTTTTAGATTTTACACCCTATGTATTTGTATGGCCATGTCCTGGTGCCATGCCTTAACCCAGTGATTTCTACTGATTTGCCATTTTTTGATTGCTGTTTGCTTTTTCAGTTTTTAACTTCTATCAACTCTCTGAAACTATGTCCTCTGCTTTAAAAAGAAAAGTTTGATCTAAGTGGGGGCTTTCACCTGGAGATAGGGGCCTACAGCCTCTGTGAAATGAGTGGAAATAATATAGCAGAATATTTTCCTTTTAAATGCCAGAAAACAGACAAAGCCCATTAACCCATGGAAGACCACTTTTAAAACATCAACTGATTTAAAATTCCTGTATCAGATGTTAAAGACAAAATGATAAACAAAAGACAAATGTGACCTTCTAGGAGGTCACGGTTGGGGAATCGACAGAAACATAAACTAAATTATTGCTTTATAATGGTAGAAGGTATAATAGATGTGACTGTAAGAGGATAAAGCAGTAAATGAGCCACATAAAATTGTAAGGCAAATAGAATTGATTACTTAGTTTATAATACTAAGTAAAATGTTTGGAAAATGTGCAATTTAATTTATATTCTTTTCATATATACTGTATACTTTGCTAATCTATATTTATAGCTGTACTATCAGTAACTTTTTTTTCTGAGTTATGTATTTATTTGCATTTTTTACACATTCAATCACATTACTTAGCTTACAAGGTGAACATTTCTCCCTGGTCCAGTTGATCAAAATATAACAACACTACCTCCCTGTCCCAACAATGCTCTGTCTCCATATCCCTCCTCAAATGTTCTTCCCCTGGCCCCACTCCTCCACACATACCACATCTGGCATTCACACCCATATCTTGTGTTTGTATATCCTTTAGCCTGTCAGTTTCAGTCATAGAGTGCAGACACTTGGTTTATCTTAAGTGGGGGCATACAATGTCTCTCCTTCATATCAGTAACTTTTTTAAAAAGAGATTTTGCTCTAGGGCACGTGTGCTGGCTGGAGGGATGGAGAGACAGAAAGTGAGATATCATCCCCCACCCCCATGGGGAATAACCATACCACAATCCCTTCTCCCTTATTCTCTTCTCAGGATTTTGGGCACGCACACACACATGCCTGGTGTGATTTGGGACTCAAACTGCAGTCAAGTACTTGGGAGTCCGGTGGTGTAACCATTATGCCATGTGCTGAACCCATCAGTGACAAATTTTAATGCTGGGAATAAATCATTCACCATCCAAAAGCAACATAATTGTTTTGGATATTGCATGTATTTTTGAAAGACAGAATTTTAAATTCATTAATGTATATTTCCTTTTTTTTTTTTTGAGAGGTTTGTGCTATAGGGCGCGTGCTCGCCAGAAAGACAGAGAGAGACAGAGAAACAGAAAGTGAGAAATCCCCCCCCCGGGGGGATGGCCACACCGCAATCCCTTCTCCTCCACTCTCCTCTCGGGATCTTGGGCATGCACCCACATGCGCCTGGCCTGAGTTAAAGCCACCAAGTCCAGTACTCGAACTGCAGTTGGCTACATGGGAGTTCAGTGACATAGTCATTACGCTGTTAGTCCCATTAATGTATATTTCTTCTGTAGTCATTTTTATGACTATTTAAGGTCATTTTCCATTTGAAAATGGAATCTCACGGATATATGGAAGAAGAGTTGAGAAAATGTACAATTTTACCTATAGAATTTTTCCATTGAATAATAAATATGTAATTGAGTTTCACAGTGTTCCAAAAGTGAAGAATAATGAAGATGGTAATTGACGGTGTTCAAAATACTCTAACAGTAAAATTTCAATTTTTAAATAATTCACAGATTTAAAATTGTTTTAGTTAAATTGGTTTATTGTGCTATTTTTTCTTTTTCTCCTCTTTATTTCTTCTCACATGAGTTCTTAGACTTACTGCCTATTTGATTATAAAGGGAAAGGTAAATAAAACTTTGAAAATGAAGACATTATAAAATTATATAAAAATCCTTACTTGCTTGAGTCCTCTGTAAAATGACTTAATAATTTTACATTTATATTTAATACACATTCTCAGGATGTGTATGTGATCCAGGGCCTATCTGTATTATAGTTTACGTGCTTATATCTACTACCTCACCTTATTTGATTTTCTAAATTCTACCAATACTCTTTTTTTAATTGCCAGAAGACACATCCACTTTCCAGAGAGAGATGGTAAGACAGAAAAGGAGAGGGAAAAGGGAGAGTATCCCACCAGGGTTCATGGATCTGTTGCAATTCCTTTTGCTTCATTTTTCTGACTCGTCAGGATTTAGAGCATACATGCACAAATGCCACCATGTTTATTGAGTTGCCAGGGCTGGGATTCAAGCTCCCTGGAGAGCCATTTGGGATCTGGCTTCTTTTCTAGGCCACAGAGGCAGCTCTCACCAATATTCTTTTTAAACTAAAGTTCGAGAGAGGCCAGCAGGTGATGTGGTGGCTAAGTGCTGGACTCCTACATGGCCGACCTCAGTTTGAGCATCAGACCTGGTGACTTGAAAATCACGCAAGGAGTATGTGTGTACATGGTTAAAATCCAAGTAGGAGAAGGGAGGAGAGGGGTTTTGGGCGTGGCCATCCCTGATAGGGGTGATTTTTTCACTTGCCCTGTCTCTGTCTCTTTCTGTCTCCAGTGAGCACATGCAGCCTATGGCAAAAACCCCAAAATTAAATAAGTAAATAAATAAATTTTCTGAAATTTATCTATTGCTAATAGTATTGTTACTGTCTACCAATAAAAAGTTATAAGCTGTTTGGCAACTCAATATACTATATATATAATTTTGTAAAATATAATTGAAACACATGTTTAATCAACTGACCATAATGATGTGATCATATTTAAGTAAGGTATTATTTCTTTATCATCAGAAAAAATGAATAATTTAACACATAAAGTAAATTAAAATAAAAAAGTAAATCCATGTCAATAAACAATGTTCAGCTTTTTCTGTGAGTAAGAAACTTCTCTCCATTCAGACTTGGAAGGATTAGTAAAAATGAAGATAGGTAAAAAATTTTTGCTGATAACTATATATTATCTACCCGGTAAAGTTGAAATACATTGCTTTTCCCTTTGCTAAATTTTATTTTCCAGTAATGTTGAATATGAAATGAAATGTTTAGACATAGAAATGGAATAAAGATTTTAAGTTACTTAAAAATTTCAGCAAAAATAAAACACTTTATTAGGTGAAGGAATACAAAGTGCATATAAGTAATTTTGATCAGAATATTAAGCATCAATGATGCATTGCATATATTTTATTATATTGACCATCGATTTCAATTAAAAGTATGATTTGATAATTTTCTTTTGGCTTCCATATTTTTAGCAAAAGACTATTTAGAGTTCCAATGTATTTCATTTCCAAGGAAAGAAAATTCTTCATATGTTACCATGTCATTATTTATTTATTTATTTTTTGGAGAGTTTTTTTTGTTTGTTTGTTTTTTGCTATAGGGCACGTACACTTGTCAGGCAGAGACAGAGAGACAGAAAGCGAGAAATCATCCCCCAGGGGGATGACCACGCCTCAATCCCTTCTCCTCCATTCCCCTCTTGGGATCTTGGACACGTACGCACATGCGTCTGGCATGAGTTTTAAGACACCGGGTCCGGGACACAAACCATGGTTGACTACATGGGAGTCCAGTGACATAGCCATTATGCTAACTGCTGGTCCCACTATGTCATTATTCAAAACACACCTTAATAAACTTTTGCTTTTGGCCTTTGAAAATAGACCCCACACATTTTAAAATTTATTTACAAATGCCATGCAAGCAATGTTTATCAGTTAGCTTGAGCTGCATTTATAAACTAATTAAAAAATCCAGTTTCTTTTTGCTTTTTAGGTTTTTGCCACAGCACTCACATGCTTGCTGGAGAGATAGACAGACAAAATGAAAGGAAAACTGAGAAATCACTCCTCAGGGGGATGACCATGCCACAATCCCTTCTCCTCCATTCTCCTCCTGGGATTTTTGAGCACACACACACACACACACACTTGCCTGGTGTGATTTTTCAAGCTGCCAGGTCTGGAACTCGAATCAGGTTGTCCATGTATGAGTCCAGCTAAGCCTTAACCACTATGTCACCTGCTGGCACCCCAAATTTACAATCTTGTTTCTTAAAACATACACCTCTTTCTGTTTCCCATGAGTTGTTGTGTTGACTGGTTAGATCTGCAGTGCTTCCCCCCAGAAGGATGTGCCTCAGCTCCAACTGCCAGAGAACTAGAGCTCCTCAATCCCAGATGCCGTCATTCCTGTGCCCGGCAATTGGGGACATGTGGGATTCTGAAAGCATGGAAAAATGGAGAAGAAGGGATTGCAGCGCAGGGTATGTCTCTCTCACTCTCTCTAGAGAGTACACACACCATCTGGCAAATTTGGACAGAGAGAAAAAGAGAGTAAGATTGTCTGAGGAATTGGCTTCGGCAACAGAGAGAGTGAAACCAATAATAAAATGAAGCCAACATTACTGGGTAGTGTCCAGGGCTGGTATACAAACTGATGTTTTCCTTCAAAAATTGTTTTCGTCTCCATTTTAGTCCCAGTGTAAACATTTATAAGCTATTAAGTGCCTGTGTGATTTGAAATACAAACTGATCCAAACCATCAGGGCCAACAGGATGGGAAAAAATGGCCAGCTGACCAGATATGGTTTGCAGCGAGCGCTGCACTGTGGTTTCTGCAGTCCTGCACTATGTGAAAATCAGTTCCATGAAGAAATGGAGCATCTGTCCAGGTGGCATTTAGACAGTTAATAATGCCATCAACAATTACTCTTTATCTTAGGGAAAGGTTTACCCAGCCCAACATCACTACTCCATAGACAGTGAGGCTTAGTATGGTAGACCATGACCAAACCCCACAATCACTCATTTTTGTGTAATAATTCAGTTTTTTCCAATTTATTTAAATTGTTCCATTTCCTTATGCATCGTGTGCATAATGGAGATGTTAATACTGACTTGGTAGGATAATTGCAAGAAATAAAAAATGAATATTTTACCTTTTAAAACGGAAAATTTCTACATATCTTCTCTTTCATTGGTGTTTCCTTAAACCATCATTATCAAAGGAATGTTATGATACAGTTGTTTCAGCAGAAAAAAGACATTAAGGAATTACAGAGATTTTCATTTTTTTACATATTGTTTTAGTAAAGGTACAAAATCTCCTCACAGAATGTGCTTATGTGGAAAGACATACCATTTTTGGCCAAACTAGAGTCAGATTTTCAGAAGATTCTATGTCTAAATTCAGTAACTTCCAAAGTATTTAATATAATCAAGTCACATTCCATAATTAGTTGATACTGTTATAGCTAAATTAAGAAAACTGTATTCAAACATACAGACGAATAACAACCACTTGAAATGTTTGTTTTTATTACATGTCACTAATTAAAAGTTCTGATACAGTGCTTCAGAGAATATATTAGCCATAAATGTTGAAATCATTGCTTCTAAATATATGCCTTGGAACATTATGGGAGTATATACATTTTGTACTTTCTGCTGATTATCAGTGAAGTTTTATGGGTTAACCTCAGTCATCTTAGTAAAGCACTTTGTGTATTATTTTTCGTTTCAGTTTTTTTTAAAGATGGGTGCACTTGCCAGGGAAAGGCACAGAGAGAAGACGCACCCCTCAATGGGGTGTGGTCGTTGTGGTCATGCCGCAATCCCTGCTATCAGAGCACCATGATAGCAGCGTGATCAATCCAGGTGGTAAACTTAGGAAGATGTATGTTACTATTGCGCCCATTTTGTGGTGAGAAAATCCAATCAGGCTTGCACAGATCCACATAGCTGTCGATATTGAAATAAACAAGCTGAGTTTTGACATTTTAATATTATTTTAGAGGTTTTTGATATAGGGCACATGTACTTGCAAGACAGACAGAGAGATAGAAAGTGAGAAATCACCTCCCAGGGGGATGGCCATGCCACAATCCCTTCTCCTCCACTCTTCTTTGGGGATCTTGGGCATGCATGCACATGTGCCCGGTATGAGTTTAAACCACTGGGTCCAGGACTCGAACCACAGTCGACTATGTGGAAGTCCAGAGACATAGCCATTACGCCTACTGCTGGTCCTGATATTTTAATAATAATAGTTTGAAAATGGAGTAAGTTGTGAGATTTGTTCTTGTCTAGTTCATTGTCCCTCTCTATGAAACTAAAGTGTCTCTTTTGGAAAAATATGAAGAATGTTAGGCTTATTCTTCTTTTCTTTCTAAAACAGATCTTAAGAGTCCTTGATATTTAAATAATGTTTTTTTTTTATTTTTTATTTATTTTAATTTGACCAGAGGGAGAGAGCAAGAGAGAGAGAGAGAGAGAGAGAGAGAGAGAGAGAGAGAGAGAAAGTGAGAAAGCAAAGCAAGCTGCCAGGTCCAGGACTCGAACCATGGTCAGCCATGTGGGAGTCCAGCATCCTTAATCACCACGCCACCTGCCAACCCCTTTAAATAATGTTTTAATATCTTTAGATTTTTCTCAAATTTTGTCTGATGTTTCTAGCTGGTCCCTGCAATAAGGTTTGTCTACAGTGTGTTTCTTTACCATTCCTAACAGCAAAACTTCTTTTTCTCTAATTATACAACAGAAAAAGCATTCGAGGGTCCAACATGTGGTGTGGTAGTTAAGATGCCGAACTCCCGTATGGCTGAGCATGGTTTGCATCCAGGACCTAGAAGCTTGAAAATCACGCTGGGCTCATATGTGTACATGTCCAAAATATGAGAGGAGAATAGAGGAGAAGGGACTGTAGTTTGGTTATTCCTGGAGTAGGGTTGACCGTAATTTCTCACTTTCTCTTTCTCCATCAAGCTCACATGCCCTATGGCAAAAATCTGTAAAATCTTAAAATAAATCAAGAACAACATGGGAACATGTTTCAGAAATATTTTTGTTTTGTTTCATAGCATAGCAAGTAAGGGACCAGCAGTTACTGTAACGGCTATGTTGCTGGACTCCCATGTAGTTGACTGTGGTTCGAGTCCCAGACCCAGTGGCTTAAAACTCACGCTGGGTGCGTGTGTGTACGTGTCCAAGATCCCAAGAGGAGAATAGAGGAGAAGGGATTGCGGTGTGTCCATCCCCCTGGGGGGGTGATTTCTCGCTTTCTGTCTCTCTGTCTGCCTGGTGAGTGCACGCGCCCTATAGCAAAAACCTCTCTCAAAAAAAGAAAAAAAAAAAAAAGAATCAGAAATAAACAAGTAAAACTGAAACCCCCCCAAAAGCACTTTGTATAGTTCTTTTGCTAAATTACTGCTATATAATACCCAGATTACACTTAGAAATATACATTTATTATTATTTCATAAGTTTTAGTAAAGTCAATAGTCACCAATGTGAAAATTTTTATTTCCAGCTTTAGAGAAACAGATTTGTTTTTGTTTTTGTTTTTGTTTTAGTGGCTTTTGCCATAGGGTATGTGCATTAGCCAGAGAGATAGAGGAAAGTGAGAAATCAACCCCTAGGGGGAATGACCACATGGTAACCCCTTCTCCTCCATTCTCCTCCTAGTATCTTGGACATGGCACGCACATACACCCATCATGAGTTTCAAGTCACCAGGTCCAGGACTTGAACCGTGGTCAGCCATGTGAGAGTGCAGCACCTTAACCACCATGCTCCCTGCTGGTCCCATTTTCAACTTTTGTGTGTGTGTTTCTGTTGTATATCTGATTACCAGGTTTTTGAAGACACACTTGAAAAGTTGGCTTAACACAACACTAAATACAGGAGGACTATTAAAATCTATCCGTAAGATATTGATTTAACGTGACTCATAATATGATTTATAAAAGCACCTATATTAATTTCTGTGGTCTTTAAATCTTCTCTAAGTCCCTTCTTACCATTTCAATAGAACTTGCACCCTGGATACTCATGCATACTTGTGACCACAGGATCTTTGGAATGCCAGCTGGATACAAAACCAAATTTCTCACTTAGATCCACAAGTAGTATGCTACTTGTCGCATTATTTAAATGGAGACATATCAGTTTAACAGTATGCATATACACTAGCAAAACAAAAACAAACAAATAAAACCTTGATGAAACACTGATTGAGAATTAATGTCTAAGTTACGGTACTCAGCTATGCTTCACTAACTTTGCATATTGTATCTTGGCATCGTGAAACCTTTACAGGATCAATCTTTCAAGTGATAAGCCAAAAATTACAAAATCCAAAAAGTCTCAGCTTACTCATTATCCTTCTTCTTTCAAGGAGTGTGCCTGTGGGCTCATTTCCAAGTAGATGAAAGCTCTCAAGCAATGAATAATAAATTTTAAATTTACGTTCTAGTATACTCTTGATAGATTAGTTAAAAGTATTTTCAGAAACCTGGCCAACCACCAAAAACCCAGATAGTCATATTAAAGAGAAAAATTCACTTTTCTCTGAAAGTTTTCTACAGGATGAAATACTTCGGAAGTAAGAACCTGGATGTCTAATGAATATACTCTCTTTCCACTGGTTAAATGATTATGTTAAACAATATTTTTAAAAAAACCTTCAGCAATTTGTGATGTAAAATATAATTGATGTCCATGAAATAAATGTGGTAAATCTTTTAAGCAGATATGTGTTAAAAATTGTATGTCCAGGCCAGTAGATGGCATGGAAGTTAAGGCCATGGATTTCACATGCATGACTGTGCTGTTTCAATCCCTGACTGGAGGCTTGAAAATCACACCAGGTCTATGGGCATGAATGCTCAAAATCCCAAGAGGAGAATGGAAGAGAAGGGACTGTGGCATGGTCCTTCACCCTGGGGGTGACGTCTCACTTCCTCACCCTTTCTGGTGAAGGTACAGGTCCTATAACAAAAAATTAAAAAAAAAAAAATTGTATACCCTTTTCCTCCATATTTCAAAAGACATGAATGAAATAGTTGAATGAAGAAAACACAGTGAGACCTCATAGAAACAGGCTACTGTCAGGGGTGGGCATGGGGAGAGTGAAGAAGTAGAGACTTTAATATTATAACAAGAGTATTAAATGTAGCAGAAAGAAAATAATGGAATGTGCCATAACTAGTTAGAATCAGTGACTATCTCTGAAACTAGCCTTCCTTAGACATAGAAAATCTTTTTAAAATTTGCCCATGTGCGACTGTGATCAGCTCCCAAAGTGCAAAAGATGGTCGTTCTCCTAGTGGTATAATACCTAGGCTTTCGATCTATCTCTGGAGTGAGTTTATCTGGTGGGAAGAGACCTTCCGGCATCAGTCTTTTCAACAGCGTATGCTGTCTGTGTAACCATGTGCACCTTGACCGTATTGAAGTTTGCATTAGAACTGGGACCAGGGACCAGCAGTTAGCGTAATGGCTATGTCGCTGGACTCCCACGTAGTCGATCGCGGCTCGCGTCCTGGACCCAGTGGCTTAAAACTCACGCTGGGAGTGTGTGTGTGCGTGCCCAAGATCCTGAGAGGAGAATGGAGGAGAAGGGATAGAGGTGTGGCCATCCCCCCTGGGGGGTGATTTCTCGATTTCTGTCTCTCTGTCTCTGTCTGTCTGTCTGGTTAGCGCACGCGCCCTATAGCAAAAACCTCATTAAAAAAAACAAAAAACAAAAAACAAAAAAAAAACTGGGACCAAACAGTACAGCAAACCTAATCAAAATAATAAATACTAAAAAAGAAATTCTATCATTAGTTATAAAAAAACATTCTTTGGGAACCAGCAGTTAGCGTAATGGCTATGTCGCTGGACTCCCACGTAGTCGACCGTGGTTTGCGTCTCGGACCCGGTGGCTTACAACTCACGCTGGGCGCGTGTGCGTGCGTGCCCAAGATCCCGAGAGGAGAATGGAGGAGAAGGGATTGCGGCGTGACCATCCCCCCTGGGGGGTGATTTCTCGCTTTCTGTCTCTATGTCTCTCTCTGTCTGTCTGGCGAGCGCACGCGCCCTATAGCAAAAACCTCTCCAAAAAAAAAAAAAAAAGAATGAAAAACAAAACAAAACAAAACAAAAAAAACATTCTTTTACATCACTGAAATAGTCTGAATTGCTATACTGTCAAATACAATGTATATAAAACTTTATGATCCTGTTTGATCTAAATATAGTAATTCTATAACCTATGATTGATAATGTTTTCTTTACATGGATTTTATAAAGCCAAATCTAACCATAGCCTCATGAATTTGAATTTTTAAGCAAGTAAACTTGACATTGAACCAGATATATTTTTCTAGACAGTTCAGTTTATTTAGGGTTAAAAACAATTTAAAAATATAAGTGATGACAGTAGCTTTTCACAGAGGAATAGCAATTAGGCTTTTATCACGTACTTGACCCAGAACCCTGAAGAGACGGTTGCAACTGACATGGGAAAGTGTTATTTAAGTGCTTGCACCAAAGATATATATTGCCAAGAAACAATTTTTGAGTGAGAAGTTTATATAGTATCCCTTTATAACCATCCTAAAAGTCATGATTGTGACTATCATGCTCCTAGAGAGCTAAAATAATGTGGACTAGAATCTGATCAATTTAAGGTGGAAAAAAATGTGGGGATATGAATATTTTTGCTACCATTATTTTTTCTAAACAAATTACTTAGCATGTGTGAAAGTTCTAGAAGAAAATTATAACGGTACACAGGTTGCCAAATGGTATGCAAAATATAATATTATGCCACCCCAAGGTATTTCTAATTAAGCTTTTGCTCTTCTCTAGAGTTTGCATTTTTATGATATTAACCACAAATCTGCAGACTGGAAATGAAGCACACAGCAAAAATAACCCCAATTTTTTTCTCATTGCCCTCAAACAACTTTTTTTCAATCTGATTTCCACTGACTAACAGTGGGGAAAAAAAGAAGAAAGCAATTATAAGGAATGAGAGAATCACTTTCTTTAAATTGCTTTTACCATATAAGCATCTGTGTGTAGTTTATTGCTTTACTGTGGGCATTTCTTGTGTATTAAAGGCAAAGTGTGAATTTCAAAAAAGACTTGCCCCTTTTGTTAGTTGTAAAAAAAATAATTTCTATAAGTAACAGCTTCATTTTTTAAGTCTCTGCTGAGTCAGAAAAGCATTTATAGAAGACACCATTTAGAAAGTTATTGGGTGTCCTATGGCATAGAGTGACCAGAGTCAACAGTAACATACTGAATATTTCCAGATATCTAGAAGAGTTTCTCGCAGTTCTCATCACAAAGAAATAATAAATATTTAAGATGATGGGTTTGCTAACTGCCCTCATTTTATCATTACACACTGTATACATGTCTTGAAACATTACATTGTATCCCATAAATATGTACAATTATGTGTCAATCATAAATTTTTAAAGAACAACTTGGAAAGCCCATATCAGCTGGTGAAAGGTTAGTCAAAATAAAGGACCAAAGCATATGGCGTAGACATTACAAAAAGACAACCAATAATAATGATGATGGTGAGATTAATAAGCAACATTTTATATGTTTATATTAGATATATAGTACATATATATTTCATAATATATGTTATATATTATGTGGTTTTTATATGTATGTAGTTAATATTTTTGAGTGAATACTATATAGCAAGATCTATAGTAAGCATTTAACAAATATTTCTAATTTAATTATTTTAGTAAATGTATGTGAGTTGTAGTAGCAGTCATCCCATTTTACAAATAAGGATAATAAAACTTAGAGGTGTTAAGTGATTAACAGATATAAGACTGCATAAATACAAACAGAGTAAGTCATGCAATGGTATACTACAGCAGAGTAAAAAATATTGACAATTCAATATATACTTCTGGAAAAAAGAAAATACACTAGTAGAGCTATTAGCAAATGTGCACAACATATTGTCATGTTCCATGTCAAATAAAATGGATATGTCTACCTTTGATTTGATTATTACATACAACATGCATACTTTGAAAAACCACACTGTACCTAACAAAGATGCACAGTGATTGTATGTAAACCAGAAATTATGGTAAAAAATATATTTAAAAAATTTACCCAATATTACCATAAGTGGCAGAGTCAAGATTTTATCTGTACAAATTTAGAAATGACTATTTATTTTTATAGTTGCGCTATGAAATAATGCTCATGCAAAGGAAAATAAAGTTTTCTAAAAGTTCCATAATAGTGGACAACATCCATAAAACCATTGTTAATAATGTCCAGGAAATAGAAACAAAAACACCAACAACAGGTGCTCTGGGTACATCTGTGGTGCCCAGGATCCGACAGGTTGGAGGACAGAAGGAAGAGGTCACAACCCCTGACCCTGTGGAGGAAGCGCCTCTCTCTTACACACCCTCGAGTGCATGTGCACATACTGTATGATGGTTTAAGAAAAACAATGATATTATATGTGGGCTTAAATAAAATTATGTACAAATATAATCAACTCAATAGAAACCACACATAGTATTTGAAATAATAAGCAAAATATAAAAAAGTCAATGTCCTGCTTGCAGAACAATCTATTTTCAAGATTCATGTATGTGCACATGTAATGTGTTGTACTTCATGTAAAAAAAGTAACATCTGTGGCTGGTAAATGGAATGTTGATTAAGACACTGGACTCCCACATGGCTGATTCCAGTTCAAGTCTCAGACTTGGCAGCTCGCTCTCTCTCTCTCTCTCTCTCTCTCTCTCTCTCTTTCTCTTTCTCTGTCTGTCTCTCTCTGTTCAAACTGAAGAAGAAGTAATATTAAATAAATAATTATTAAAAAAATTTTGAAGTAGCATCTGCTATTGGAAGATTTCTTCTCATCAAGAAGTTTTTGAGAAAGTAAGCACTATCACAAATGCATTGTATTAGTTATTAGGAAACAGTAAGATGTGTTATATTAAATTTAGTGAAACTTTTAAACTGATATTAGAATAAAATATCTTATAGATACTTAAAAAATGATAGGAAACTCACACACACACACACACACACACACACACACACACAATTTTCCCCCTAGAAACTAGGGCCTTCACATATAGGTCCAGTTACATTACTACAACAGGATCACCTGACCCCAGCTGAGAACTTAAACTTATGTTGATGGTTTCTCAGAACTAGCCATAGACTTTCGAGACAATGTAGACACTAGTGTTGTTATTATGATTTTGGTTTTGTTGACTTCGTGTCATGGAGGCTTTCAAGTTTCTGTTGTAATCCCCAAAATAGTAACTTTCAGCCTCTTTGTAAATAATTAAGAAAAAAGCACTTTATACTTTCAACATCACACTTGCTGCATCTCTGCCTGTGAGACCACGTGAAGAATTGTGGTTGTTTCTGAGGATCACTTCATAGCATAGGCCACTCAGATATGCCAACTGTTTGTTTCTTCCTTATTTGCTTTAACCTTTTACTTACTGGCATTATGTGTGTATTGACTATCCATGAAATATTGAAAGAATAAATGAGTTGACATTGAAAAAAAGTTACTGTTGGTAAGAAGACAATGTGACATTTAACCTCTTAGCAGATTATAAAGTGTAAAATACAGTATTGTTATCTATAGGTAATTTTGTACATCAGATCTCTAGAAATCAATCGTCTTATATAAATGAAATGTTATACCTGTCAATTAGCAAATCCCTTGGTCTCTGGCAACCACCATTTTCTTATTTGTTTCTATAATTTTTTTAAGAGATTTTTGCTATAGAGCTCATGTGCTCACTGGAAAGACAGAAACAGAGATAAAGGAAAAGAGAAGTTACCTCCCTTCCCCGGAGGATGAGAGAAAGTGAGAAATCACCCCTGTGGAGGGATAGCCACCCTGAAGTCTCTTTTTTATTCCCCTCCTGGGATCTTGGACATGAAAGCACAAGTGACCTGCTTGAATTTCAAGCCTCCAGTCAGGACTTGAACCATGATTGACCATGTGGGAGTCCAGTGCCTCAACCACTATGTCATCTGCTGGGCCCTGTTTCTATGATTTTGACTGTTTCTATAATTCACTGAGGTGGAATTATGTAGTATTTGTACTTCTCTGATTTGCTTATTTCACTTAGCATAATGTTCTTTTTTTTTTTTTTTTTAAGGGATTTTTGCTATACGGTGCATGTACTCACTAGAGAGACAGAGAAAGGCAGAGAGACAGAAAGTAAGAAATTACCACCTGGAAGCCATACCCTATACTTCACTAACCTCTAAGGATTTGTGGCACATATGCACATGCTCCTGGATCTTAAATTTGAAGCTGCCAGGTCTAGGTCTTGAACTTGCATTCAGCCACATGGGAGTCCAGTACCTCAAACCTTGCTGCCCCAGCATAATGTCTTTGAGAGAGACTGAGAGACAGAAAGTGAAGAAATTACCTCCTTGGGGGAGATGGTCATGCTGCAATCCCTTCTCCTCCATTCTCCTCTCGGGATCTTGGGCATGCACGCACATGCGCCCAGCGTGAGTTTAAGTCACTGGGTCCGGGACTTGAACCGTGGTCAGCTACATGGGAGTCCAGTGACATAGCCATTACGCCAACTACTGATCCCAGATTTTCTTCTTTTTTAAGGCTGAATAAAATGTCATTGTATGTGCCACATTTAAGAAATATATATTTATCCATCAACAGACATTTGAGCTATTTCCACATCTTAGTTATTTGTGACTGGTACTGCAATGAACATGGAAATGCTAAAATCTCTTCAACATATTGATACCAATTCCATTGGATAAGTGCCCATATAATGGCAGTTCTATTTTAAATATTTTGAGGAATATATATTTGAAAAATATTATTTCTTAACTTGTTGGAGGTTTTTGCCACAGGGCACATGTGCTAACCAGAGAGACAGGGAGGAGAAAGTGAGAAATCACTCCTCTAGGGGTGATCCCTTCTCCTCTCTTCTCCTCCTGGAATCTTGGGCATGCACGCACGTATACCTGGCCTGATTTTGAAGTCACTGAGTATGGGACTCAAATCATGGTTGGCCATGTGGGAGTCCAGCAATGTAACCACTACTCCTTCTGCTAGCTGGGGATATGTTTATTTTTGACAATGACTTTTAAGATGTGTTTAAGGTTAATATAATTATTTACTTACAGCTATATAAATATATATTAATTTGAAGAACGTATTGGACACTTAACCTAGTTGATCTTAGTGTACTTGAAAACTATAAAACTATGATTAACCTCTCCCTAGTTATCATCTCTCTCGCTCTCACTCTCACTCTCATTTATTCTCAAACAAAAGTTAATTTGCTTATATGACCTTCAGAGAAAGCCTTTTGGTAGCACTATTAAACTGAAGAAAAATGAGGTAGCCCTGGCAGAGGAATGTATTATTTGGTTAATACCTATAATTTTATTTCATATTCTTTTTAGGTAAGTTGTGAAATTAAAATTAAATTCCCATTTTATTGTCTTCTACCTATTATCTTTTTATATCTTTGATTATAAATTTTTTCTGTACTGCGTGAATCCTTTTCAATTAGGTAATAGATTAGAAAAATGTGAAGAAATAACAATTTTCAGTAAATCTCTTGACTGGGCAATTTATTGTGTTCTCTTTTCAAACTTAGATCATAAACATGTATGTTTACACAAGAAAATTAAGCTCAAGTTACATAGATATAAACTGGTCATCAGAGTGGAGTTTTAAAATTGCTTCTTTAATACTGATATATAATATGCGGACCAACAGATGGCGTAGCTATTAGATCTCTGGACTCCCATGTAGTTGACCACAGTTCGAGATCTGGACCCTGCGGCTTAAAACTCATGCTGGGCTTGTGTGCATGCATGCCCAAGGTCCTAAGAGGAGAAAGAGGAGAAGAGATTGCTGTGTTGCCATCCACCCTTGGAGATGATTTCCTGCTTTCTGTTCCTCTGTCTCTCTGTTTCTCTCTGGCAAGAGCACACACCTTATAGCAAAAAAAGGAAAGAAAAAAAAACTAAAAAAAATAAAAGAGTTTTCTCCCAAATAACCTTCAATTTAATATAAAAACATCATTCTTGATGATTTAATGTTTAAAATTTGTAGAATTAATACAGATATGGGGTTATAGAAATTCTTTTCTTTTCTTTTCTTTTTTTTTAGATTTTTGCCATAGTGTAGACTCATCAGAGAGGAGAAAAGCAGAGAGAAAAAAGTGAGAAATCACACCCTAGGGGGACTGCCCATGCCACAGTTCCTTCTCCTCCATTCTCCTCCTGGGCTTTTGGACATGTACACACATGTGCCCAGCCTGATTTTCAAGCCTTGGGTCTGAGACTTTTATATCCAGTTGCCTCAACCACCATACTACCTGCTAGCCCATTAATTTTAACTATTTTTATAAAATCTGCTGAACCACATTTGGTTAACTGTGGTAGGATTTTCCTGTTATTACTTATAGACAAAGTACATGGCCTATAGCAAATACTCACTCTATATTAGCGTATAAATATATCGTGTATAGCAGTTACAGCAGCAGGGCACCGCCTCAGTCCTTTATCCATTATATCAAATCCAATAGGTTCTTGACTAATTTAATTGGGCAGATAAACCTGATCTGGGCTGACATGAACTCAGGTGGTAGTACGACCAAACTTGAACTGTAGAAAACCTGTAATATTGCTGGAGTAATATGGATGATTCACTGAGAGATGCTACTAGACTCAGCTGGAGGTATTATGTACTATACTAGGTCTGGGTCATTGGAAAGTCATGATGTAGTTTTCCATTTTTATGAAAAAATGAATTTTGACTTTTTTTTGGGCGGGAGAGTTTTTTTTTTTTTTTTTTTTTTTTTTTTTTTTTTTTTTGCTAAAGGGCTCATGCACTCACCAGAAAGACAGATAAAGACAGAGAGGAAGTGAAAAATCACCCCCCCGGGGGGATGGCCATGCCTCAATCCCTTTTCCTCCATTCTCCTCTAGGGATCTTGGGCACACACGCACATGTACCTGGCGTGAGTTTAAGCCACCAGGTCTGGGACTCGAACCAGAGTCGACTACACGGGAGTCTAGTGACATAGCCATTATGCTAGCTGCTGATCCCCCAATAGATCTTGACTTTTGTGAGGACCCAATACAATGTGTGCACATTTGAAAAAAATTGGAAAAAAAAAAAACAGTTGAAATCCAGTGCACATCTGGCTTTACTAATTTCAGACAAGGTATCATAGATCTGAAATAGCACCTTCTGGGACTAATTCTTAAAAAAAGTAACATGGAAACAAATATATAAAAATTTTACTACTACCTTGAAAGTGTACCTGCCAAATATCTCTCCTCACTTGACTCTCCTTTCACTTGATTTCTTATTTTAATTCTATTTCCTATTTTTATCACACCTTTCATACCTGCCCCACTAGCCGCCTATCCTAATAATATAGCTCTTTCATAGTGCGTATAATATTCCACCAGTTAATCTTCTTGTCTTTCTGTAACTGGGCTTTCCAGCAAGATTATCCTCTTAGCTTAGTCATACTTCTGTAATCGTCTAAAGTCTTACTTCTATGTGACAAAAAACAGATTACAGAAAGTGTGAGTTAGTAATTCAAATGAATTGTGAGCCAAAGAGAGTACAGCATCTATAGAAGTTGACTTTGAAACAAAAGAAGTTAAGAGTAAAAAACTACTCATGGTTATTCTATGCTAGATATTCTTGGTTGACTCTTCAGTATCTATCCTTCCTATTCGGTTGGTAACAAAACCCTATGTTTTTACCCTCATTTAAACATCCATATATTCTCATGAAAGCTTTTGTAATTGTTTTATAGTCTCAGTATTCTTATTCTTAACTGTCTTGGCTTATAGGGACTGTGAGAGACAGGCTGAGAGACTGTCAGTAAATTTCTGGTTAAACCTTACTTACCATTAAAAACCAGAAAGTAGACAACCTAGATGGTTTCTTAGGGGAATTTTCTCAAATTTGTAAATTCGGATGACCCCAATGTTATTTTACATATTCTGAAGATTGGAAATGAGGGTCAGCCAGTGGCGTGGAGGGTAAGGCAGCTGGATCCCACATGGCTGACGCAGTGTTTAGGTCACAGATCCAGAGCTTGAAAAACATTCCCAGTGTGTATGTGTGTGTGTGTGTATGTGTATGTGTGTTTGTGTGATGCCCAAAATCTTGAAAGGAGAGAGGGCAGAAGGGTATGGCCATCCTCTGTAGTAGGTGCTTTCTCACTCTTTCTGTCACTTTTTCTGGTTAGTGCACATGTTCTCTAGAAAATTAAAAAAAAAAGGTAGAGAAAGAATGAACAACTTCTGGGACCAGCAGTTGGTGTAATGCATATGTCACTGTACTCCCATGTAGTCGACTGTGGTTCAAGTCCCAGACCCAGTGGCTTAAACTGCTGCTGGGCACATGTGCGTGTGTGCCCAAGATCCTGAGAGGAGAATGGAGGAGAAGGGATAGCGGCATGGCCATTCCCCTGGTGTGTGTGGGGGGGTGATTTCTCGCTTTCTGTCTCTCTGTATCTCTGTCTTTCTGGAGAGCACATGCACCCTATAGCAAAAACCTCCCCGCCCCCCCCAAAAAAGAATTAACAACTTCTAAATCACTTGTGTGAAGTAAATATTCCATGGATATCAAAACCTGTTGGGAATATAAACCCCAAAATCTCATCAAAAACAAACATAGCTTATTAGTGTTGTGCCAATATCTTAAATAAAACACTTGCAAAATAATTAACAATGAATTTGAAAATACGCCATTACCAACTTTGGTTTACTCTAGACATTGCAAAGATGGTTCAAGTTTAGAAAAGTTACCAAGAAATTTATCATATTGATAGATGTAAGAAAAAGATGTATTATCATCTTTATGAGTGTTGATATAGCATTTGTCAAAATGTGTCTTCCACTCCTGTTCATGATTATTTGGGTTATTTCTTTTACTGTGTTTTAGTAAATCATTCTGAAAAGCTAACCAGTAAGATTGGTTGATTTTCTTGTCATAAATTTTTATTTATTTATCTTGTGTTTTAAATTTCTGTTTTATATCATTCTATTTTCAATTATGCTTTCATTTCTTTTTTTCTTTTTTGACCAATCTTTCAAGTAGATTGTGTTTTGTTAACATATTCAAAACCCAAACATTTTGACATTGCTGATATTATTTATCTTTGTTTTTTATCAATTTATGCTTCATTTTTATTATCTTTTCTGTCTGATATTTTTTAACTAACATATTGGCTACTAATGTTACTAATATTTCAGCTTCACTTTTTCTAATATTACTAAGACTGCTTTTGTTGCATCCCATGAGATTTGATGTGTCGTGTTTCATATTTTTAGTTCTGAATGATGTAAATCTTGTTTTCTTCTCTTATTCTTGATATATGTAAAAAGAGCTTTAATTTTTGGGACCAGCAGTTAGCATAATGGCTATGTCGCTGGACTCCCATGTAGTCGACCACAGTTCGAGTCCTGGACCTGGTGGCTTAAACTCACACTGGGCGTGTGTGCGTGCATGCCCAAGATCCTGAGAGGAGAATGGAGGAGAAGGGATTGTGGCGTGGCCATCCCCCCTGGGGGGTGATTTCTCACTTTCTATCTCTCTGTCTCTCTCTGTCTGTCTGGCGAGAACACGCGCCCTTTAGCAAAAACCTCTCCAGAAAAAGAAAAAAAGAGCTTTAACTTTTGATAAATATGCAAAAATGTGTGTGTGTGTATACATTGGCAAGCTAATTCTCAATCATACATGAAGAATGTGCCCATAAATATCCAAGATCCTTTAGAAAGAGTAAAATAAGGTTACAGATTTTTCTTGGCCAAATATCAAATTGCATCATGAAATAATAGTAATTAGAACAGTGTGGTACTGATATAGAGACATACAAAATGACACAGACATGCAATGACTTGTCCAGGTAATGACTCTTATATGTTGAACTGAAATGTGAACTGTGTGGCAGAGGTCAGATGGCAGGTTGGTGAGGTTAGATTGAAATATTATAGAGATGGAAAAGTAAAATTGGAACCCTGTTTCACATGATATATAAAATAAAAATATAGATTAAGGCTAAAATATCTAAATTTAAACTTGAAAATATGTAGTAAAATGCCTAGTGAACTCTTCTGTTCATTGTAGCATTGTGGGGATTTTCTAAAAAGATGTAAGATGTCTCTACTTGATTTTATTAAAATTAATAATAGCTTTATATCAAAATATACATCATTGTAAATGAAAACAAAGCTACTATTTGGGAACATATATTCAAAAAGCAAAGACTAGGTAGTAATAATAGATAGTAATAATACATAAATAGCCCCCACAAATCCAGAAAGAAATGATAATGCAAAAGGAAAATGGTAAAGGCTATATACAATGTTTCC
Source organism: Tupaia tana (assembly GCA_026018925.1). Taxonomy (NCBI): domain Eukaryota; kingdom Metazoa; phylum Chordata; class Mammalia; order Scandentia; family Tupaiidae; genus Tupaia; species Tupaia tana. The sequence continues at coordinate 15,140,764 of JAKSZU010000017.1, forward strand.
ATTTTTATGAAATTACTTCTATATGTGAAGCGATGCCCAGGGCATATCAATATTTGAACAGACGCTGTCTTATTATTATAAAAATCAAGGAAATGTACCTCAGTAACACAATCAAGATTCCATTTTCAACATACCTGATTGGCCAATATCAAGAAGTGTATCAACATTACATGGATTCTTACCTGGATTCCTAACTTGTGTTCTCCAAAAAGTAAACCTTGACTTTAAGATCTGGGGAGACACTGGCCAGCAGGTGGCATGGAGGCTGAGGCTCTGGACATGGCCAGCTCCATGGATCGAGTTTCAGACCAAGTGGTTAGAGACTCACCGCAGGCCCATGTTCGTGTGTGCCCCAATTCCCAAGAGGAGAGTGGAGAAACAAGGATTGCAGTGTGGTTGTTACCCTTTGGGAGTTGATTGTTTTTTCAGTTTCCCTCTTTCTGCTTCTCTCTGGTGAGTGCACATGCCCTATGCAAAAACTAGGGGAAAAATTAAAGATAAAGGTAGGAAAAGATTTGAGGAGACATATTTTATTGGGAGGGGTTAATCTTGAGAAGCACCAGCATAGGAAAGGAAAAGTAGAACAGGAGAAGAAAATTAACCCAAACTATGCAGTAATGAATACATTTCTTCTATGGGATTCTGTGAATTAGTACCACTGGCTACTTAAAACACCTCAGAGCTGTCCCAAATTGTGGAAATGTTGGCTATCTGATCATAACCCCTGGTTGTCACTGGTAGAGGATTGCATTTGAAATCATTGACTCCTCAGAAATCAGACTGTATTGCGTGCAGCAGAGCCTCATGGGTCTAGAGAAATCCCATGCAGGGTTCCAAGGCCTTGCAATGATGATGCTTTGCATCTCTTTGTTCCACTGTCAGCACACAACCAATGTGCAATAGCTTTAGAATGACCTGAGTATTCTCCTTTCCTTAACCTGGTAATTTATGGAATAGCTGCTATGCATATTTGCCACAACCTTTACCTCCTCTTAGGTTGTCGGACTCAGGGTCTGAGAACTCTCTTAGGGACAACAATGCACTCTGCTGTCTGTTCACCTGCTTCCGATGGCATTTAATTATGTAAGTTAAGCAACACTGTCACTGATTGCTCATAGATAAAGGGTCTTCAAATGCTTCATGGAAATGTACATTATGAAAAAGTATAAAAATGTATTTCAAAAGTTTATTTTTTAACCAAAATTAACTCAAATTTTAATTCTATTTTTCCATACACTTTTTGAAGAACTTCTGTACACTTTTCCTATGAACATCCTGGTGTATTAACCATTATCTCAAATCTCTGGCATCAAGGTCATGTGTGCCCATTCAGTATTTACCTCAGCCTTGCTCCTGATGGTCAATGGCCTCTCCTACCTCGGACTCCCACCACCCCTCGTTGTCACCAGAGAATTCAGTATGATTACAGCTCCTCTATCATCAACCTGGGTCTATAAAGACAGTCATTGCTCAAAGTGTCAGTGATGCAGAACCCCACGCTATAATAGAACATTCCCTATCCTATTACTGAAGGCAATTTCTCCTGGATCCTTCTACAGATCATAGTCACCTGGTGCAGTCTTCAGTCTTACTTATCTGCTCTTTTTGGGCATGCTCTACCCTGGAAACTATTTGACCATTCCTTCAGTATGCTGTGCAGTTACAGTGTCTCATTTAACTTACTATAAATCAATGATTCCAGTGTTTGCAAATCATTCTTGCAGTGTATTAAAACAGTTCTGGGAATCCTTGCCGGAAATGTTATATTGTGAGTTACAGAACAGAATCTCCATATCGCCATCAACTTTTCTTCTGTACTCATGTATTCTGTCCCTCTGTTCTAATGCCCTCAATATCCATTGCCACATGTGGCACCGTCATGGTCAGGTTTTAGATCCTTCTGTGACTATTTCATTTCTTCATCTAGCAGGGCCATGGAGATAAATGGAGTCTAGACATTTGTGGAAAAGCAGTGAGTGGAGGATCTGGTAGATCTTAAGGACAGCTAGCATCATGTGTGAGGAGACCACCTCTGATTAGACCATTTCAGTTTTCAGGCAATGGAAATGCGATGTTTTTTTGCAAGGACAAAGGTGGGGAGGGCTCTTATCCTGGACAAATTTCCCTATAGAGGGCCCTGGATGTTAAATTTTCAATTGTTATCACTCGAATGTCCATTCCTAGACTCAGGATTCTATTCTGTCCCTGCAGGGCCTAGGATTTGGCATTATAGACTTTCCGGGACTGTGAATCTAGGTTTTCTAACAATTCTACCTCTCTTACAATCCAATTTTGGTCCTGAATTTTGCTATAGTCTGTCCTCCCACTGAAGATGCTTGCTCTACTTTTAAAGTTTCTTTTCCTTCCTCCATTTCTCCCTTCCTTCCTTCTTTCTGCTTTCTTTTATTCATGAGAGAGAGAAAGGAAGAAATACAATTTGGTACATTTGGCCATCTCAACTGGATATAAAGCTATACTTTGAAAAGCTAGTCAGCATGACCTGTGTGTTCAAAAATATTTCCAATCACGGCTCCAACATGTTTGTTTGTCTTCTGAACTTTGCTTTGCTTTTTTCATTTCAACTTTTCCATGTCTCTCCATTGTACTTACGATATTACCTAGTGATTAACTCTTCCTCCTAAAAACTTTTATCTTTAAAACTTCACTATGTTAATAGCTGCAAATGTTGTTACTAATAACCCAATAATGATTAAATTGTGGTGAAAATAGCCTGCTCATCATTTAAAACATTTGTTGAGTCTTATGTCCTTGTTCTTGAAACCTTGAATGGTCATTTATAAATTCAACTGTAATTCTAGCTAGAAAAAAGTGTTGAGTAGAAATTTTGTTTTCTTTAGATTTCAGGTTTTTCACCTGGTTATTCGTTTTCCATGTTACAAGTATGAAGTTTGCTTTCTTTTTACTCTGTGAATCTGCATACCAGTAATGTAAAGCTTTTGGCATTACCGTGTTTCAAAACAAGGTAGTTTTAGCAGTACATTTTACTAATCTTTATAACTGTATCAATAAGAAATTTGAAGGCTCCTCTATTGATAAATAGGTTAATCTTAAAAGTTTACTAATGCATTTACCTAAAAATAATACATTTGTTTATTTCCAATAAACTAAAATATTAGTACATATTTTGGTATAATAGATTTTTTTTTCTTTAGATATCTTCCCTCAGGCCTGGTGGTGAAGGCAGTAGGATCCCACATGCCTGATTCCTTGGTTAAATTTCCAGACCTGGTGGCTTCAGAAACACATTAGGCAGGTGTGTTTGCATATTTGCAATCCCAAAAGGAATGAGAGATGGAGAAGAGGGGATTCTGTGTAGCTCTTCCCAAGGGGCACATCCTCTTTGTTCTCTGTCTCCGGTAAGCAAAAGCGCCCTCTAGGGAAAAAAAAAAAAAAAAAAAAAAAAGAATTTCCTCCTTGGAAAAGCTAACCAGAGCCAGCTCATGGCTTACTAGTTAAGGAGGCTGAATCCCACACAGCCAACTGCACCATTTTGAGTCCCAGATCCCAGATGGAGACACATGCCAGGTGTATGTGTGTGCATACCAAAATCCTGAAAGGAGGGTGACATGAAGGAAAAGGGATTGTGGCATGACTATTTCCCATGGAGGGAAACTACTTTCTCATTTTCCCTTTCTCTAGCACATACGCCCTCTGGCAACTTTTAAGAAGAAGAAGAAAAAAGACTAAATATACTTTCAAACTAGACATTCAACCTCCTAGTAAAGAATTAGAGTCCTAATTTCTGTGTCTGAGTTATAGGACTACATATGAGGCATTATCTCTCATTTATTAAAAGTATTATTTCTAGACAACTGTATTACTGCTGATCATGCAGTTTAAGACTCGACTTGATCTACTGTCTTAGGCCATTCCTTGCACATAAGATGCTAAACATGCCTTTTATATATCAGTCTGGAACTAGACAACAGTTATAGGTATTGTAGAATTTTAGATTTTTAAATAAAAGAGAAAAAGTCAGCAAACTTAAGTATTTGTATGGTACAATAGTGGATGCTTATCTACTGGGTTGTTGAAAAAGTCATGATGTATTTTTCTGTGTTATTCTATGCAAAAATGCATCATGACTTTTCTAACAACCCAATATTTCTCAATGTAATATTACCATATTTTAGATGACCAGAGTGTTACTGTTGAAAACACATTGTCCCAAGCATGTATGTCCATATGTAAATGAGTACACAAATACCTACAGGTGCACAGACATATACACATATCTGTTTTTCTGCTATCTCAACTGTACCACCTCTACTACCATTGCAAAAGCGAAGCTACCCCTTCCGTTCTGGCATATGATTTTATGTATCCAAGAAGATAAAGAATGTGATTTGTGAAGTAGAACTTTTTTTTTTTTTGGAGAGGATTTTGCTGTAGGGCGTGTGTGCTCGCCAGACAGACAGAGAGAGTGACAGACAGAAAGCAAGAAATCACCCCCCCCAGGGGGGATGGCCACGCCGCAATCCCTTCTCCTCCATTCTCCTCTCGGGATCTTGGGCATGCACGCACACACGCTCTGCGTGAGTTTTAAGCCACCGGGTCCGGGACGTAACCGCGGTTGACTACATGAGAGTCCAGCAACATAGCCATTACGCCAACTGCTGGTCCCTGTGGAGTAGAACTTTCTATGAGGAGATCCCAGATTCTATATCCTTTTAGCATTCCAGGGCTTTGGTTATGTTCTAAAACATTAACAACTGGTGACAATATTTTCAACAAAAATCTCCTTGGGAGGTTGAAAAGAGAATGATAGGACTTGGAAAATTCATAATAAATTGATTACTTAAAAATGAATCATGTATCATCTATAAGGATACACAATAGGATAAAACTTAACTTGCTTTCTTTCTGATTTTCTGATGTGTAATTATTCTAGTTAAAGTAAAAAAGCTTTGGTTCTTAACTAGGAGTAGTTAGCAGTCCACCACATCTGGGTTTCCACATATGTCTGACAACTGTCACATGCAATGGTTATTAAAACTGAGTTTCTGTGCCTTGTCCAACCAACTAAATTATACTCTCCAGGAAAAAATGGAATGATCTCTGTTTTGATTATTTATTTATTTATTTATAGAGGCTTTTGCCTTAAGGTACATGTACTCACCAGAGAGACAGAGGCAATGAGAGTGAAAGTGAGAAATCACCACCTAGGGGGGATGGCCATGCCACAGTCCCTTCTCCTCCATTCTCCTCTCGGGATCTTGGGCACACTTGCACACACACCCTGCAGGATTTTCAAGCCACTGGGCCTGGGACTCGACCTGTGGTTGGCCATATGGGAGTCCAGCGATATAACTGCAGTGCCATCTGCTGGCCCCAATGAGCTCTGTTTTTAACATGGACATTTGATACACCTTCTTATCAGGTACATTTGCAAAACACTACCTTTGATGCTAGACTTCAAGTGGCCAGGGACTGTTGCATATTCATGGTAAATACTAAATGTACATTGGAATGAGTGGCATTAAGACTTACAGTTCCTTTCTCCAGCCTGAATACTGCTTCTGATAAAGATTATCAGCTTAAGCAGGGACTGGCATCTATAAGCTACAGGAGGTACAAACCTGAGTCTTAGGGTAGTTTTAAGACTCTTACTATGTCTGTTGGATGGTATTTTGATTCTGTTTTTCTATGTACAATTCAGGCTAAGGTTTCTCAGCCTTTTGTAAGGCATTTCTTGCCATATGATCTTCTACCTCTAAATAAAAATGGGCAAGCCATATTAACGATATACTTCTCTTATACAATTTTTTCTAATTTATTTTCCCACAGTTCAATGAGAGAGAAAAAGAACAGAACAAACATCTAAATATTGAAATCTCGCAGATGAGGGCATGTAAATGGGCACCAAGCTCTAGGCTTTGTCATGACGTTCCTTGTGTATGTATATGTATATGTATATGTATATGTATATGTATATGTATTTGTATATGTTTATGTTTATGTGTATATATATACATATATATATATTTTTTTCCTTTCTAATTTTTAAAGGATGCATGGGCTCCCTGGAAAGAGACAGACAGAAAGGGAGGAAGCACTTCCAATAACGCGTGATCAGGCTGTGAATCTCTTTTCCTCCATGTCTCCATCTGTCAGGATTTGGGGTACACATTATACACACAAACACACATTACACACTCACACACACACACACACACACACAGCATGTTTTTCAAGCCCTTGAGATCAGAATTTGAACTGTGGCTGGCCCTGTGGGATCCCTCAACTACTATGCTACAGTGCTGGCCCTCCAACAATTCATCTTCTGTTTAAGTATGGCTTCAAGACTTTTTTTTTTTTTTTTAATTTTTTTTTTTTTTTTTTTTTTTTGGAGAGGTTTTTCGCTATAGGGCACGTGCACTCGCCAGACAGACAGAGAGAGACATAGAGACAGAAAGCGAGAAATCACCCCCCAGGGGGGATGGTCACGCTGCAATCCCTTCTCCTCCATTCTCCTCTCGGGATCTTGGGCATGCACGCACACGCGCCCGGCGTGAGTTGTAAGCCACCGGGTCCGAGACGCGAACTGCGGTCGACTACGTGGGAGTCCAGTGACATAGCCATTACACTAACTGCTGGTTCCCAAGACTTTTCTTTATTGTACATATATGTATACTTTAATTTTCCTTTCTAGATTAATCTTAGTTTCCTCAGTAAAAATGGGAAGTACCTGTATCTAATTTGAACAGAAAAGATGAAAATCTGAACTTTGAAGTGTATATATTCATTCACAAGATACTTTTGCAATGAAAGTGATCTAATTCTTTCATCTACTAAAGGACATTCTCGTCATTAAATGACCGAATCTGAGCCATTACACACACTTTTCTTCAGGAAATAGCATGTTTTAAAACACAGAAAATCCATTGTGAGCAGTTCAATAGTGTAGTTTTCTCCAGAGGATGTTAACTTGAAAAAATTTCACCCCATTCTAAAACAATTTCCATGACAGAACAATATTGTCAATATCTGGTTTGGCTTTGAGAAGGATGCTATACCTCTTAAATCTTCTATACAAACATAGATTACTACAGTAAACCTAGTCTTGGTACAGCACAACATTTGCTTAGCCATCTGTTATATTTACATAACCAGAGTCCAGGCTGTTCCCTGGGGCTCTACAACTTAATCAAGTACTCTATTTACACAGTCATGAATTCCCTAAGAGCTACCCCAGTGGTAAGTCTACATTGCTAAATCTATCAGTTATTCTTCACTACTAGCCAATCAGTTAATGAAACTGGAAAGCTAGGCGAGAGAGGAAAATCTTAGTTAAAATCCCTTTAACTGTCTTGGGAGCTCTTAAGAAATTTTCTTTTTAGAATTTGCTAGAGAGCATGTGCACTTGGGAGGTGGGGGTGAAAGTGAAAGGTATCCCCCATGGGGAGATGGCCACTCCATAATCCTTTCTCCTCCACTTCCCTCTCCTTTGGGGATTTGGGGCACATGGGCACACCCCCCAGGCATGATCCAGCTACTGTGTCCAGGATGTGAACTGTGCAGTTGGCCATGTGGGATCCAGCTGCCTTAACCACCATGTCAAGCTGGCCCGGATGATTCTTTCACAATGCTAAAATTGGGCATCCACAGTAGAGCAGCTGTGAGTAGCACTCAGTGATGATGAGGCCACAGGGGAGGGTTTTGGGTGTGTTCTGGGGTCTCCCTATGAATGCAAGGCACGTGCATGTAATCCAGGATGGCTAAGATTAAGGGTAGGTTCAAAGTGTAAGGATACTTTTGTGGGTGCCCTCCTCTTCCCCTCATCTGTCTCTGCATCTATCACCCTCTCTTAAAAAATAAACTTTAAGGGGAACCAGCAGTTAGCATAATGGCTATGTTGCTGGACTCCCACGTAGTCAACCGCGGTTCATGTCCCGGACCCGGTGGCTTAAAACTCACGCTGGGCGCGTGTGCATGCGTGCCCAAGATCCCGAGGAGAATGGAGGAGAAGGGATTGTGGCGTGACTATCCCCCCCTGGGGGGTGATTTCTCGCTTTCTGTCTCTATGTCTCTCTCTGTCTGTCTGGCGAGCGCATGCGCCCTATAGTGAAAATCTCTCAAAAAAAATAAAATAATAAATAAATAAATAAACTTGAAGGATCAGCAGTTAGCATAATGGCTATGTCCTGGACTTCCATGTAGTCAACTGTGGTTCGAGTCCCGTACCCGGCAGCTTGAATGCATGCTAGGCGCATGTGTGTGCGTGCCCAAGATCCTGATAGGAGAATGAAGGAGAAGGGATTGTGGCATGGCCATTCCCCCTGCCGGGGGGTGGGGGGGTTGATTTCTCACTTTCTGTCTCTCTGTCTCTCTGTCTCTCTCTTTCTGTCTTTCTGGAGAGCGCACACGCCCTATAGCAAAAACCTTTCATAAATAAATAAATAAACTTTAAAAAATCTTTTAAAAATGCTGAAATTGATTCATATATTTATTTTTAAATTATTATTTGGATACTTTCAAAACAATTTTCCTGTACTATAGAAAGTCAGCTAAACAGTGCTATACCAAAAAGAAGAGACTGTATTGTTTCAGAGAATTTAGAATAAAAAACCCTACTGTAAACTGCTTTTTTTTTATTATAGTGAACAATTCCAAACAGTCTCAGTGATAAAATGTGTAATCCTCCCCCCCCAAAATAATTTGTGATCTAAATTTTTTTTTTTTTTTTTTTTTTGGAGAGGTTTTTGCTATAGGGCGCGTGCGCTCGCCAGACAGAGACATAGAGACAGAAAGCGAGAAATCACCCCCCAGGGAGGATGGTTACTCCGCAATCCCTTCTCCTCCATTCTCCTCTCGGGATCTTGGGCACACACGCACACATGCCCACGTGCCCGGCGTGAGTTTTAAGATACCGGGTCCGGGACGCGAACCGTGATCGACTATGTGGGAGTCCAGCAACATAGCCATTACGGTAACTGCTGGTTCCCGATCTAAATCTTAATAAAATGAAATGCTATGTTCACTGCTGAGTTTTATGCATGCATATGTGTGTGTGTGTGTGTGTGTGTATGTGTGTATCTTTTATATATGTACACATATATATTTCATAGTACAATATTATCTTTTATTTTAATAAGATGATATTGATATTAAATATATTACTATAAATAACAATAACATGGAATATAAGTTGAGTATCTCTATGTATTTTAAACTGGGACAGCAGTAGTAGTTATCTTTTAATAAACGTTGTATTCTACATTGAATAGAACTTGGAGGACTCAAGTTAAATAACCCTCCTCTTCCTTGTTTCCAGATCTAGATTTGCATGTGTGCTTTCTTTCAGTGAAGACATTCAAAACAAGCAATGATATAAAGACAAAGAACAGAAATTGAATGACTCCAACTCTGTCATCCTATTTGACCACTTGAAGATTTAAAAAATGATGGGGACCAGCAGTTAGTGTAATGGCTATGTCGCTGGACTCCCACGTAGTCGACCGTGGTTTGCGTCCCATACCCGGTGGCTTAAACTCACGCCGGGCGCGTGTGCGTGAGTGCCCAAGATCCCAAGAGGAGAATGGAAGAGAAGGGATTGCGGCATGGCCATCCCCCCCCTACCCCGGGGGGTGATTTCTCGCTTTCTGTCTCTCTTTCACTGTCTGGTGAGCGCACGCGCCCTATAGCAAAAATCTCTCTCAAAAAAAAAAAAAAAAAAAAAAAGATTTAAAAAATGAATTGGCTTTATTTTGGGGGAACAATTGTCAATCTGAGAAAATCAGGCGGGTAGCACAGGTAGCTCCCCTGTGGTCCTCCCCGCTGCATAGTCTCCCCTATGATTAGTATCTTGCCTGAGTGTGTACATTCATTACAATTTACAAACCAGTATTGATACATTGTCACTAACTGAAGTTCATAGATTTCAATAAATTTCACTCTTTGTGTTCAAAATTCTATGGGTTTGACAAGTGCGTGTCATGTATCCACTGGTACATTATCAATTTCATGGCCTTAAAATTCTATTCATCCCATTCCTCGCCACCCCAAATCCATGGAAAATAGTAATTTTCTTACCCTCTTTAGTTTTGCTTTTTCCAGAATTTTTTTAAAAAGAATTATTTTATTTAACTTTATGTATTTATTCATTTTTAATTTGACCAGAGAGAGATAGAGTCATATAGAGAGAGGAGAGTGAGAAAGTGAAAAAGCAATCTACCAGGTCCATGACTCAAATCAGCGTTGACTGTGTGAGAGTCCAAGGGTCCTTAACCTCCTGCTGGCCCTGCTTTTTCCAGAATTTTATGTAGTTGGAATCATACAGTATATAGCCTTTAAAGATTTGTTTCATTCATTTAGCAATTTATATTTAAACTTCCTTCATATCTTTTCCTGGCTTCATATCTTTCTATATCCATCATTCCAGTTTGGGGCAATTATAAATAAAGATGCCTTAAATATTCATGTGCAGTATGTGTGTATACATGTAAGTTTTCAAAATCATTTGGGCAAATACCTAGGGTAACAATGACTGATTTATGGTGTAAGTCTAAGCTTAACTTTGCAAGAAACTGCTTAACTGTCTTCCAAGGCCGAGTAACCATTTGGCATTCATACCAGCTAAGAGTGAGAGTTCCCTGTGGCTTTGCATCCTTATTAACATTTGGTATTTACATCTTTTCATTTTCATTTTCAATTTAAGCACTCTTACAGGTGTGTAGTGGTATCTCATTGTCTAATTCACAATTACCTAATAACATATGGCACTGAGCACTTTTTCATGTGTTTATTTGGCACTTTAGAGAATAGCAGTTTAAAGAGTTTGGAGACCTGGGCAGGATAAGTTGATGGCAGGCCTTCCACCATCAGGGGACTGGTTGAAATTGGACAAGCCTCCTGATACTATAGATTTGTATTGATTCGTACCATGTTGTGGGAGTTTTGAAGTGGAACTTGATGGGTAAGAGTGTTCAGTTGGCTCAAACTCTAAACTTTTGAGAACAAATATTTTATACCAGGAAATATACTTATATTGGTTTCAGTTCACATATCATATCCTTAACATTCTTAACCTTTCATGTTTAGAAACTCCTTAAAAGTGTTTGGCATCCAAGGAAACTCTAGAGAGAATCATAAAACTTCCAAAATTAAAATATTTTCCAGTGGGTCACTGGTTTTAAACAGAATGAGCTCTCGAATTTAGTAAGTTCCACAAACAGAACAAAACAAAATCCTTTGAAAAATGGAATATGTGGGTGAAAGAGGACTGATTTCAAAAGATAATAGCTTCTTAATTTACAAGAATATTTTTCTTATATCCTCCACCCTCTTCTTTTATTTTCATCATTTAAAGAGAAGCAGCGCTATGTACACACACAGTTCAAAGGGGAAAATACATGAAATGAGAGCCAAGATTACAAATTAATACCTTCTCTGTTTGGTAAATGAACAATAGCTTCAGGGAGCTGTGCACAGAAAAATTTAGTGACCTTGCCGCCTGTCAGTCAACCAGGATTTTTTTTCTTCACCACAGTTCTCTCTGCATGCCCCAGAGTAATGCTATCTCTAGAATATAGTTGTCTCAATTTTCACAAACTGTCAGGCAATGAGATATGCCTTTTTCTTTTTATATTTATGGGGAGCTAAACTCCCTGAGGGGATGAATTACTCAAGATAGTTAAAGATGGTAAGACAAGAAGTAATGGCCTGAAACATGAAAAGAGAATGTTTAAGCTAGATAAGATGAAGAAATTCTTAGTCTTCAGGTCAATGAGGCAATCAAATAGGGTACCAGGGAGGTATTCAAGATCCCATCACTAAACACTATTCAGACTCCAGGGAAAATTAAAGAGACAAGCTCTGGATGGAAGAAAGAGAAATCATGTATTTTTAGGCAAGGAAGAAATGATCTACTGTAAGAAACCCAAGATGCAGTTTTGAATAATTAGCTTCTGCAGAAAAGTTAATTCTAATTGAGATTACAATATCACATTTTGAAATTAATTATACATTTTGAAATGATTTTTAAAGACTTTAATCCATACTTATTTAATGAATATTTACTGAATATCTATCCTGCTGTCAAGCACTTTTGTAGACTTTTAAATATTGGGTCATCAGAAAAGTCATGATGCATTTTTGCATAGAAAACCATAAAAAATATGTCATGATTTTCCTGGTGACCCAATATATACTCAGAACATCATATAGATGCATGGAATCATAGTTTCTAATAGAGTATAGGGATGGCTTTATTGATGACTTTAAACAAAATACCTAATAACTTAGGCTAAAGGCTTCATTTGTCTAGCAGCACATAGTAATATTAGTATACAAGGGAAGGCTGGGGCAAAATGACTAAAGTAAAAGAACTTATTCACACCTGAATGAGGATGATTGCCCAGGCATGCAACTGTGTCCCAAAGTGTTTCAGATTTCATGGGGATTTGAAAAAACAAAAGTTGCAGACAGACATGGGATTGATCAAAGTGTTATATTGGTCAAAAGCTATGGCCAGGAATCTTGCACAACAGTGGTTAGCGAAATCTGAAGATGAGGGGGCAGGATACTCTCATGGTCACTTGGGGTCTGTGTGAGAATTGATGAGCCTTGCACAGTCACAAAGGATTTAAAAGGGGAAGGATGGGTTCAATGTTTAGACAATAAAATGATAAGTAAATAATTTTCTTCAGGAGCTAGATGGTCTTGGGAGAAGGACAACAGCTTGGGACAAAATTCTGTCCAGGTGTGTTGTCAGTTCTCAGTCTTCTTTCCTATAAAATGAATTTAGGTAAGGAAACCTTGGACAGAGAACTTGAGGTATTTTTTTGGTTTTATTTTGTTTGTTAGTTTTTTTCATTTTGGTGGGCTCAGTAATAAAGTCTTTTCCCGTAATTTGGGAGAGAAAGTAGATCAAAGGTGAATGAGAGAAGGGAAAAGGCACACATGCCCGTGTTACCTTCAATGTACCTGAGTTCAGTTTTCCCTAACTTTAAGCCCTACTTTTTTAAAAAAATAAATGAGCTCTTTAATTTTTAAAAATTTCATAGTAAATGCTTCTCTGAAAATAACATGCTATTTTTTAATTGCTTTAAATCCAGCCAATGAAAATTGCCCATTTTTCCTACCTTTTTATTATGTTGCTCAACAGAGATAATTAGTAGTTCACGTTTTATTTGTATAGATTAATATCTTTATCCCATAATAATTAAAGGGAAACCTTATGTTTAAAAACCCATGCTATACAAATAATTTAAGAAGTCTTTTATTCATAGATTCTGCTATATAATGTTAAAGTAAAATTTGAGGTATGATACATAAATCACTGTTATTAAATTATGCAATTTGCTAAGTTTTATTGTATGTGAATGTTGTAAAACCATCATAACCATCAAGATCATGAACATAGTCATCATATCCCACAGTGCTCTTTGGTAATCCTTCTTCCCACCCTCCCCCAATCCATACCCATTGCCAGACAACCGCTGACCTGCTTTATCTCACTATAGATTAATTTAAGTATTCTAAAATTTTATATAAATAGAATAATAAAGAACATACTTGTTTTCACCTGACTACCTTCACTCGCATGTTTATTTTGAGATTCACCTATGCTGCTGAGCATATAAATAACAATCCATTTTTTATTTGCTAAAAAATATTCCATTGTATAGAAGTACCATCATTTGAGACCAGCAGATGGTGTAACGGTTACATCACTGGACTCCCACTTGATAGGTTCGAGTCCCGGATCTGGTGGCTTAATACTCAGGTCAGATGCATGTCCTTGCAGACCCAAAATTGTGAGAGAATGGAAGAAAAGGAATTGCAGCATGGCCATCCCCCTGACCCTGGGGAGGGGAGTGATTTCTCGCTTTCTGTCTCTCTGTCTCTCTGACAAGAACATGCACCCTATAGCAAAAATCTCTTTAAAAAAATAGAAGTACCAACATTTGCTTGTTTATTCAGCTACTCATAAGCTATTCTATCAGCTTGAGTCTATTGCTAATATGAATATGCATGTGAAAGTATTTATGTGGACACATGTTTTTACTTATTTTAGGTAAATACCTTTGAATAGAGTGATTGAACCTATCTATATTTAAAGTTTTAGATACTGCCAAATTGTTTCTAAAAATGATATTATTTTATATTCTCACCAGCAATAAAACAGTCTAGCATGGAAGTCTTTTTCATTTTAGCCATTGTAATAAGCATGTAGTGAGATCTCACTGTAGTTTTCAAATGGCATTTTCCTATGAATAATAAAGTTGAATATCTTTTATGTGTTTGCATTCCGTACATTTTTTTTTCATGAAATGCCCATTCATGTATTTTGCATGTCTAATGGCTTATGAGTTATCTAGTGTATGATTTAGACTAGTTTTTCATTTCTTAATGTCTTTCTCAGAGCAAAACTTAATATTGATAAAGTTCTATTTATTATTTTTTAATTTTATGAATCGTATTTTTATTTAACTCAAGATCAATAAGATTTTATCATCCGTATTTTTTCCTACAAATTTTATGTTTTAGATTTGACCCTAATATCTGTGATCTATTTTGAATTAATTTTTGCATACAGTAAGATATATGACTCAAAATTGGTTTGTTTATTGCCTATAATTTCCAATTCTTCTAGTAGCATTTGCTGAGAAAGCTTTTTTCCTCCAAAGAATTGCTTTTGTACTTAGTCAAAATAAATTGACCACCTATGTGTTGGTCTATTTCTGGACTCACTGTTGTGTTCTATTGATCTGTTGGTCATCTTTCCTCAAGTACTCACCCTCCCGACTACTGTCATTTTGTAATAAGTTAGCTTGTTAGTATCTTCACAAAGCCAATAGGAATTCTAATTGGAATTACACTGAAAAAATAAATATTCTCAATAGGGGAAAAATTGACCTTCTGACTATACTGAGTCATCTGATGTATGGATGTTTCCTATATCTCCATATATTTAAATCTTTTATAATTCTTTAACAAATACTTGTAGATTTTAGTGTCCATATCTTTCTGAACTTTTGTCAATGACCTGTAGAGATTTCACATCTTCTCCTCTTTAGAAAGCAGTTTTTAATTTCACCTGAGGTAGCCTCCTGTGCACCTAGAACCACAGGTATACATCAACATGCCTGGCTTTTAGAGAAGACTGGGATTCCCACCCAGGCCACCCATGTGGCCTCAGTCTTCCAAGAACACCATCCAGCACATATCAC
The DNA here is from genome assembly GCA_026018925.1 of Tupaia tana. Lineage (NCBI taxonomy): Eukaryota > Metazoa > Chordata > Mammalia > Scandentia > Tupaiidae > Tupaia > Tupaia tana. The sequence continues at coordinate 15,155,958 of JAKSZU010000017.1, forward strand.
CATGGCTGGGCATGTATATTAATCATGTATCTTGAAATCTTGCTAAATATATGTAGTATTTGTAATATTTTTTTGGTAGATTCCATAGAATTCTCTACAGAGATGATCAGGCCATAAGCAAATAAAATATACTTCTTTTCCAAAGTCAAAGAGTTTATGTATTTTCCTTGCCCGCTGCACAGCTCAGAATTGCAAGCACAATGTTCAGTTAGAAGTGTTGACAGCGCTCCTCCTTTCCTTGTACTTAGCGATTAATCATTCTTTTTCACAATTAAGAATGTGAAAGAGAGACCAGCAGGTGGCATAGTGGTTAAGGTGTTGGACTCCCACATGGCTGAACGTAGTTTGAATCCTGGACCCAGTGACTTGAAACTCACTGGGTATATGTACATACATGCTCAAAATCTTGAGGAGAAGAAGAGATTGTGGTGCAACCATCCACCCTGGGGAATGATTTCTTACATTTTCTCTGTTTTTCCCTGTCTCTCCAGTGAGTGCACATACTCTGTTGCAAAAATCTCTCTTAAAAAACAAAAGAATGTGAAAGAAAGAAAATCTATACAGTTTCCTTAGCTTCCCTTGTTCAGGTTTAAGAAGTTCCTATGTATCTGAGAGTTTTCATTAGAATTATGCATTAAATTAAGAGTAATGCCAATTAATCTCGCAATATTAATATTGCCATAATTAATTAATACGGCATTTTCTGCAATGCTTTTTAATATTACCAGTCTTGTGTTCAATGTAAGCCGGCTGTGGACTCTGTTAGTTCACATGGGCACTATTTGTAGGATTCTGACTGAGATAATGAGTTGATCACATGCTTTAACAGTCTTCTCTCTTTGTGGCTTAGATATGACCAGAGTTTCACAGAAGAAAAATATGGCAAAAATTAGCATCTAAGAAAGCTTTGATAATGAGATGTGGTCCTTTTTACATACACATATAAAAATGTATTACATAGAGAGTAAATATCATTTGCTTATCAAGTGTGCAAATGTTTCTACTTATGCACTTTTTTTTTTTTAATGGAGAGGTTTTTGCTATAGTATTTGTGCACTTGCCAGAGAGACAGAGATACAAAAGGTGAGAAATTACCACTCGGGGGGTGGCCATGCCACAATTCCTTCTCTTCCATTCTCTTGGAATCTTAGGCACACATGCACACACGCCTGGAGTGAGTTTAAGCCACCAGAGCCGGGACTCAAACGATAGTCGACTACATGAGCGTCTAGTGACATAGCCATTATGCCAACTGCTGGTTCCTGTCATGCACAGTTTTGATGCTGCTATGTGTATGGTATTTCCAGAAACATCTGTTAAGGGAGCAAATTAATTAAAAGTTTAGGAAACAATCACAGTATGTTAGTAGGTAAATCATGATTACAAAACAAAATATACAGTGTGATCATATTTATGTGGCACAAATAACTATAGAAATCTCAGAAAAAAATTAAAATATATATAAACATACATATTGATGATGACTTGAATGATTAATTACATGAATTATTTTTACTTTCTTCTCTCTTCCTGTTTTTGAAAATTGTATATAACAGCCATACTGCTGGGTGGGTTTCTGAGGATGCAGACTTTGAGCAGACAGCAGACCTTAGGTGGCGTTCTGGTGATTAATGGTTTTAAAGAAAAGGAAGGACACAGAATTGGACAAAGAAAGGAAGTAGGATGTGATTCAATTCAAATGAAGTCTCAACCACTCTGCATATTTTATGAAAGAGAATATGTTATTTGCCAAAGAAAATTCCTAAGAGATATTTTTTTCTGTATGTAACATGATGTTTAAAGTAATAAATCATGCTTTAAACATAAGCAGGCTGGGGTCTCTTTTGAGTTACATGGACAATATTTAGAGGAGCAATTAGATATTTGGCTTAAAGAAAACTTACCTCAGGACCAGCAGATAGCAGGATGGTTATATCACTGGACTCCCACATAGTCGACTGTGGTTCAAGTCCCAGGCCTGGTGGCTTAATATTCACACATGGACATGTGTACACATGCCCAAAATCCCAAGAGGAGAATTAAGGAGAAGGGATTGCAATGTGGCCATCCAGGGGATGGGGTGATTTCTTTCTCATTTCCTGTCTGTCTCTCTGGAGAGCACACACTTCCTATGGCAAAAGTCTTTCTTAAAAAATACAAGAAAACTTAAAATAGTTATAGGGGCCAGCAGGTGGTGTAGTGGCTATGATGCTGAACTCCCACATGGGCGACCATAGTTTGAGTTTCAGACCTGACTGTTTGAAACTCAACACTGTGCTAGTGCTTGCGTGTCCAAAATTCTGAGAATGGAAGAGAAGGAATTGCAATGTGGCCATTTTCCTGGGGTGTGATTTCTCACTTTCTTCTCTGTTGCTCTCTGTGTCTCTGGAGAGCACATGTAACCTATAACAAAAATCTCTCTCTAAAAAAATACAAAAACAAAACAAAAACAAAGCCAGCTTTAATAAATGCAATTTTAAAACTAAACAGATGGAAAAAAAAACACTTAAAATAATTAAATAGATATATGTATTATCCCAGTCTCCCAAAGACCTGAGAATTATAAAATAAATATGAATGGGAATTCCATGGTAAAGTATAAAATAACTGAAATATAAAAATTTACTGTAGAAGGTCAATAGTAGCTTTGAATTGGCACTAGAATCAGTGACCTTGAAGAGAGATTAATAGAGATGATTCTATCAGAACAGAGAGAAAAAAACATGAAGAAAATGAAGAGCTTCAAAGAAATAGAGACCACCATTACCATACCAATATATACACATGATAGAACTCACATGAAGGAGAGAAAATAAAAAGAGTAGCAAACTATTTGAAAAAAATAATGGCAAAATTTTTCCCAAGTATGATGAAAAATATTAATCTACATTGCCAAGAGACTCAAAGAACTGTAAGCTGAATAAATATGAAGGAAGTGAAAGCTATACACATCATGTGAAAATGTTAAAAGATGAAGAGGTGAAAAAAATTTGGAAGCAGAAACAGAATAATGACTTTATAAGAGCTATTAAAGGAGCACAGCAACATTGAAAGATGTAAGTTTGATATTCAAAAATCAGTTGTATTTCTCTATAGAACTAATGGACAACATGAAAATGAAGCTGAGAAATCAATTGTATTTACAATAGCACTAGAATGAATAAAACATTTAAGAATGAATTTAACAAAAGAAGTAATTTCAAGAAAAGCAGTTTTAACTTTAATAAATCAAAGAAATGCTAAGGAACTTTGCTTAAAACTTAAAGCCAGGAAACAGGTTAGAATTCTGTTCAAATAGTAGGTACATAAACCTATCGACAGCTCAAGATAGGGCAAAAATCTTTAAAACCGGACAACAAAGCCTAGAAGAAAAGCAGCAATATTTTTGGTCAAAAGTCATAAAATCTATTCTCTATCTCTCTGACTCACTCTGTCTCTCAGGCCAGTGCATGTGCCCTATAGCAAAAGTCTCTCAAAAAAAAATAATAATAATTCATGTGGCAATTCAGGGAATCCAGTAAGTCAAAATAGTTTTGATAACAAATATAGAGTTGTAACTGCCACATTTTTAAAATTTCAAAGCTTACCACAAAGTTACAGTAATAAAAACAGTGCAGTACTGTCATAAAAAATAGTCATGTGTGGGAACCAGCAGTTAGCGTAATGGCTATGTCGCTGGACTCCCACGTAGTCGACCGCGGTTCGCATCTCGGACCCTGTGGCTTACAACTCACGCCGGGCGCGTGTGCGTGCGTGCCCAAGATCCCGAGAGGAGAATGGAGGAGAAGGGATTGCGGCGTGACCATCCCCTCTGGAGGGTGATTTCTCGCTTTCTGTCTCTATGTCTCTCTCTGTCTGTCTGGCGAGCGCACGCGCCCTATAGCGAAAAAAAACCTCTCCAAAAAAAAAAAAAAAAAAATAGTCATGTGTAAATGTAAACTAATTGAGAGTCCAGAAATAAATCCATACATTTATGATCAATTGATTTTAAGTAGGGTGACAATACTATTTAATAGGGGAAGATAGAATACATTGTAAATTTGAAAATGTGTATGGAAATGCATAGGGCCTAGAAGAGTTAAGCACACTTGAATATAAGAACTGATAATACGCTACAAAATGATAGTGATCAAAGATGACCCAATAAGCTTGAAGGGTAGAATTTACAGTTCATTTTGGATTACAGATTCTCTCTCTCTCTCTTTTATCTCTTTCTTCGTCATTCCTACTAGGTTTAAATAGGAAATCCAAGCAAACCAAAACAAAACCATTTTCACTCTTTTTGCTACCATTTGATTTAGCAAGCTATGGATGGAATATAGAATGAAAGCAGAGATTCTTGATGTCATCTTGATTGTAATAAAAATAGCACCTAGATTTCCATTTACTTTAGATAAATAACATCTTTATTGTTCAAGCCATTTTGAGCTTTTTTTCTGATAAACATTTGACCTCAAAATCTGTTAGTGATCTCATTTTATTTTGCTACTAAAGCAAAGTTAAAATATTTTAATGAAAGTAATATTTTAGTTAAGCGTGTTTTTTCCAAAACATTGGTAAATTACACATAGAATGAATGTTTTAAAATAAAGTTTAAACACATGATTTAATAAGTAAGTGATTTTATAATTAAGATAATTTAATCCGAAACAGTTCACTTTGTGATTTATAATCTAGGTAAATTCAATATTAAACTTGTAATATTTATAGAAGCATATATTTATTACTCTACCGATTAGGATGGTCTCCTTTTTTAATACTCAAATATAAATATTTATATATAATGCATATACACTAGATGAATTTTTCCATCGCTTATAAAATATATTATTTCTATTAATTTTATACCTCAAAGAAAAAGCCAACACTTGTTTATTCTTCTTTTAGTACTTAGGTAACCAACACTGCATCTAAGTTTACAAAAACATTTTTTCCTTAATGAGAATTTAATTGAAGGAAACTATCAGTTATAAATAAATCATTAACAATTATCTCATGGCTCAATGCTCTACCACACACATAATGATATTCAATTAATGTGATCATGTTTGATCACATTGATGATAAGGCCTTAGAGAGATCAATTCCCAGTGGATTACAATGAATATTTTTGATAACTCTTATGAGAAATAAAATTTTAAAAACTATAATTTCTTTTTTTTTGGTAGAGGTTTTTGCTATAGGGCACATGCGCTCGCCAGACAGACAGAGAGAGACATAGAGACAGAGAGTGAGAAATCACCCCTCAGAGGGGATGGTCACGCCGCTATCCCTTCTCCTTCATTCTCCTCTTGGGATCTTGGGCACGCACGCACACGCGCCCGGCGTGTGTTTTAAGCTACCGGGTCCGGGACGTGAACCGCGGTCGACTACATGGGAGTCCAGGGACATAGCCATTATGCTAACTGCTGGTTCCCCAAAAACTATAATTTCTCACCTGAGTATCAGTTTAGTAAAGATGTACTTTATTATACAAGTAATATCACAGTACCTAGAGATCATTGTTTAAATTCTAAATTTCCCATAACAAGAATTCAGGAACAATCTACATATCTGTTAATTCTCCTCTCCTCTTCTGGGATTACTTATTAAGCAGTTATCTGCTTGTTAATGAATCGATGAAGCCTTTGGACTACTAAAAAAAAAAAAAAAAAAAAAAAGTCCCAAGCAACATTTCTTCATTTTCCCTCTATTTAGATGTGCTATGTGTACAACAAAAGCCAGACTGGAATGTGAGCAAGCAAGTCACATTGTGAGCATGCATGGCACTTGCTTTGATAAAACAATATGGCTCAGATGGAAAGTATTTACTTTGTGAAACTAAAGCATCACCCACTTATTTACTGCACCCATTTAAATTCTATAACTGAAAAAAAAATTATCATCTGAACAGAGACAATGCACTAGCAAAAAAACAGTAGATTTGGAAATTAAGATGTGTGTAATTAACTTTGATAAAGAATTTATAAGCAATTAGTGTAACACTATTATTATTTCTTATTCTCTCTTAAGTAAGGACCTCTTTTACTCAGATGTTTATCCTTTTATTAAGTTAATATCATTGAATTCTCAGTGGGTCAGAAACTACTCTAAATGGCAGGGATAGAGGGGTAAACGTGAGAGTCATGATCTATCTATTCTATTAACTATTTAGTGTCCATTGCAAGTAATGGGCTCTATTCTCAATATCATCAAAGGTCAAACATTAATAGTGACACCTGTTTATGTGAGCCTGAATGAAGCTGGAATTTCTTTTTTTAAAATAAAAGAATTATTTTATTTAACATTTATGTATTTATTTTAATTTGACCAGAGAGAGGAGAGAGACAGACAGAGAGAAAGAGAGAGAAAGTGAGAAAGTAAGCCGCCACGTCTGGGATTTGAATCATGGCCTACCGTGTGGGAGTCCAGCACCCTTAACCATCACAGCATCTGCTGGCCTCATGAAGTTGGAATTTTTTTGATCACATGCCAAACACATATTAGCAACTCATGAAAACTCTGCTCATAGTATAAAGCACAATCTGTCTTTCAGTATTTGCTACAGGGAATGTCAAATTTTTGAAATATCTATTTTTATACTCCAGATATATAACAGAATTTTTTTTTCTTTTTTTGGAGAGGTTTTTGCTATAAGGCGCGTGCGCTCGCCAGACAGACAGAGAGAGACAGAGAGATAGAAAGCAGGAAATCACCCCCCAGAGGGGATGGCCACGCTGCAATCCCTTCTCCTCCATTCTCCTCTCGGGATCTTGGGCACGCACGCACACGCGCCCGGCGTGAGTTTAAGCCGCCGGGTCCGGGACTCGAACCGCAGTCGACTACGTGGGAGTCCAGCGACATAGCCATTACGCTAACTGCTGGTCCCTATAACAGAATTTTTGTTAAAATGTTATTTTCAGCCCAGCAGCTAGCATGGTAGGTAAGGCACTGGATCCATATAGCCAACCATGTTTTGAGTCTTGGACCTGGCAGTTTCCTTCCTCATTCTCTCTGGCTCTCTCTGGTGAGCACACATGTCCTATACTAGAATTTAAAATAATAATAAATAAAATAGATAACTCTTTTAAAAAAAGAACGTTATTTTCTAAACATGTGAGCATGTAAATCAGAAAGCATGTTCACCATAAATCAAGATGGTACAAGGTGGTTTAAGAATATTTTAGGGTTTTTGGAAGAAATTCCTTATTGTTACATTGTATTATTGATCTCCTAGGAAATTAATTTTAAGAATCATTAAGAATGGATCATTTTAGGGCCAGCAGGTGGTGTAATGGTTAAAGTGCTGGATTCCCACATGGCTGACCATCGTTTGAGTTTGGACCTGGTGGCTTAAAAATCATGCCTGGTGCGTGTGCATGCGTGCTCCGAATCCCAGGAGGACGGTGGAGGAGAAGAGATTGTGGTGTGGCCATTTCCCCTGGGGAGTGGTTTCTTACTTTCTCTCTCTCTGGAAAATGCATACACTCTATGGCAAAAACCTTAAATAAAATAAGAAAATGAGCCATTTCATATTCAACATACTCTTAAAACTTATTTTAGATTCCTTCTGTTGTTTTAGTCATCCAGTTTGTGGTTGTGACAGTGGTCTTAGAAATCAGTATTCAGCTGATACTAACAAATCCTGAAAATTTTAGTATTTTCTCTTCTTTCCTTTTTCTTTCTTTTTTTTTTTTAAAGTCAGAGGACTCATGCACTGCCCAGAGAGAGAGCCAGACAGAAGGCGAAGTGGTGTGGTATTATTGCAATCCCTTCTCCATTTCTCCCTTCACACACGTATATGCGTGGTGTGTTTACAAGTTCTTATTTATATACATCACATACTTTAAGCAATGTAATATTCTCCTTTAGATACCACCATGAAATTGAGCTCCATAACCTATACCTATTTGTTTTCAGTGCATTGTTTAATAAGTTTAAGCTCGTAGTTATCCTTTGCTTTCAGTGGAGACCAGACTTCTTTATTTATGTAGATATATTAGTAGACAAGGTCAAATGAGAATGAAAATTGACACAATGATTATAGAGACGTCAGTTAAGAAATATTGGAAAATAACAGACTTTGCTATGCTAGAAGCCTAAGGAAAACAGGAAATATTATAAACCTAAGAATTGCATCTTTAAGAAATCACAGCTTGAACTGAATGAGTAATATAGAAAATTACAAGCAGAAGAATTCATTTAAACAAAGAAGGGTAGAATATCTTCTGAACGTATGAATGGGGAAAATCAACAGTTTCTAAATACATATGATATTTTCAGATAATATGCTTAGACTGTTTTTTCTTACTATGCAAAGGAGTATTATTCATGCCTTTGTACTACCAATACGTACTAGCTAGAGAGCTGTTAAAAGGCAGCTCTCTACTGTTCTGTAGACTAGAGGGGATGTTAAGAGCAAACTAGTAATGCAAACATACTTTTAAAATTTAAAATGAAATTTGGTAACAGTAGGTACTAATCTAACATTGACATAACAAAAATCGATAATAGTAAAAGATGAACTAAAAATTTCAGACAAATTTATCTTGCTTTATTGTAAAATTTTAATTAAACACTGAAGTGCTTTGAACTTGTTAAATAGTACAATGTATTACAATGTTTTAACTGGATTGGTTAGTTCAAACCCTGTCATTGTTCAAAACCTTGGGTAGGTCTGCAAAACAAGAAGCTCTTCAAAGGTTTTGAAGATCTGATTCTTTCTTGCCACAGTAGTGAACATAGTATTTTACTTGTAACAAATACGACTTGATTACTTCCCCAAATCCAAGTAGGTTTGTCTTTCTGGATAATGTAATTTACTAGTACACACAGACTCACTCTTTTGTGAAAAATATAGATAGATTTGAATTTTGAGTCAGGAGGCCTGAGTTTACCAGTACACTCAGTGCTTCATGAACATAAACAGAAGCTAAATTCCAAAAGAAGGACGTATGTGTGTGTATGTGTGTTCACACAGTCACACGTGTGTTCACATGATGGCATATACGTGTGTATTTATGAGTGGGAAACTGTGTGCCCATGTGCAATTACAAATTTGCCAAGCTTAATAGTACATAAGACTAAGAAAGGACAGTCCCATGATGAAAAACAATAGACTAGCTTTTAAATAAAATAATCATTTGCAAAAAGTTGGAATTGTAAAGAGGGAGTCTAAGGTTTATAAGAAAAATATATATATATTTTTAGAGTTTTTTTTTGCTATAGGGCACATAAGCTTGCAAGACAGACAGAGAGAGAAAGAGAGACAGAAAGTGAAAAAGCACACACACACAAGCGCACACACACACACACACACACCTCGGGGGGGATTGCCATGCTGCAGTCCCTTCTCTCCATTCTCCTCTTGGAATCTTGGGCATGCCTGGCTTGAGTTCTAAACCACCAGGTCTGGGACTAGAACCATGGTCGACTATGTGGGAGTGCAGCAATGTAACCATTATGCCATTTACTGGTCACAAGAAGAAAATATTTTTTATCTACTCTTCTATTTCTAGAGCTGAAGACAGTTCTAGAAATGCTAAGTTTGTATGCCCAAAATCCCAAGAGGAGAAGGGATTGCTGTGTGGTCATCTCCCCCAGGGAGAGGTGTGTGTGTGTGATTGCTCACTTTTACTATCTCTGTCTCTCTTCCCAGAGAGTGCACATATGCTGTAACAAACTTTAAAAAAATACACATGGGGAAGAAAGACTAGTGTTACCAATTACCAATGGTAACAATGTTAATTCTCATGATGGAAATTATATTACATTGTAATGTAATGATGAGTGTGAAATGATGTTCTCACACGTTGAAGGCAAAGTTGATACTGTGTTATTTGATGGATGCCTGACCAAGTAACGGCCCAAAGCAGAATCAACAGGGAAGGCACTATCGCAGTTCCAGAGTGAAAACTATGATATTATCCCTGTCACCTGACAAGAGAGCACTGTATTTACAAGGCAGATTTGGAACAGCATTTTTATCCTATTTTTATATTTGGAAATTCAGACATGAAACAACACAAGTGATACAGTCATATTTGTTTCTAAAGTACTACATTTTGAGTTTATGGGTTCTCATGTCCAAACCACAGTTCTGTGGACAGGGGTATTAACATTTGAATGCAGTCCTATAGGTGCTGCTTTAAGAGTTCTGTATTTAGATCTAACAGAGGGCATGATGCAAGAATTATTCAGGTCTTCCCTCATACTCTTATGTTGCCTATACAAATTAGTGAGCCATTTCTCAGGGGTCAGCAGGAGGCATGGTGGTTAAAGCACTGGACTCCCACATAGTCGACTATGGTTCAAGTCCTGGACCTGGAGGCTTGCTCTCTCATTTTCCCTCTCCCTCTGTATCTCTCTCTGGTGAGCACACTTGCCATATAACAAATTTAAAAATAGTAATAAGTACAAATTTATAGAAGTAATTATTTTTTAAGAAGAGCCATTTCTCAACATTGATATTTCCATAATTTTAGTAGAGTCTATTTCATATTTTACACATAACTTATATTTGTTTATGGATGATAAGGAGCTCTACAACATTACTGAGAAGTGTATGAACATCATACTAGTGTATTCCTCCTTTGAGGAAAAACTTCTGGAAAAAATTCTAGTTTTGAAGAAATTATTCCCATTTTTTGAAATTAGTTCTACTTAATTGGCAATCAAATATATCCTGTATTACAAACAACACCCTGTAGCAGATAGATTATTAAAAGTACTTTGTTATATCCCCCTGGGGGGTGACTTCTCGCTTCTGTCTCTCTGTCTCTCTCTGTCTTTCTGGTGAGCACATGTGCCCTATAGCAAAAAAACTCCTCTAATAAAAGAAAAGAAAAGAAAAGAAAAAAAAAGTACTTTGTTATGTGGTGAATGAATTTCATCTAGATTTCTCTTTCATGATTAATTTGTCTTAAATGATTATTTATTACTTTAGATTTTATACTGTGTAGAGAAATCCAGTGAAAACAGCAAGTTGTTTTTTTTTTTTTTGATATGTTTGCATGGATAAAACATATCCATTATTTCTTAGCAAGAAATAATGATGCTAAGGGCTGTAAGACAGGGTCATCCACTTAACCCCTTCATACAGGGAACATGAAAAGCAGGTTTATATTTGCAATTCATAATTCTGAGTTATATTTCATAAGCTCTGGGTTTAAACTGATGAAAGAAAAAGTCCCATAACTAACTAGCATAAGATTGTATGAAGAAAATTGATGAAAATATTTACTTTGGTGCTTGTTATCAAGTTACACTGCTGTAATTAAAACCCAGAATAAGGGCTATGATGACAGAATAGTGCTGAGGTATGTGTATTTCAAAGAGTTGCATTGAACATTAATAAAATAAAATAATGCCTAAGCCCAATTCTAGTAGAACCAATTGAATATAAAGACAAATGTAAAATTTACTATCTATATATAAACCAAGATATAGTGTATTAAGAGGAATTGTTTTGTATTTGTTTTTAATGTCATGTGAGAAACTGTCACCTATTCTGAGCTGTACTCGAACACGGGACTACCGTACTTTTTCTCTGAACTTTCAGTCTTAATTCTTCTCTTTGTCTGATGCTGCTGCTCATCTAACTCTAGATCCTAAAATAAAGACATTCAATTATTTTATTCTGATGCTGGATAACAGTAGTTAAATATCTACAGTGACACAAGGTGCCCAGGATCAATATCCAGAATATGTAAAGGATGAGTACAAATTGAGAAGAAAAGATAGACAACGCAGAAGCAAAATGGACTTGATACTTACATTTTTTAAAAAAAACAAAGGGATATCCAAATGACCAAAAATGTATACAAAGGTACTTCACATCACTAGTCATCAAGTCACAAGAAAATGACTTTAAAATCCTAACATACCTCTATATCCCTGCTTTAAATGATTAAGATTAATAAAATGTTTTAGCAACTAAAAATAACAGCATAAATTGTTGGCTCTCATATGCAAGTAGTATTCCGGGTAAGCTCAAAGCCAAAAGGAGTTGTATTGACCTTTTAACTAGGCTGGTTTGATCATGACTGGAGGAAAATCTCACCTTGCTTTCTCCCTTGGGAAAGAGAAAAGGCTGGAACATGCAACCTGTTCGGACAGCTCCTGAAGTCTGGAGACCACAAAGAAAAAAAGACTATGAAGCATCTTGAGGCAGTGTCAGAGAACATGCATTATCACAGACACACACAAACTGAAAGAGAGACAATGAGCTCCTAGAAAAAAACAAAAGCAAGATCGAAAACCAAAAGCATGTCAGGTGAAGGCTTTATTCTGTTCAAAGATAATCCATAAAGATTGGTAGAGGTGGCTGTTTATTTCAAATGAACAAGTCCCAACACAAAGCTGTCACACACACACACACACACACACACACACACACAACCAAAAACAAAACACAAGGAAATGTGACCTAATCAAAGTAACTACAACAACAACAACAAATTCAGAAAATCAAACACTAAAGAAATGAGATAGTTAAGGACTAGATTCTGTCTTGTTTGACAAAGATTTATCAGGCAAAGAATTCAAACTAACCAGCATAAAGATACTCAAAAATTCTTGAAAAGCTATGCACAAGAAAAATGAGAGTGTCATAAATTATTGATAGAAAAATGATAAAAGAACCAAATAGAAATTTTGGAGTTGAAAACACAGAAACTGAAGTGAAAATTTTGCTAGTTTGAATGTAGACTTAATCAAAGGGAAGAAAGAATTCTCACACTTAAAGACAGAACCATTTGAAATTATGCAATCACAGGAGACAAAAAAAGAAGGGAAAAATTCTAAGAATACCATCCTGTAGCCCAATTTATGCAGTAGGAGAGTTCTAGAAGTGGAAGAGAGAGAGGAAGTATAGAAAGATTATTTGAAGAAATGATGGTTGAAAATTCCCAAATCTAGAGAAAGAAATATACGTCTAAATTCAAGAAGCCCAAAATATTCCATCTAAAATGAACCCAAGGAAGTTCACATAGGAATACATTATAATAAAATTTTCAAAAGTCAAAGACAATGAGACAATTTTAAAAGCATTGCAAGAAATATAACATCACATGAGAAGGAGCCTCAATAAGACTAGTGTTGGATGTCTCAAAAGAAAGCTTTCAGTCCTGAAAGGAGATATCTTGATAGAAAGAAAAGTGAAAACACCACATACTAAAACCCTGTGATGCAGCAAAAGTGGTATTGAAATAAGTTTATAGTGACAACTGCCTATCTACAGAAAAGGAAAATTCCAAAATAAACAAGGAAATAAGAAAAAGAACAAAGTCCATAATTAGCATAAGTAAGGAAATAGTAAAGATTAGACCTGAAATAAATGAAATAAAAACCACAATTTTAGGATCAGCCTGTGACCTGGTGATTAAGGTGGTTGGATCCCACATGGCTGAGCTCCTCGTTTGAGTCCCAGACCTGACAGCTTGAGGAAAATGCTGGGCACATGTGTGTGCATGCCCAAAATCCTGAAAAGGAGGGAGAAAACGAGGGTAAGAGATGGTGGCATGGTCATACCTCATGGGCGGAGTGACTTCTTGTTTATCCTCTCTCATTCTGTGTCCATGTGTCTCTGACAAATGCATGACCCCTTTGTCACATTACAAAACAGAACCGTGATTTTGAAAAATCAGCCAAACTAAGAGTTGGTTTTTTAAAAAAAGATCAATAAAACTGATAAATATTTAGCTAGACCACCTAAAAAAGAGAGAAAATGTGAGAAAATAAAAATCAGATATAAAACAGGGAACATTACAACTGCTTCCACAAAATAAAATAGATCATAATAAACTAGTATGGCCAATTATATGCCAAAAAAATTGAATAATGAGAAGAAATAGATCCATTCCTAGAACTGTATTGTACCTGTCTAAACTGAATCATGAAATTAAAGTGGAACAAACCAATAATTAGAAAGTAGATTGGATCAGTAACACTAAACCTCTCATCAAAGAAAAACTCAGTACCAGATGGCTTTCCTGGACAATCCCATCAAATACTTACAGAATTAATGCTAATCCTTCTAAAATTTTTCAAAAAATTGAAGAGTCAAAAACACTTCAAAACTCATTTTATGAGGCCAGTAATACCCTAATGCCACAAAAAGATAAAGACAATAAAAGAGAAAAAAAATAAAAATGACGGGCCAATATCCCTGATGAACATGTATTAGCAAACCAATTCCATAGCACATTTAAAGGATTCTATACCATGGTTAAGTGGAATTTACTTGTGTTTGCAAGGATATTTTGACACATAAAAGTAAGTCACTGTAATATATCAAATTAGCAGAATGAGAGACAAAAATCATATGGTTATCACAATAAATGCAGAACAAGTATTTGACAAAATTTACGTCTTTCACCATAAAGTCCCTTAGCAAATTAGGTATAAAAGGAATATATCACCACACAATAAAGGCCATATATGACAAGCCCACAGCTATTGGGTTGTTGTAAAAGTCATGATGTATTTTTTCTATGTTTTTCTATGCAAAAATGCATCATGGCTTTTCCAACAACACAGTAATATCATACTCAATATTGAAAAGTCAAAAGCTTTTTCTCTAAAATCAGAAGCTAGATAAAGATGCCTACTTTCACCACTCCTAATCAGAATAGTAAGAGAAGTCCTTGCCAGATCAATTAGGTAGGAATAGAAATAAAAGACCTCCAATAAGGAAAAAAATAATTGGTCTCTGTTTGCAGATGTATGAGCTTATAAATCGAAACAGAGCTTTCTCCTCTCCTTCCCCTGCCCTTTAGCAATTAAGAAAAAAAAAAAAAGAGAGAGGGGCAAGGCAAACCAAAACTGCAATGAGATGTCACTTTGCAGCTTTTAGAATAGTCATTATCAACAAACAGTAACAACAACAACAACAAAAGGAAAATAAATGTTGGTGAGGATGTGGAGAAATTTCAATATACAGAGTGTTGGAGGGAGTCTAAAATGATGCAACTCCTGCAAAAAACAGTATAGACTTTCCTCAAAGAGTTAAAAATAGAACTACCACATGATTCAACAGTCCCACTCCTGGGTATGTATTCAAAAGAATTAAAACCAGGCTGTCAAGGAGATATTTACATTCCCATGTTCATTGCAAAATTTCTTATAATAAGTAAGAGGTGGAAACAACCTAAATATCCCTCACTAAATGGATGGATGAAGAAAATGTGGCAGGCGTGCACACACACAATAAAATAGTACTGAGTTTTGAAAATGAAGGCAATGCTGCCATATGTGACAACATTGCAGACATTATGCTAAGTGAAATAGGCTCACCACAGAAGGACAAGTCCTGCAAGATTCCATTTTTATAAGGTATCGACAATAGTTAGGCCCTCAGTCACAGAAAGTGGAATGGTGGTGGCCAGGGTCAGGGGGCGGGGACTGAGGAATTGCTATACAGTGAGGGTAGGGCGTCAGTGATACAAGGCGAATAAGCCCTAGGGGTTTGTTATACAGCAATGTGTATAAAGTCAACAAAACTGTACTGTACACTCACGAATTTGTGAAGAAGGTAGATTTCACTTTATTTTTTAATAATTTTACTGAAGGATGGGTATGCTTGTCATAAAGAAAGAGTGAGAAACATCTCCCGTGGGGAATAGTCATGCCACAATCCCTTCTCCTTCAGTTCACCTCCCAACCCCCATTGGGATTTGGGGCGCACATGCGCATGTGCTCAGTGTGTCTTTGAAGACAACAACAGGGCACGTAGGATCCAAGTGCTTTAACAACTATGCCATAGGCTAGCTCACGTTACATGGCTTTTACCACAGTAATTGAAAAGAGTCAGACACAAGAGAACAAATAATGTGTAATTCATTGATGTGAAGTAAAATAGGGAAATCTAATCTACAGAGATAAGAGGACAGAGCTTGTCTTTAGGAGGAACCACCTGGGAGGGAAAATGGCGGGCAGTGGCAATGTCCACTATTGGATACAGCGATAGTTTAGCTGGATATGTTCCCTTTATAACTTTGAGGAAAATTGAGTTCTGCTTTCTGGTTTATGTGCCGAACTATATTTCCATTAAAAAGGAAAAAAAATAATAAAGATGAAGCTTCAGGATATATAATAAGCAAAAAACTCAATAATAATATGAAAAATTTAAAAGTGCTTTGTTTAGGCAGGTGGCAAGGCCTTGTGTCAAAGATTTGGGGCACAATAATTTCAATTAGGGAGAATGATGGGTGACAAAACTCTAAGGTAGGTTTTCGGATGGATGACAATACCGACACTGGTGGAATGTCATGAGGGATGGAAAATTACCAAAAGTTGAGTTAGAGAAGAAAGGAAGAGGAAATTTCTGTTGGGCCAGACAGGCCGTGTAGACCTTGTATTTTTCTGCTCAGTTTGATTGAAGGCTGTAGGAAGGGGGCAAGAATAGGAGTCACGGGACCAGCAGTTAGCGTAATGGCTATGTCGCTGGCCTCCCACGTAGTTGACCGCGGTTCGCGTCCTGGACCCGTTGGCTTAAAACTCACGCCGGGCGCGTGTGCGTGCGTGCCCAAGATCCTGAGAGGAGAATGGAGGAGAAGGGATTGTGGCGTGACCATGCTCCCTCGGGGCGGTGATTTCTCGCTTTCTGTCTCTATGTCTCTCTCTCTCTATGTCTCTCTCTCTCTGTCTGGCGAGCACACATACCCTATAGCAAAAAAACCTCAAAAAAAATAAAAAAGAATAGGAGTGACAGATGTGAGTTATTTATTTATTTCATCTTAAGGTTTATACCTTAGGACGTGTGTGCTCACAGGAGAAAGACAGAGAGAGACAGTGAGAGGGAAAGTGGAAAATCACCACCCCCTGGGGAAGGAGTTGGCCATACTACAATCCCTTCTCCATTCTCCTCCTGGGATTTTGGGCAGGCATGCACACACACCCAGCATGAGTATCAAGCCACCAGGTCCCAGCCAGAGTTGGCCATGTGGGAGTCCAGTGCCTTAACCACTATACATCTGCTGGCTCCAAGAGTTAGGAGCTGTATGCTTCATATGGCCCTGCTATATGAAAAATAAATGTACGTAGAAGAGAAGGTAATCTTGTACTAGAAAAAAAATCAATTAAGACACCTGAGCAGTAACCCTGGAGAGAGACAGATTGATTTTTATGATGTAGTTACTAAGAAAAATGGACATAGCATACATGTATTTATGTGCATGCGTACACATATACAACAAACAAACGTTTATTGGTATAGTCAATAGTAAAGTAATTAATTTCTAACTTTTGGTTATTAGTTGAAGTCATTAGAATGAATAAAATAAATAGGTTGGGGCCAGGAGGTGACTTGGTGGTTAAGGTGCTAGGTCCCACATAGCTAATCAGGGCTCAACTCCTAGGCCCAGCACCTTGAAAATCATGCCAGGCACAGGTCTGTGTGTGCCCGAAACCCTGAGAGGAGAATGGAGAAGGAATTGCAGAGTGGCCACCCTCCCGAGGGGGTGATTTCACTTGCTCCTACTCCCTTTGTCTTTCTCTGGTGAGAGAATGCACCCTATGGCAAAAACCTTTAAAAAAAAAAAAAGAACGAAAAGAAAAATTACGTTGGGTGCAAGTGCATGCACGCCCAAAATAGTGAGGGAATGGAGGAGAAGGGACTACGTGTGGCCATCTCCACAGGGGGCGATTTCTCACTTTCCCTCTCTCTCTGTCTCTCTCTGTTTTCCTCTAGTGAGCACATACACCCTATGGCAAAAATCTAAAAATGAATAAATAAATAAGTTGTGATGCATCAATTCAGAATTCAATTTGTCAAAGAAGAATAGTAACATGGCTTTTACACATACATGCTCGTAAAATAAAATATTACTATCACAGAAACTTTGTAATAAACATTCCGCTTACAGTTTCTATCTCATCAGAATAATACAGAATATCTGCAATGAAGTTTCCAAATTGTTCTTTATTTGTTGAATGTAGCTCATTAAAACCCTGTGTGGGAATAGATGACACTCACACTAACACAATTTACTTAGCCAACAGTGCATTTAGGATTTAACATAGTTTTGAAAGGTCTGATGAGAAATACTTCCCATATGTTGCAATAAAAATAAAGTGCCCCTTCTAATATCACTTCTGGTCTTCTATAGAGTAGAGTGGGTAGAGTTGAAATCAGATTGCAAGACCTTGAGAAGTGAGGAAGAGGTAAGACTGAAGGCAATGAACATGGTCTCCTTTTTAAAATTATTTGGCAATGAGCAAAAGGCGGTTATCTTCAAACCCTCCCAACCAGCATATACTTTGAAAACGTACATAGCATTCTCAAAGGAAATACCGCATCAGATTGTGTTTAGTGAGGTAATGATGTAGTTTATTTTATTTCTTTTTTCATCTATGTAGCCACAAAGTACTCTGTTCTTCAGAATGTGGTTATTTTGCTGTTCTTGTTAGACAGGGCTTAAAAAGAAGATTCAAGTCCTCTCTGGAGTGTCTGGTAAACTAATTAACCTTATTAAACCACTTAGTGTGCTCATCTCTAAATGTGGAGAACCATAACTACCTCTCAACCTTTTTTTTATAATTAAGTGAAATATAGATCCAAAAGAAAGATAATGGGATAGCCCCTTAGCCTACTATTAAAGGGATCTGGATCTCACCTGGTTCAAATCCCATCCTCGGTGATTGAAAACCATGCCAGTGGGTGTGCATCTGTCTCTCTCTAGTGACTGCACATGCCCTTTGGCAATAAAAACAAACAAATAAAAAACTGAAAGAACATTAGAACGACTATAAACTGTTAACACACACTCTGGATACTTGTTGCGAACATGTTTGGTTCAGCTTGCATAGTGATCAGAAAAGTAAAGTAGACGGGCCAGTAGATGGGTGGTGAGGTGGTTAAGCCTCCAGGATCCCACATGGCTCACCATGCAGTTTGAATCCCCAGACACAGTCTGAGTCCTAGATCCAATCACTCGAAAAATACGATAGATGTGAGTGTGTGTGCCCCAAGTCCTGTCTCTGTCTCTTTCTGGTGAGCACACATGCCGTAGAGAAAAAAAAAAAAGGCAAAGTAAAATAATATAGCAACATTAACAATATAAGATATCTGGTATAAAATTCTAATTATTGATGTATATTTTTAAAATCCCAGTCTAATAAGACTAAGCCTACATTTCTGCACGGATCTAAAAAGTCTTTAACCATTAAGAAGAAGAGTTAACTTGATAAATTACCAGAGTGCAGATCTGGAAAGTTGATTTATTAGTATTACCTTCTACTTCTAAGAAAATATTTTGACTTATAAACAACTAATTTTCAGAAATTTTCATGCAACATGCTGGCCATAGCCAAATGGTTTACCTACTTTCTTCCACCTAAGCCTCCATTCAGTTGCTATTCAACATAAAATAAAATAAACATCTAAAACAACAAAATAAAACCTCACAGACTTGAAGAGATTGAGAAGACTGAGCAAACAGCATATAAAGATCTTTAAAAAATCATTCCCAAAAACATAAGCAAAGTAGGGAAATGGCAATTTTTTTTGGAAAGGTTTTTACTTTAGGGTGCATGCATGCACCAGAAATACAGATAGAGACAGAAAGTGAGAAATCACCTCCTGGGGGGATGACCACACCACAATCCCTTCTCCTCCATTCTCCTCTAGGGATCTTAGACATGCACGCACATGCACCCAGCGTGAGTTTAAGCCACCGGATCCGGGACTTGAACCATGGTCGACTACATGGGAGTCCAGCGACATACCCATTACACTAACTGTTGGTCCCGGGAAATGGCATTTTTTAAAGAAAAGCAGAGGAAATGGAAGCATGAAGTCTAGATGAGGGGTTGGAAAGGACACAGCATCTATGTAGGGTCCTGGAGGTGTGGACTTTTCACCAGACAGTACATGTGGGCAAAATCAGACACTGACGGACCTGGACCCTTACTTACAGCTCTTCACATGGAATTGGAGGATTGGAGGTACTGCATTGCATGCACAGAACACTAAAGAGCCTTTTTTTTTTTTTTTTTTTTTTTTTTTACATCCCTGTCAAAATCAGGAAAGATTATCTCAATACTGACTAGGTAAAATTTTGGGAGGACATGAGGAAGAATTGTGGGTGGTAAAACGACAGAACAAGGGCTGGAGAGCGGGGCAGAAGTAAAACGTGAGCCCTGCAAGGCTGACTCATGTGGAAAGTGGCCCAGCTGGTGTCCAGAAAACTCCCTGAGCCCACAAGGTACCTGTATGCCTAGGAATGGGGCTGCTTGAGGTCGGGGCGAATCAGGACTGTGGGACAGTGTTGAGAGTACTGCTCTCTGTCACTCTTTCACTCTCTTTGTCTCTTTTGCTTATAGAAGAAAAAAATGAATGAACTTAAGAAAAAAGCCAAAAAATAAAGTCTTCCTCATTCTGGCATTTAGAGTGTCTGTAGGTGGTTTACTGTCTGTCCTTACCCACGTAACCAGCTTTCAACTAAGTGTTTCTTCGTTTCCCTTTTTATGGAAGTTGTATTTCTTAAGTGAGCAGAAATGAAGCACATCAGAATTGTAAGAGCCTACCGAAATGAAACGGACATTCAGGGCCAGCTGGTGGCACAGTGCTGATGGGACACGGCAGTGCTGGGTCTACATGGGGAATCCCCTGCTTGAAATACCAGTGCATGTGTTTGCTGGGAGAGTCAGAAAGAGAGAGAGAGAGAGAACCACCCCCACCCGCAGGATGCCCATGTCACAAGCCCTTCTCCCTTCTCCTCCTGGGATTTTGGAAAAACATGTACACGTGCCTGGCGTGACTTTCAAACCACTGGGTCCAGGACTCAAATTACAGCCAGCCAGTCCAAATTACAGTCCAGTGCCCTAACCACCACATCATTTGTTGGACCTATGCAGTATTATCTTATGTGAAAGTTTGCAGAATATCAACACAGCATGTTGATGAACCAGAAAGGCAGTGCATATTTCAAAGTGAGATAGAGAGGTATTCAAGAAACATTAAGTTTCAAATCTTTTGATAGGTAGAGAAGAGATATTTGAATGAGGTTGAGTGTAGAAATATGTCTGGTTAAAGTTTGTAAATATTTTAAAAGTATAGTTTATTAGTTTTTATACATTTAGTCACTATATATCATTACAGCATGAAAAATGAATTTTCCCAGCACTAATATTCAGTATATTAGTTTAGTCAAAGATATTATTATACACGTTATCATCAACAATTTTGAATTTTTGTATCCCTTACATATTTTCCTTCTTTCTTTTTCCCTTTGATTCCCTTTCTCTCACCCTCCCCCATTTCCCATCCTCCTCACACACTGTTTCTAGTATCCACAATTGTTCTCTGTTCTTTCATATTTTCCAATCTTTCAGTTTCTGCCATGCAATGCAGTCATTCAGTATATATTGAGTGTGAATATACAATGCCCGTCTTTCATAGTTTGGATTGGGTGGTTGCTGCAGAATTTTATTTGGACATGTAGTTTTAAACTAAAGAAATTGTCCTAGACAGCAAAAGGATACTTCTTAAAATGATTTTTCAATGCTAATCTAACAAAGTTTTGTTCCAAATACATATACAATTATACATAATGTAAGAGTTATAAATCCTTTCTCATTTGAAGACACTGCAGAATTACAACAGATATGATCATTATTTTCCCTCCAGAAAACAGTACAGTCTGATATAAAACCACAGGAGACAATGACACAGGGAGAAAAATAATAGAAAGTCTTCTTTGGAGAGCTCAACAATCTATTGCAGCTGGTATGGAGATTTCACACTATTATACATAAATATTCTATAAACAAAATGTAGCCTTGTTGATTCTGAAAGTATACAAAGTTGTCAAAATAACAGTAATTTTAATCAGATAGAGAGAAAATAGTGTTAGAAAGTTTTTCCACCTGGTTTAAGTGTCAAAAGAAATAGACGGAAAATGTGTAAAACATTTTGTAAAGCCTGTCTCTGGTATGGGTAAGATGCCAAAGCTGAATTGCAAGCAATGAGTAATTGAAATGCAATAGATAATCTAGTGATAAAATGATCCCTTATAATAACCGTTCCCCTCCTCCCCCCAAAAAAGTAGAAAGATGAGGTCTGGATTTGACAAAGTTATATTGGATTTTCAGAAAATCATGCTGTATTTTTTCTGTTTTCCTATGCAAAAATGCAACATGCATTTCCCAACAATCCGACCGTTCTAAGTATTCCTCACAGATAGGGAGATGCACACATTAGGTCTACCTTGTGCTATGTATTCAGATATGCATATTCATCCCCTGATTAACCAATAGCATATAGCTCTGTAAGCTTAAAACATTTCTTTATGAATTTTAGGTATTGTAACTCAGATATTATAAAAAGAGAAACTATAAAAAAAAAAGATTCATACACTGAGCACCTTAAAAATCATGTTTCCAGTAGGCTCTGTGCCCTGGTGTTTGAGTCTGCCAAGGTGCCACACGATAACTAAGCGATTGGAGACTCAGGCCCTGAGGCTTGAGAAACACACAGGGCATGTGCGTATGTGTACCCCAAACCCCGTAAGGAGGCAGAGATGGAGATTCTGGTCTGACGATCCCCCTTAGCGGGTGCTTTCTCCCTCTCTCCTCCCGGCTCCCCACCCCACTGTGTCTTTTGTAGGCAAGTGCCCACTCTTCAGGAAAACTGTTTTAAAGTTCACATTTCTATTTTTCATTTATTAATTCTGATCTTTGGTTCATGTATGTTATACTTTTTAAATGTTAGCAATCATTAGAGAGAATATCTTGTTTTTGGATTTTCTTTACAAAGTCATTTTTAAGATGATGCAGTATTTTGTACATATTCATTTTGGTGACTATGTAATAGTTCATCAAGTCGTTGTAACATGGTATAATTAGTCTCCCCCCTGCTTCACCTTGAATTTGTTTCTCCTGTCTACTGTAAATTGAACGGCAGTGAAATTCCTGTGGCATGTGCTTTTATACTTCTCTTGAATTATCTCAAGATACAAAACATTCTGGAAATAGAATTTTGGCTTTGGTATTGGAAATAAAGAGAGAGAGAAATGGAGCAATGAATTTTAAAATATGATCTTCTACTTTAAATACAACCCATTATTTCACTGCATGCTTTAATTAGCATTCATGGGTTTTTATCTGAACCATAAATTCAAGATAGAAAATACTTCAGATTAAACATTGCACAAATGATTAAAAGACAAATGTTTTAATTGATTCTAAAATTGTTTGTCGGACCTTCAGTCTGCACCTAGCCCTCTTTAAGTTGTGGAATTGATGAGGAAATGTGAACATTAAAATATAGGAAGGCCAGCCGGTTGCCTGGTGGTTAAGGGGTTGGGTAACACTGGCCTATTTGTGGTTCCAGCTCTAGGCTTGGCAGCTCGAGAGACATGCCAGGTGAAGATGCATGCATGCCCAAAATCCTGAAAAGGAGGGAAACACCGAAGATAAGGGATTGTGAGGTGACCATTCCCCATGGTGGGGTGCTTTCTTAATGTCCCTCTATTTCTCCTTGTCTCTCCCTGTAATCTCAGCTAGTCAGGAGGCTATGAAAAAAGGATTGTAATAACAAAACCCTATCAAAAAGAAAGAAGAAAGAAAGAAAAAAATGAAGAAAGAAAGGAAGACAGAAGGAAATAAAGAGGGAGGGACAGAGGGAGCAAGGAAGCAAGGAAGGAAGGAAGGAAGGAAGGAAGGAAGGAAGGAAGGAGAGAAGGAAAGAAAGACACATATATGAAAGAGGACTTTCCCAAAGGAGGCTTTAAAGGAGACAAAACAAATTTTAAAAATAAGCATGTAGGAACCAGCAGATGGCGTAATGGTTACATTGCTGGACTCCCATATAGTTGACCCCAGTCCAAGTCCTGGACCCCATGGCGTAAAGCTCACATCAGGCATGTGTGCAAGTATGCCCAAAATACCAAGAGAAGAATGAAGGAAAAGGGATTGTGGCATGGTCATTTCTCACTTTCTCATTTTCTGTCCCTCTGTCTCTCCAGTGAGCACACACACCCTAGAGCAAAAAAATCTCTCTCTCAAAAAAAAAAGCATATAAATTAGAGAGAAAAGCTAAGGTAATATAAACTAAAATCATTAAGTCTAAGCAAAGCCTCATATATAATGAACATGGCGATGGCTGAGACCTGGTAGGAATGCCTAGTTCATCATCAGCCTCATTTGTCTAAATAGCTGCAATTCACCTGTTCATCTCCTGTGAGTTCTCAGCTTCCTGAACCTTGTCAGGCTAGGTCAGGTACCTGGGGAATATGTTCTTATTTTGTTATGTCTCTTTCTCTCTGAGCTATTACTTTGTGATAACACATTCATTGATGATTCAAGCCTGGGTCTCAGATTTGGTACTGTGCCAGAAATCTAGTTGTGACTCATTAAATATGTTTATCAAGTAATTTTGTTGACAGAGGGAGAGATCTAAATTGGAAGGGATAGAGAAAGCTTTATAAAATTAGGAGAAAGATACCAGTTTACTAGAAAGTGAAGGAAAACAGCATTCATAAATTGGAAAAGATGAAAAACTAAGAATGAGTTCATTAAAGATGAGTCTGGAATTATTCTAAGGTATAATTTCATGATGCTAGGGAAAATTAACAGTCTTGATAAAATTAGAGAACGTAAACCAAGACCAGTTTGATTAATTAATCCAAAGCTGTATTAATTTTAGAAAACAAAAAATTTTAAGATCAGAGGTGTTCGGCAAAATTTAGTATCTCAGAGGTGGGATATGCCTGTGCTGTCTGTTTTTAGGATGTGGCCAGGAGAAATGTGACTAAATATCAATGCAATTACACCACTTAAGGATCTTTGAAGCCTGTCTGCTGGATAGATCATTGAATGCATATTGGAGTTACCAATACTGGAAGCAAGGAGTGGGGTAAAAGAAAAACATAACATCAGCCTTAAATCACTCAAAGAGGTAGAAAACGTAAATTTCAGATTGAATAGATTATAATGCTAAGTATGTGGACATGAAATAGAAATAAATGAAAAAGAAGTTTTTGATCTTTTTCTTTCTTGCCACTCTACATCACTTCAAGGGCTTTCTGTTTTCAGCATAGCAAACTGAACAATTCTGAAATGTCATTCGAGTTTTAACCCACTCTGCTCCAAAGCCTCCAAACTTTCTTTCACTAAATGTAAAAGCAACTTGCGATGAGGCTTTTAGGGCCTAGGGGGTCTGTGCAAAATCGGAACAATGACATGACTCTCACTAACTTCGTCTTCAACTATTCTGCTGCCTGCTCATTCTGTTCCACGTGCAAGAGCTTCCTTGACGTTTCTCAGAATGGCTGACCTTTCACCCTTGTTCTCTCTTACATGAAATGCTCTTCTCCATGTATCCATACATCTTTGTCTTTGTCCCTCTCTGATTCACTGAATGAGTCCTGCCCTGATCATCTTATTTCAAATTTTTATCTACACTCCCTACTGGTTCACTCCTATCCCTTTATTCTACTGTCTTATGGCAATGATCAAAATTAACATTTATTGCAATTTAACTTTTTTTGTGGAGAGGTTTTCGCTATAGGGCACGTACGCTCTCCAGACAGACAGAGAGAGACAAAGAGATAGAAAGCGAGAAATCACCCCCCAGGGGGGATGGCCACACCGCAATCCCTTCTCCTCCATTCTCCTCTCGGGATCCTGGGCACGCACGCACACACACCCGGCGTGAGTTTTAAGCCACCGGTGTCTGGGACGCGAACCGCGGTCACTACGTGGGAGTCCAGCGACATAGCTATTACGCTAACTGCTGGTCCCCAATTTAACTTTTTTTAATATTGATTGTTTATGGTGTTCCTCTCTCATGCCCATGAGAATGGAAGCTATTCTAGTATAAAGAATTGTGTCTGATACGTTCACTGATGTATCTGAAGGGCCTAGAATTGTACCTGTAACACAGAGGGTATTTAATGAATATCTACTCCTAAAATGAATAAGTGAATTAACTTTAACTGAAAGTGTTCAGGGAAAGTTGATAAAGGAGAGATTAAAGTGGCTTTGTAGAACGTGGAATAAAATAGAAACAAAAGGCAACATTGACTGTGGTTTAATTGGGAGAGAATCAGATTTAGTCATGGCAAAAAAAATTGAAAGATGAGATGAAAAGTGAAAGATGAGATTGCTGAAAATAAAAGGCAGTACACACAGCAAAGAAAAGGTGGGGTGGGGATGAATTATGAGGATATGAATATTCGAGTAAAAGAATAGGGTAAAATATGTGTGTTAAATATTTCAGAGGACTGTTTAAAGCATTGCTCAATATTAAGATGAGAAAACCTTCAGAGCCAGCAGGAGGCATGGTTGTTAGGGTGCTGGACTCCAACATGTCCAGCTATGGTTCAAGTCCCTGACCTGGTGACTTGCTTTCTCGCTTTTCTTCTCAACCTCTCTCTGTCTCTCTTTAGTGAATTAAAAATTAATAATACTAATAGTAAATAAAATTAAATAATTCTAAAAGGAATGAGAAAATCTTGCATTATTCAATTTCTCAAATATATAGTCTTGAATTTTAAATGCATATACATTTTTATTGAATGGTTAAGCTTATATATATTTTGTCCTTTTTTACTAATCCCTTACAATATGTCATATATCCTGGGACCAGCAGGTGGCGTGGTGGATAAAGCGCTGGAATTCCCACATGGCCAAGCATGGTTCAAATCCTGGACCTGGTGGCTTGCTTTCTCACTCTCCCTCTCTCTCTCTCTATGTCTTTCTCTGGCTAAACTCAGGTGAAAATAATAATAACAATAATAAATGAATAAAATAATAATTCTTTAAAAAAAATTAAAAAAAAACAATATGTCATATATCCTACCAAGCACTTTTCAGTTTTTCTCCTTTAATCCTCACAATAGCCCAGAATAAATTTAAATGATGATTCACTTTATTTCAGCATTTGATTAACATGATTTCCACTTGGACAAACTAAAATCCTTACCATGTTTACTGAGCATTCAAAATGCAGACTAGGGCTGGTCTCAAGTGTTCAGTTTTTGAGATATCTTGCTTGTATTAAACAATTTCAAAACCCAATTAAAAGGGAAAACAAGCAATTAAGAAGAAAACATGTTTTTGCCACATGCCAGTCTCATTATTTGTAAAAACACATTTACCTCTAATTAAAATGGTATCTAGTGTACTCCATAAATTGACATTTATTATTCCTTACCAGAACTCAAATCTTTATATATATTATTTTTTGGTTCTCTTCTAGAGAAAGCTATATTTTAAATATCTTTTTTGTTTATATCTTTTTAAATTGTTATGTGCATATCTACAGGTCTATCAAAATGAATTCTCTCTAAAACATACACCTTTGACACTGTTCTCACTTTTTAAAAAAATAATAGTACCATCCATATCTAATTAGTATAAAATATTTCCTGGTGGAAAAAAAAATCATTCTTAAATAAAGCAAAGATCATATAGTACCCAATATATATCAAGGTAATGGTGTTATCACAAGAGTAATTGGTTGATGACAACTAAAGAGTGAATTATGTAAATTATTTCACACTTCATTAGAAGATTCTTATGACTAGATACCATTACAAATATGTAATAAGTGAATATAAATAAAAGGTCCAATATTTTGACCTATCAAAAATACTGAATAGATAGAAACATGTTTAGTAACATTCGATTGATTTATTGATTATTTCACTTTTTTTTTTTTTTTGGCGAGTATTTTCTTTTCTTTCTTTCTTTTTTTTTTTTTTTGCTATAGGGCATGTGCTACTCGCCAGAAAGACAGAGAGAGACAGAGAGATAGAAAATGAGAAATCACCCCCAGGGGAGATGGCCATGCTGCAATCCCTTCTCCTCCATTCTCCTCTCGGGATCTTGGGCACGCATGCACACACACTGGGTGTGAGTTTAAGCCACCAGGTCCGGGACTCGAACTGCAGTTGACTACATGGGAGTTCAGCGACATAGCCATTACACTAACTGCTGGTTCTGATTTCACATTTATATAGAAGGAAATTTGGATACTTGAAAAATGAAGTGCTGACAAATAATAATGTTTCTAATATAGAAATAAGCTATCCAACCCACATTAAAAATAATATCTTCCTTATAAATATCAAAATTATTTTACCGTATTTTCTGAATTTTAATTATTATAAATGATACATTAATTAATGAACTGTTTTGTTTTATTCATCATTTTTTTCTTTTTTTTGGTTCCTCTTTGCCTTAGAAATTTGAGGTTTATATGTTGACTATAATTATCTATGATACATTTTTTTCTTATATTGTCACTTAACAAAGTTATTCGCTAAATGACATCATTTTATTTAGATATATAGCACAAGTTTTCTCTGAAAAGTATATAATCAGAGATTTCTATTTCACTATTTGTATCTGCCATTCTGTCTCTTGCCTGAGAGACAGAGGAAATGGTAAAGAGAAGAGAAAAGACACACTTTTTTGCTTTCAGGTTAACTTTAGTAATAATGGGTGTTTTCTAAACCATAATTTTACACAATACCTACATACGATACCAACAATGCATTAACTAACTCATACACTTTTAAAACATTTTAATTTAGTTTTTAAAGTTTTTGTCATAGTGTGTGTGTGCTCACCAGAGAGAGACAGTGAGAGGGAAAGTGAGAAATCACCTCCTAGGGGATGGCCACATTGCAATCCACTCTTCCACTCTCCTCCATTCTCCTCCAGGAATTTTGGGCACGCAGGCACATATGCCCAATGTGATTTCCAAGCTGTGCGGTCTGAGACTCAAACCAAGGTCATTCACGTAGGAGTCCAGTGCCTTAAGCACCATGCTACCTGCTGGCCCCACACCCTTTATTTATTCTCTGATTTTTCATGTTCTTAGTGTTCTTAATAAATACTAATATTTTAACAAGTTCTACTAATTCATTGAAGTTGAAAAAGTGTAACACTTGGTATTAGTATTTCCTTCCAAACCAGAAGTAATATGATAAATATTAGAATAGAAAGAAACTTAAATAATCATGATGTATTTGGACCAATTGATAGTGGATACATCTTTACTTAGTTCTCAACTATGGCCCTTCCAACAAATCATAGTGAATTCTTCTTTCTAGATCATCCTAAAATACTTGAATATATGTGTCTTAGGAAGGAAAAAAACATGTTAAACTTTTAGGGTAGTGCTTTTGGGCCTGCTCAACTGGCTAACTGTGCTTTCATTTATCATTATTTTAACAAATTCTACCATGTCCCACACATAGTTATCACGATACAGAGTTTTGTAAGTCCCCTTCCTCAAACTGCATACAGTAGGTGGACAAGCCTAAGATAACGTAGATTATTACAATGTGCTTTGATAAATGTCCTCATTGGAATCAAAGGAGGTAATTCTATTATCACGTGGTATGTCATTTAATTCATCCTGGAAAGAAAAGAAAAAATATCACTAGGTCTCTTTGTCCTTTGCTTCCACTTGAATCCCTACACAGGGTGGCAGAGGGAGTGCTCTGTGTCCCTGTCAACTCCCATCATCACCAGTAGTAGTGAGCTGCTTTCCTGATGTCACATCCTTTCCAACATAATATCATTCAAGGTGTTGATTGAAGTACAAATCACTAGGATATTAGATACAACTGTTACTTGTTGATATTGAGACATTTTCTTCAATCATAAATATTTTTTTCTAGGCTATTTCTATTTCTTTAGTAGAGTTGTTTATCCTTCCTTTATAGCTATGCCTTGTATTCTTAGCTTTTCCTCATTAATTTTGGATTGAACCTTGTTTCTTTATCCATTTTTTTAGACGTTTTTTGCCTTAGGGCATGTGTGCTTGCTGAGGAGAGACAAAGACAGAGACAGTGAGAGAGAAAGTGAGAACTCCCCCCCACACACACACACTGGGGGAGGGATGGCCACACTACAATCCCTTCTCCTCCGTTATCTTCCTGGGGTCTTGGGAACACACACACACACACACACACACACACACACGCCCATGGTAAGTTTCAAGCCATCAGGTCCAGGACTTGAACCGTGGTCAACCATATTAGAGTCCAGCAATGTAACTGCTATGACATTTGCTGGACCTTCTTATTCCTTTTCAAAAACCTTATTTTGATGATTTCCCTTATTACTAGGGATTTAAAGGCCATGTGTGGTTGAAAGCCCTGAAGTTTCATCTTCAGGCTAGGCTACAGTGGGTTCTCACATTCAATTGCATATTCCACATTCCTTGTGGAGGTCCCACAGGCATCTGAAATTTACTATGCCCAACTGTGAAACCTGGCTTTTTTAAAATTTATTTCATTTTTTAAAAATCTCTCTGTCCTCTATACTCAATCCATGTAATTCTAAATTTAAAATAAGGGTTTATTTGCATCTGTCTGTCTTCACTGCTACCACTTGAGTTCAAAATACCACTGCTTAAGGCCTGGATTTTTGCAATAACTTCCTAAATCGTCCCCTTAGTTATCATCCGTTAAACCCTCTACAATTTATTTTAATATAACTTGTACTCCTTTTCTTAAAAACTATAGATGACTTTCCATTATATTTTGAAAGGAATTCTCATTTAACGGAAGAGCTTGTAAGACTGTGAGTGTTCCACCTCCTGCCCATCTCTTCAGAATGAGCGTCTCCTTAGCCTCACTCATATTTTACTTCCCCGAAGGCACCAAACCCTTTTCTGTCTTACAGACTTCCTTGCGCTGAGCATGTCTTCGTTCCCCTTCCACAATGATGTCTTTTACGTCTTTCACAACACCCCGCGGTGGTGCTGTTTTACAGGGCACTTTCCTGACACACCATGCTTTTTGTTACTTACCTCTTTTAGTTATCATGTGAATCTTCATGCTTTTTTATATCATGGCTATCTTTCCAACTAAATTCAAAGTTCCATTGTGATCAGGGACTGGCTCTGTTCACTTAAAGGAAGACAGCAATTCTTTTTTTAAAAAATTAAGAGCTTGTAGTTTTTATATTAAATGAGGCAAAACTCTTTCCAACTGAATCACTAGTATTACTACATTTTACTATATGTTTTAGCAATATTTGATGAGTGAGTACTCTACTCAATGTTTAAAATACTGCTTACCCCAAAGTAGATTTCTAGTGGATATTTGGTATATAAATAAATTAAAAATTAGTGTTGGAAATGAAGATAAAACCACAGTATTAAGGCAATTTTTGAAACAGTGTAAGTCTTTCTTTGTTTTATCAAGCCATTTATTTACCTTTTTTTAATCTTAATTTTTTGGCTTATTTGTTCTGTGAGAAAGCAAGAGAAAGAGAGATAAAGAGATACAGCAGGGTGTTGACAGGGTGTTGTCACCTCAGTCTCCCGCAGCCCCAGTCAGCCTGGATCTTGGGCATACGTATGCCCAGGTACTGGGGGAGTTCTCTAAACACAAACCAGCATAACCATCCCATGTGGGTCTGCTTCACAAAACATCCTGTTTTATGCTGTCCCACTGTATGAATACAAGTATTAATTTTTGTTTGTTTTAAATTTGGCAGAGAGTGTGCACACTCAGCAGAAAGAAAGAGAGAGAGAGAGAGAAAGTGACAAAGCACTCCAACGGGGAATGGTCACAATACAATCCCTCTCCTCCATTTCTCCTCCTTTTGCGATTTTGCACATGAACACAAGACATATGCCCTCTGTGTTTCTCAAGCCACCAGGTCCCAGACTCGAACCATGCAGTTGGACATGTGGGATCCAGTTGCCTCAATCAGCTGGCCATGGGCTGGCTCAGAAGTCTTCAATTTTTTAAATAGTTGGACTTGGACTCTTTTGATTCCATGAAGTATATGGTCAGTTCAGAGACAGACTGATATGAGTTTGAAGCTTGCTTGCACCAACTCCTAGCTTTGTAACTAACCACCTGGAAGTGGATTTCAATGAGCCTTATCTTTTTTTTTAAAGACAAAACAGTGATAGTAATAATAAATCAAAACTGATTTGATAGTAAACAGTTGCTCAATAATTGTTCCCTAAGGAGATAATAATATAATTACTAGAACAAATGTCAAAACTCATACACTTTCTTTACATTATATCATCATTAAGGCATCCATCATTCCCAGGTGTACAATTTATATAGTATTTTAGGTAGGATTACTGTAAAAATGTTAGTAGAATTATTGTAAAAATTAATTAGGCATAGTTACACAAGATATCTGAAACTGAATTGTTACTTAGGTGCTGAATAAATGCTGAATAATTTTTCTTTATTATTGCTAACATCATCATCATCCAAGGAATATACAAAAGGGAATGACACCATAGTTCAATCTTTTTTTTTTTCCTTTTCAGAGGTTTTTGCTATAGGGCGCGTGCACTCGCCAGAAAGTCAGAGAGAGACAGAGAGACAGAAAGAGAGAAATCTCCCCCCAGGGGAGATGGCCATGCTGCAATCCCTTTTCCTCTTTTCCCCTCTCGGGATCTTGGGCATGCACACACACACGCCCAGCGTTAGTTTTAAGCCACCGGATCCAGGACTCAAACCACGGTCGACTACATGGGAGTCCAGTTAGCCATTATGCTAACTGCTGGTCCCCCATAGTTCAATCTTAAAGCTGCCACTTTGTCATATCTGTAACTGCTTTCTGTGCTTACTTAGAGCAGATTTCAGTCTGCGAAGATCTCAGCCTGGTATTATGTGGTAGTGGAAGAAAACAATTTGAACTTGGTACATTAATGCAAAGTCTCAAAATGTTTTTTCTAAAGGGAATTATTGTTCTTTGTATGTTTTAAATGATCATCTCTACTAAACAAATTCTACAAATGAAAAATAAATAAATAATCCTACTAATTCTATTATTCACTCTAGAAAATCCCTACCAAAATAATAATTAAAATATTCAAACAAAGGTGTTGTTAACTCTCTCTAATTTGTTCCCAGCATCATTTGAGGTATTTCCCATTATGATAAAACCATATTCCAAATAAATCTTCTCTTTATAGTCATCTTAAAACAATTTACTATGCATATATTCTAAATAGTAAGTGCATAAAGAAAATGATTTAAAATGATAAAATTGCTTGCTTTTAGTAAAAGCGTGAGTAAATCAATCTTTGACAATTAACAAAAACATGTTATTTGTTCTTTTGCAGTTTGAATTCTTAGAACAAGAATATTTTCCTGGTAAGTTGGAAACAAATTCATTCTTTAAAAGAGTTGAAGTATATAACAACATTCTTATTCTTGGAATTGTAGACTCTTATCACTTCATAAAATGTTATGAAAGCATAAATTATAAACACAATATTTTATACAAATAAATTTCATTTTATATAATTTAATATTTTATAAATATTTATGTTCATTTGTATGAAACTAAAATAGCAATTTAAAAAATATTTGAAATGTTTTCTTTTAACTCTAAATCAAGGTGAGAGTCAGAAAAATATTACAGCAAACTTGATATTTGTTCCCAACACAAATCAGAATTTTTGAGCCATTTCTCAAAACTCCTGATTATTTAGTTTGCTAGATAAGTCTCCTATTGTACAATAAATTGGGTGATGAATTTAGTTATAAACCCAAAGCTTACAAGGTATAAGGGAAATAATCTAAGAATTATGAGATTTAGGTATATTTTTAATTTTTCAGAGTGTTATGTGTGCTCACCAGAGACAAATAAACAGAGACAGGGAGAGGAAGGGAGAGGAAACACCACCCCAATGGGACTTCGTCAAGCCATAATCCGTTCTCCTCCATTTTTCTATCCTGTTGGGATTTTGGGCATTCACATATACACACCCAGCATTGTTTTCAAGCCACTGGGGCTTGGATTTGAACTATGCAGTCAACCACATGGAATCTGGCTTCCTTAACCACTAGGCTATGAGGCTGGTCCAAACTTCAAGTATTAATCTGCAGAAACTAAGATAGTATAACTATTGTATCTTTCTCACAAATTTGATATGAGGATAATGTAATAAAAGTCTGAGTAAACTGGGCTAGTTAGAAAGTACTACCCATGAAATCTGATGAAAGCTTAAAAGATGATGATAGTCATAGGTATAGGCCATGCCATAAATTTTTAGTCAGTTCAGTCATAATATAATATATAATAAGGAGTGGAAAGAGAACACTAGGGAGTCTTTTGACTAACAACAAATAATTGATACAAGTTTAGTTTATAGAAAAAGATATTAGAGATTTAAAAGTATAACATAGCTCTTTCCACACCAACTCAATTTTTTATAATCATTAGTAAAAGCCAATTAATAGAAAAAATTAAACCTAAGAAATTAAGATGTTTATGTCATGAAAAGGGGGCCTTGATTTCAGAGCTTCTTGAAGACATATTTTAAAATTAAGTATATTTATGATTAATAATAAATATGTAAGAAAAGAGCATTATTAGATTTTTTAAATGTTGAGCTATTTAAAGGCTTATTACTTTTCTTCACAGGCCTAGTATTGCTTCATTGTGATAAACATTCCCTGTCATTGTTTGGATCAAATTTGTCATCCTTTCCATCTGTAGTCATTTCCCCAGCTTCTTAGCCAGGTGACACAGTCTAATATGTATTCTTCTCACCTGTCTCTTTAAACACTGCTGCCATGACTTGCTCAGATAGTTAACTCTCTAGCTACACATGTATTGCTTTGGAAGTGTGTACCCAAGAAAACTTTGAAAGAGAATTAGCTGGTCTGTGGCTCTATCACTTAAAACTCTAGTAAAGGTGATTGATGTTGGTGCACATATAGATAAAAATACCATTGGATAGTTTAGAGAGCTAAGAAACATACTATATGTCTGTTACTACATATGTCATTTTCAACAAAGAATCTTACATTCTTGTGTCTGCTTAATGTTTTACTGAATCTCTCCCACCCACTCTCGACAATCAACCAACCTCCCATACAGTCTCTGATATCTATGTTTATTCTCTCTACTATTGTTTCTTCAAATCTTTCTATTTCTGCCATAGAGTGCAGACATATATTGCATACTGAGCAGAAACATACTCTGTGTCTCTCTCATAGGCAGGTTTATTTCACTTAGCAATAAATCTTCTAAGTTCATCCATTTTGTATAAAATGATGGTCTTGTTAGTCTTTATGTCTGAGTAATATTCCATTCTGTATATGTGCCACATTTTAGTTTAATCCAGTCATCAGTTTTGGGGGTACTTAAGTTGATTCCATAACCTGACAATTGAGAATAATTTTGAAATAAACATTTCCTGTTTTTTTCTGCCTTTGGGTAAATACCATGCTGTGGGATTATGGGTCATTGGTAGTACTATGAGTAAATTATTGAAGAATTTACAAGTATTGTAGTTTTCTATAGTCACTGTACTAATTTATATTCCCACAGCAGTGTAGGAGCATTTTCTCTTCAGCACAGCCTTGCAAGCACTTGTCATTCTTACCTATTTTAAAAAAAGATTTTAGGCATTTGGGCTGGGGGGTAAGTGCCATCTCATTATAATTTTGGTTTGCATTTTTCTTATAGCAAGAGACATTGGAACATTTTCATATGTTTTTTGGTAATTGATATTTCTTCCTTAGAGAGTTGTCTGTTCAGCTCATTTGCCCATTTTTAAATTGAGTTGTTAGTTTTTCTGCAATTGATCTGCTTGAGTGTTCTGTATATTCTAGTTATCAAATCCTTCTCTGATGCATAGTTTGCAAATATTTTCTCACGTTCTCTAGGTTGCATCTTCACTCTATTTATTGTGTCCTTTGTTGGGAAGATACTTTTTAACTTGATATAATTCACTTGTCTATTTTAGGGATTGTTGCCTGTACTTTAGGGTCTGATTTAAGAAATCTTTGTCTACTTGAACATCTTGAAGTGGTTCTGCTGTATTTTCTACCAGTAGTTTTACAATTCAAGGTTTGGAATTTAGATATTTGATCCATTCTGAGATTTTTGCTAAGAGGAGTCCAGTTTCATTTTTCTGGTGATGAATATCCAGTTTTCCCAGCACCGTTTGTTGAAAATATATTCTTTTCTTCATTAAAACATCTTGTGCCCTGTGTCAAAAATAAATGATTGCATGTTACTGGACTTATTTTTGGATTTTAAAATTCTTTTGTCCACGAATCTGACTTCATGCCAGTAACAGTTCTGTAGTATAATATATTTTGAGGCCAGGTAGTGAAATGCCTTCTACTTAATTCTTTTTGCACAGAATAGTCTTGGCAATATGAAATCTTTTAAAATTTCAGACCAATATTATGGTTTTTTTTTCTGTTGCAAATACAGCTAGTAGTTTGATTTGAGTCACAAAGAATTTTCAAATTAATTGAGTAGAACTGACATTTTAATTATATTGATTCTTTCCATGCAAGAACAAGACA
This sequence comes from Tupaia tana, assembly GCA_026018925.1. Lineage (NCBI taxonomy): Eukaryota > Metazoa > Chordata > Mammalia > Scandentia > Tupaiidae > Tupaia > Tupaia tana. Next base: position 15,192,209 of record JAKSZU010000017.1, read on the forward strand.
TGCCTTTCCATTTATTTGTATTAGATTCTTTTTTTTATCATGACTTTTCTTGTAGAGGTCTTTCACTTCTTTGATTATACCTAGGTATTTTCTTTTATTTTTGTGACTATTGTAAATAGGATTACTTTCCTAAATTCTACCTCAGTCTGTTCATTATTGATGTATACAAATATTATGGATTTTTCTGTATTCATTTTGTATCCTGAAAATTTACTGAATTCATTTGTCAATTCTAGGAGTCTTTCTTGAAATCTTTTGGGTGTTCTATGAATATAATCATGTCATCTGCAAATAGAGAAAATTTTACTTCTTCCTTTCTTTTATGAGTGCCTTTTATTTTACTCTATTGTCTGATTTACAATGGCTAGGACTTCCAATACCATGTTGGAAAAAGTGGAGAAAGTGAACATCCTTGTTTTGTTCTAGTTTTTAGTGGGAAAACATTCTGATTTTCCTCGTTCAGTATGTTAGCTATGAGTTTGTCATTATGACTTTGTGTTAAGAAATGAAACTTCTATACCTGTTTTGTTAAGAGTCTTAATCATGAAGGGATATTGTTTTTAATTTAATGCTTTATTGCAATCATATGTTTTATCTTTCCTTCTGTTAATGTGATGTATTACATTTATTGTTTTGAGTATGTTGAACTATCTGTGCATCCCTATAATAAAGCCTACTTGGTCATGATGTATAATCTTTCAATGTGTTGATGGATTTGATTTAGTAGTATTTTGTTGAGAATTTTTGCATCTATATTCATCAGAGATATTGGTTTGTAGTTTTATTTTGTCACGTCCTTATCCATTTTTGTATCAAAATGATGAATACTTCATAGACTAAGTTTGGGAGGGTTCTTTTTATTTAGATCTTTTTAAATAGTTTGAGGAGTATTGAAATTAATTCTTCTTTAAAAGTTTTTTTCAGTATTTAGAAATGAAGCCATTGGGACCTGGGCCTTTGTTTCTTAGGATACGTTTTATTACTGATTCGCTCTTACTGCTTGTTATTTGTCTGTTCGGACTATCTATTTTTTCCTGACTTAATCAGGGAATATTGTATGTGTCCATAAATTTGTCCATTTCATCTAGGTTTTCTAGTTTGTTGGCATAAAATTGTATGTAATATTCTCTTATGATCTTTTGTATTTCTGTGATATGTTTTGCAACATTGTCTGTTTCATTACTGATTTTATTGATCTGGTTTATTTCATTTTTCTTGGTATTCTAGCTAATGGTTTGTGAAAGAACCAGATTTTATTTTTTTCTATTGTTCTTTTATTCTTTATTTCATATATCTCTGCTCTAATCATATTTCTTTTCTTCTAATAGTATTAGCATTTTTTTTGTTTTTGCCTTTCCAGTTCCTTGTACTAACTATATCATTAGGTTATTTATTTACCATTTTTCCTTTTTTTTCTTCTTGTGAGCACTAATTGTAAACTTTTCTCTTAGGGTTGCTTTCACTGTGTCCCACAGATTATGGAACATTGTGTATTATTTGTCTTTTGTCTCAAGGAATTTTTAAATTTTAGTCTTACTTCTTTAGTAGTTTTGAAAAATTTCAGGAGTTAATTGTTTAGTTTTCATGTTTTTGTGCATTTTGACAGACTGTTGTTGATTTCAAGTTTAATTCCATTGTGGTTGGAAATTATGCTAGATACAGTTTCTATGGTTTTGAATTTTTAAAGGCTTTGTTTTGTGACCTATTAAATGGTCAGTCTTTGAAAATGTTCCATGTGGGGCTGACAAAAATGTGCACTTAGTAGTTGTTGTGTGAAATATTCTACAAATGTCTATCAGGTCTGTTTGGTTTATGGTATGATTTAGCTCCTGTGTCTCTTTTTTTTTTTAAGTTTTACTAGTTTTCCTATGTTTTTATTTATGTATCTCATTTTGATCATATGTAAAATAGTGATAATGAGAGTTTCTACCATTTTTGGTTCATGTAAAAATAAAGTGATTTGGATATATAAAAAGCTTAAAACAGTTTTTGGAACCTAATGAGCACTATGTATGCACTCGTTTGTTTGTTTTTTTTTTTTTTTTTTTTTTTTAATAAAACAGTGAAAATAAACAAGCTTCATAGATTTTCAGAAGTAAGATGAAATTCTTTAACATAATGCTAGACCATAAAAATATGTACCATAAAAGTGTGTAAGTATGTAAACATTTATTTAAAGTTCCAAAACATTGATAAGTAAAATATCATAGTGAATTATTATACCTACATTTGTGATAGAACTATTAAAAAGAAAGCAGGGAAGTGCTAATTATAACTTTTATAAAAAATATAACTTCTGCTTGAAGCAGGAGGGTGGAAAAGGAGCAGAAAACCTACATGGAGCTTTAAAGACAGCAGTAATTTCAAAGGATTTACTTGATCTGTGGGTATACCAGTGTCACTATTATGAACTGATAGAATATATATTATTTTGTAGTAGAAAATATTCCCAAACAAAAATGGAAAATATGGTTTATAACTAGAGCGTACTTACTTTCAGGGTTACTGGAAATAATTGAGTAGTCACCATCTTGTTTTGCCCAGGACCAAAGTGTTTCCCCAAATGCCAGACTTTTCATTTTAAAACTGGAAGAGCCATGCAAAAACTGGTATGCTTAATTACCCTAGAAATACCTGAGCATATCCATAAGTACTGGTTAATTACACTAAAAAAAGTTATTAAATTATCCATTAATTCCCCCTATATATTAACAAGCATACTTAAAATTTATGAAGATTCTGGAGGGTTTTTTTTTTTTTTTTTCTTACGTGCTTGTACCTCTCTATCATCCCAAGTTGTTTTTATCTGTGTCCTTTTTAGCATTATCAGATGTAAACCCCCTCTTTTGGAAATTCTGTAACTGTTATTAATTAAGACATTAAGCAAATTTGGCCATAAGCCAGAAGTCTCTCAAACAGAGTCGATATCTTTCCTAACTACATATGTTGTCATTTGTGATCAAGAGCTTAAATCACTAATCCTGGTAATTAATGTATGCCCCCTTGGAATTCCAAATATCATCTGCTAAAAAAGAATACATTCTTACTACTAACATCAGAAAATGGAAGCCATATCCGTGTCAATCTGATGTATAATATCTTGGGACGACAAGGTCATTAAGACATGAGCAGATTCAAGGCTCCGGAGTCACACCTCAGGAAAGATAGCTCATTGCTCTATCTACAGTTAGATTCTGTTAGTTGGATCTATTTTCTAGTCACATATAGACCATGAATGCCAGCCAGTCCTTCAGTGGTCAGATTTTTTTAGTTTTATCCACTCAGGTAGGTTTGAAATGGCATGTAATTAGCATTTTTCTAATGACTGATGTTGAGATTTTTTTCAGGTGCTTATAATAAAGGCATCATCTCTGATAAAGTATCTATTGTACTGTTCCACTGTTTTTGATTGTAAGACTATCTTATAAATATCATACAGAAATTCTTGACTGGATGTAAATAGTATTTCTCCCAGTCTATGGTTCGCCTTTTTTCCTACAGGACCTTTCAAGAAATGAGTTTAAAATTTTGTGAAATCCAATGTAGTGATATTTTCTCCTTTTATTTATTTAAAAATGTCTTTAATGGTAATTTTTTCTCAAGAAGCTTTTGAATTCTTTTTATTTATTTATTTTTGTATTTTATTTTTAAAAATTTTAATTTAATTTTCTTCCATACATTCAATCACATTATTATTTGTCTTACAAAATGGATATTTCAACAGGTGAACAGTTCTCCCTAGTACTGTTGATAAAACTACAAAATATCTTCAACAGAAGCTTTTGAATTTTAGCTCTTAAATTTAGATTAATCATCCATTTTGATTTAACTTTTGTATATAATGTGAGAAAAAAATCAATATCGTTATGCATGTATATATATATTCATTTATTGTTTGTTTATTTATTTACTCATTTATGCATGTAACCATTCAATTGCTTCAACATTATTTGTTAAAAATTTATTCTTTCCCAGTAAATTGCCTGTTATCTTTGTTGAAAGTCAATTGAACATATATGTATGGGCATATTTCTGGGCTATACTGTGATGTTAATCTTTATGTCTTTTTAGCACAATGTCATGGCATCTTTATTAGTGTAGCTTCATAATATATGTTGATAACTAATAGTGTAAAATCCTTAAGTTGTATTGTTTTTCAAAGCCGTTTGGCTATCTTAGGTCCTTTTCATTTCCATGTAAATATGGAGTAAGTTCACTGATTTTTACAAAGCAGCCTGCTCAGATTTTAAATAAATTATGTGGAATCTTTAGAGCAATATGGGAAGAACTGACACTTAAAAATATTGATTATTCTCATCCAGGGTCATGGTTTATCTTTCCCTTTATTTATGTTTTCTTGATTTTTCTAAGCAATATACTGTACTTTTCCATGTATTATAACTACAGGAGGCCCTCAAGAAGTTCATGGAAAATGCGTATTCTGGAAACCTGAATGATTTCAAAATTTTGCATCAAAATAAGTTCCTAGTTAAACTCTGCCTTTGCATGAACTTCTAAAGTGCTTTGTGTACTTCTGTCAAATGTGTTCTTAATTTATTGCAGATTTTAATGATATAAATGATGTTCATTAAACTATCATTTCTAGCTGATCATTGTTAGCATCAATAGATAGAATCAGTTATTTATTGATTTTGAACCCTGCGAAGTTGCCAAACTCACTCATTAGTTCTAGAACCATTTTTGTAGGTATTTTAAAAAGGATTTTCTACATAATCCATCATATTTCTGTGAAATTAAAACACTGGTGCTTCCTTTGCTATCTAATTGCATTTTGTTCCACACTCCCTTATTGTACTAGTTAGGATGACCATGCATTTTCTTTGTAATTTAATATTGTAAATTGCATTGATTTTTACAAAAATGTTATATAAGCCATGCATTCCTGAGAGAGGATATACCCCACATGATCTTTTTTTCCTTTTTCTATAGGGCACTTTTGCTCGCTGGAGACAGAGACAGAAAGCAGGAAATCACCCTCCGGGGGATGGCCATGTTGCAATCCCTTCACTGTCATTCTCTTACCAGGATTTTGGGTACGAATGCAACGCACCTGGCATAAATTTAAGCTGTGGGTCAGGGACTTGAACCATTTTTAATTATGTGAGAGTCTAGTGATATAACCATTATGCTATCTGGATTCCCTACCCCCATGATCTCAATAATAGCTTTTCATATATTGTTGAATTCAGCTTGTGAAAATTTTCTTAAAAACTTCTGTGTTTATGCTCATTAGAAATTCTGGTCTGTAGTTCTCTTGACTTTCTGAACCTATGTTAATTTATAATTCCCATGAAGTTGTAGAAATCTTCCAGTTTTGTGTACAACTGAATAGTAATGATAAGAAATTTCCAACATAAGAGTAGTACTAAAAGAAGTATTAAATTTCCCTTCATCTCATCATTTGAACATGGTGATTTGCAGATTAAAGATTACATAGAAAGCAAGGCAAAAGTTTCCTAACATTAAGAAAATGAAAGTCTCCTGAAATTCATGTGTACTGCCAGAACTTTTGGAGTTTCCTAGAAATTATACTAATTCTAGGTAATATAGCCATAATTTTCAGTCACTTCAAATTCTTGTAACAACTCTTGTCAGGAAGAGGAGCAAATTTATTTGATCTATTTATTCACTAAAATTGTCCTACTTGGAAACAATTCGTGAGATACTTATTATTCCTCATAGAAATTCTGCTAGTTCCAGTTAGTATATGAATCACAGAGAAAGAATATGCCAGTTTCTGGTTATTTCTGAATTTCCAAAATTTAACTACACACGTAGTTAAACATTTAATAAAAGAGATCTAAGACTTAATTATGACCTTTTCCAGGCATGAATTAAAATGACAGTAGAGGTAAAAATCAATCAATCAATCAATCAGCAGAATCAGATTTCATCAGGCTCTTTTTTTTTTTTTTCTTTTTTTGAGAGGTTTTTGCCATAGGGCGCGTGTGCTTGCCAGACAGACAGAGAGAGACAGAGAGACAGAAAGCGAGAAATCACCCCCCAGGGGGGATGGCCACACCGCAATCCCTTCTCCTCCATTCTCCTCTCGGGATCTTGGGCACGCACGCACACGCGCCCGGCGTGAGTTTTAAGCCACCGGGTCTGGGACACGAACCGCGGTCGACTACGTGGGAGTCCAGTGACATAGCCATTACGCTAACTGCTGGTCTCATCAGGCTCTTTTTATTGAGACACTTTAAAGACCTTTTCCTTCTGTTTGGCAACAACTCAGCTTTTTTCATTCACAGAGTATGCTGTATGAAGAAATGGAGTTCCGTAATGTATAAGTCACTCAGAAACAAAAACAAAAACAAAAAACAAAACAAAAACTCATTTTATAGTTGATGAAATTGAGTTTGGTTCTCACTGAAGAGACTTCTTAAAAATCACTCCTCTTTTCTCCATATTCCTTCAGCCTAACCACATCAAGTAAAAATATGATTATGTTTACTTTCATTAGTTTAAGAAGGATATTCACACAGTTCCAAATTGTATCAGTTGCACTTTGAATTTCAGCATTATTGCTCTCCAGTCTCTCTAATTATATTCAAGAGTGTGCTTTTTTAAATAATTGACATTGAAATATTAGTGTATAATATTCTGTATCACAAATCACTTGAACTTTCTGAATAGCAAAATTTTCTTTTTCTAATTATTCATAATCCATATAGAAATATAATGTATCATATTCTTCATTGGTTAAAAATAGAAATTTTTCTCAAGTTCTAAATAAAAATTTCCCCTGGGCCAGTGAAGGTTAAGGTGGCTGGATCCTACATGGCTGACTGCATGATTTGAGTCCTGGACCTGGCAAAAATCACACTGGGAACATCTGTGTATGTGCCCAAAATCCTGAGAAGGATGAATTGTAGCGTGGCCATCCCCACTGTGGGGTGATGTCTCACTTTCCCTCTCTCTCTTTCCCTCTTTGATGAGCATATATGCTTTATAGCAAAGCTAAAATTTTTCCCCCGGTTTATTCGAGATAAGTTGCAATTTTTAGTTTTGAGCATACTCTCAAATGAAGTAAAGAGTAATTATTTACCAAATACTCCAAGTAATAGGGAGAGTTAAGAGCTCACACACCTGCTGCATGTCACCACTTGAAATAAGAATTATTAATACTGCTGAAGAACAATATGGAGCCATAAAACTCCTAGCTGGTGCACCGTAGTATGTAATGTACCTTTAATAAGATGGTGATGGGGCCAGCAGGTGGTGTAGTGATTACAACACTGGACTTGCATATGGTTAACCACAGTTCAAGTATTGGACCCGGTGGCTTGAAAAGCATCCTGAGCACATGTCCATGAGCACCCCAAATCCCAGGATGAAAATAGAGAAGAAGGTATTGCAGCATGGCTAACAACCCCTTTTCTCTTCCAAGGGACAATTTCTCAATTTCCCTCTCACTCTCTCCCTCTCTGGCAAGTACATGCACCCTCTGGCAGCAATCTTAAAAAAAAAAAAAAAAAAAAAAAAAAAAAAAAAAAAAAATTGACAAGGTTATAATAGGGACTATTATAATAAAGACTTGGTGGGGCTATTTAATCCTCATCTTATGGTCTTTAAGTTTAAATTTTTGTATTTTTTACATTTCCATGTGGCTTGAAAGATAAGACTCAAATGCACTTGTGATTTGCCATCCCCTGTAGGCCAAACAGAAATCAAGTTGGCATCATGGGGACCAGAAGACGGCATAATGGTTATGTCGCTGGACTCCCACATGACCGTCCATGGTTTGAGTCCTGGACACAGAGGCTTGAAACTCATGGTAGGAGTGTATCCCTGCATGCCCAAAATCCTGAGAGGAAAATGGAGGAGAATGGATTGCGACATGGCCATTCCCCCTGAAGGGGTGATTTCTCACTTTCTGTCTCTGTGTTTCTCTTTGTCTCTTTGGTGAGCACATGCACTTTGTAGGAAAAATCTCTCTAAAAAAATGTCGGACATAATGGGAAAGATTGTATGTCTTCCTTTAGGTAGACTTTTAACCAAAGAGGCAAAAGGAACTGTCAAGTTGTACATGAGGTCTGTATTAGCTGAGGGTAAAATAATTCAAAACTAAATATATCCTAACACATTAAAATTGCCCTGATGGGGGCTGGTGATTAAAGGTGCTGAACTCCCACATGGCTGACTGCGGTTCAAGTCTTGGACCATGTGACTTTCTCACTCCCTGTCTTTCTCACTCTGTTCCTCTGGTCAAATTAAAAATAAATACATAAAGTTAAATAAAATAACTCTTAAAAATTAATTTGCTTGATGTGTATGACCCATTTTTCAAAAAATATTTATGCGTTACTTACACATGTACAAATATATTGTATGTACAAATATTTACATACTCATACGTACGTAGAGTTTATTTGAAAATGTTATAATATATAACATTTATATGAGGTTAACTGCACAGTTTGAGGCCTAGATGGGGCAGCTGAGAAACATGCCAGGCACATGTTTGTGTATGCCAGAATCCAGAAAGGAGAAGTGGAGGAAAAAAGATTGCAGAGTGGCCATCCCTTCTCACTTCTCACGTTCCAGCTCTCTTTATGTCTATCTCAGGCAAGTGCATGTGCCCTCTAGTAAATTTAAAAATTAAAAATCAAAATGACTGGACTACATTAAATTCATATAGGTATTCTTACATGCACTAAAATCTTAGTTGAATGCTCTGATGCAATTTTTCATTTGTTTTTTGCTTTGACCACCAAGAAGTCATTATATACAAAATATGAACTAAAAGTTGCCTCCCTGTGCACTTTAAAATCTGTTGTATGATTTTACTGTTTCATTTCAGGTTCTTCTCTATCAATTATGTGATAGCATTCTTACTGTAGTTCTACAGCAACAAAGCTAAAGAAAATATACTGTGACTATTTTCTATTTGGTAGTTGAGAGTATTATTAGACTACCTGAAAATAAATGACTACCATATTAAAATGATCAAACTCAAGTGGATGTTTTCTAGCCACCTACCTATATAAATGGTGTCAGCATAGACTATTGGTGTGACTATCTTTACCCACATAAAGCCAGGTGAGTACAGTGAGTAAAAATAAATTTAATTTAAAAGACTCATTCAATTGGGCCAGGCCCATAGTGCAGTGGTTAAGAGCTATGTGTTGGGGCAAGATCCCACATGACTGGCCCTGGCTCTGGTAGCTTGAGAAATGTGCCAGGTGCATGTGCGTGTGCGCCCAAAATCCTGATGGAAAGCAAAATGGAGGTAAAGAATTATAGTATGACCACCCCATTGGGAGGGATTCTCTCTCTCTCTTTCTGATGAGCATACACGCCTCCTGAAAATAAAATTTTGAAAAAAGAAAGGAAATAAAAGAGAAAAAATGGAACAATTTCTGCTTTACTTAAATGTAATTCTAATGATATCATAGAATTACTTTCTTATCTTTAAATAATTTGATGTAACATGTTATTAGTTCTTCACAGGTCACCACTTCCTTGCTCTCATAACAAACTAAGATCATGGTTTTTCCTGTGACTCTGAGCTAGAGCTATAATGTACTGAAATGATTAATACCTTTTATATAAAAGATGGCTAGTTCACAGTTCATTATTCAATTATGATATTATTTCATATTCTTTTGCTTGTCCAAGGGAGGAAAAAAATGAGGGTTAAGTTTGTTTTCCTTAATTCAGAAAATATGCTTTTTAAGTATAAAGCTTTAAATTGCTAACCTTTTCACTTAATAAGTATTTACACATCTTCAATATTCAGTTCCATTATATTTAAACACTCTTTTTATAAACTAATTCTCATTTTAAAAATGTTCGAATTCTGAACACTTGCAGTGAAGGTTCTGGAAGCAAAGCAATGTTGCACTCTGGATTTCAGTCCCCAATTAGCCGTGCAGGATTTTCATAGTAGATACTTCTGTTAATTGTCATTTCATCTTGGCTGAAACACAAAATGGTGTGAAGGCTAAGCAGATGGTTGTCACAAACAGAGGAACACAAATAAAATTTATGGGAAATTTTCCAGTCTATTGGAGAAAAGGGAATTATTCACCAGGCTATTTTATTTTCATGAATATTATATGCTAAACTTTTTATATAATATGTGGAAAATAATTCTATTTGTGAACCCTAACTATTTAAAAATATTTAACTGAATTGTTAATATAACACTAAGTAGTCAGTAAATGTCAATGTGTTGCAATAATTTTATTAATAGATTAAAAAGAAATACATATATATGTAAAAGTAGAGTAAAAAAGAAAATAAAGTTATTACTGATTTTTGTACTGTTAGGCAATTTTGCACTGCATTTTACTGCTGCACCATCCATCCCCCCATTTCTAATTTTTGAGATGCTGGAGTTAGGGCTTCCCCATATCGTTTTGAGGAAATGCAATTCAGCCCATAACAGGGTCTCCAGTTTTCAAGGAAAACCCTCTAGTTGCTCTCCATTTCTTACCCCCCTTTTGCTGACACTATTAAATTCTTGCTGATATGGGGTGGCTTGGTACTATCCACTCCTAGTTTGATATTCATTATATTATATCATTCAGTTTGGCTGTAGAGTTTGTGAGGTTTATCATGCTTTTTTTTTTTTTTTTTTTTTTTTTTTTTTTTTGGTTTGTTTTTGTAGGAGAATATTTTGAGATTCAATAGCTACTACCATCCCATTGTTAACTTCTCTCTCTCTCCCTCCCTCTTCTTCTTCTTTTACTATAGAGTGCATGCACTTACCAGAGAGAAAGACAAAGTGAGAAATCACCCCCAGGAGAGATAGCCATGCCATAATCTCCTCCTCATGCACTCAATGCATTTTTCAAGCCGTTGAGTCTAGGACTCAAACCATTGAGTCAGCCATATGGAATCCAGTGCCAGAACCACCATGCCACCAGCTGATCACCATTTTAATAAATGAAAATTTAAAAAATAAATAAATAAATGGAATTTTTTTGTTGTTGTTGACTTGTCCTGCGTATATTTGAAGAAGATCGCCATGTGTTTCAATATCATGTCTCAAATTTCTTTCTTTTTTTTTTTTTGGAGAGGTTTTTGCCATAGGGCGTGTGCGCTCGCCAGACAGAGAGAGAGAGAGACACAGAGAGACAGAAAGCGAGAAATCACCCCCCAGGGGGGATGGCCACGCCGCAATCCCTTCTCCTCCATTCTCCTCTCAGGATCCTGGGCACGCACACACATGCACCCGGCTTGAGTTTTAAGCTGCCAGGTCTGGGACCCAAACTGTGGTTGACTACATGGGAGTCCAGCGACATAGCCACTACGCTAACTGCTGGTCCCCATGTCTCTAATTTCTAAGAATATTTAGGGGTTGGAAGACACTCAGAAAATAAGCAGAAACATTTTCCTTTTAAAAGTTGGCCCAGTTAACTGTAACTTGTTGCTTCATCTCAGTATGAACCAAAACGTATCTTTTAAACCATAAAGTGTATATAAAATTATGTTTTGATGACTGGTTATTTTTTTCTCTCAGCAAAATTTTAAAATGGTCACCGTATTCCTCCAGTTAGACTAAAAATGAGGTTGCCCATTTCTTCTTCCCAGGAATACAGAGAATTTGTGAAGACACAGATAAAGCACCTGACTTCCTAAGGAGACACTGTGGAAATGAGCAGTTCCTTTCTTCTCTAGGTCACTTGCCCAGATGGATCGCTACATGCATCCTAGGTATTACTTTGATGACTAATGAGCCATGTGGCACAACCAAACATGCCTTAGTCATTGTTTCAGGAAAGAAACCTCTGAGAGACCATTCTTATACTTGGGCATCAAAAAGGTCACAGCTCAGAAATCAGCCTCATGCGAATCTTCACTAATAATTCATAAGCTTGATACCATTGCTAAGTTTATGAAAATATGAATTTGTCTTAAGACCTACATTATGAAATAACCATAAAATAGTTTCATTGTTTTACATGGCATAGACCTTAAATAAGAAGCAAATGTGGAGTGATCAGCTATGCCAATAATTGTGGTTTTTTTCATATAATAGCTTGTATTCTTAAAACCAAATTTCATATATAACAAGGAAATACAGAACATTATTTCTCCTAAAATTACATTGTGGTAAATCAATGGCAGTGTCTGCCAAGGTAATCAGAAATGTCAGGTTTAATTTTAACATGCTCGAAGCATTTATTTAACCATCTGCCTGCCTCTCTTAGCAATATAGGGAAAAAAAAAAAAAGACATTATGTGGCTATCTATGAAACACACAAGATAGGAACAGTCTAGAAAACATTTTATTGCTTTAAAATATACTCTAGGCTAACCTTACACTAAATCATGCAGCTACAGGACTCTAGGAACAAACTCATAAGCAAGAAACATACTAATATTGAACCAAAGGCTGTGGGGTATATTTCAGACTATGGGGTAGGAGCACAGAAGTTCTTTAGTTTATATTTTAGCTTTGCAAAATGACTGTAGCTAATCACATACACTTGCACCAATATCCTGAAAATTCGTATCAGTCATAATGCAAGCCAAGTTTCCCCAGCTTATATAAAAGCTGTCATTTTGGCAACTCTGAATTTTATTTTTACACCAATGTTCTCCAAAATATGTTTTGTGGAAAGTGATTTTGTAACAGGTTGATAGGTATTACAAAATTTCTCATTATCTGAATAAAATTAGCAGCAGGAAAGTCCAGTTATATGAATCCATTTAGAAAAGTGAATTTAACTGCACGGCAAATACTTCTAATTTGCTAGGGGCCAGCAGGTGGTGTAGAAGTTAAGGTGCTGGACTCCCACATGGCCAATTGTGGTTTGAGTCCTGGATCCAAAGGATGGAAACTCATGCCAGGTGTGTGTTCTTGTGTGCCCAAAATCCCAGGAGGAGAATGGAGAAAAAAGGATTGCAAGGTGACCACTCTCTTTGGTGGGTGACTTCTTACTTTTTCTCTCTCTTTCTCCCTGTCAAGCACATTCACTCAGTAGTAAAAATTCCTCTCTAGAATGAAAAAAAAAGGTCTAATTTTTGGTTTGCATGTATCTTGCAAGTTAAAGCAAATAGACATTAGTAAAGAGCATTTTATTTTAACCAAATTCAGGTTAGTATTATAATGAGCAAAATTTTAGAAAAAATAACATATAAGTTTTTTAAAGAATTACTTTATTTAACTTTATCTTATTTATTTCAATTTGATCAGAGAGGGACAGAGTAAGAGAGAGAGAGAGAAAGTGAAAGCAAGAAACCAAGCTGCCAACTCTGAGACTTGAACCACGATTGGACATTTGGGAATCAAGTGCCCCTAACCACCACACCACCTGCCAGCCCATAATGTTTTTTTTTCTTCTGATACAATCAAACATAATAATTTCACATCCTGAATTTAACATTTGACTTTTATAAAAAATTATGAAGAGAGTCATTTTGCAAAAATACCTAGAA